>JAUPFP010000008.1:2785956-3385956 GCA_036925085.1 Brachycybe producta | reverse complement strand
TAAATATTGCAAGAGTGTTATCACACTGGCAATTGCAATTAATTCAATAATTAAAAAATTTCGAATCTTGCTTTAATTATTGCCAATGTGATTGCCACTTTACAACGGAAAAAGTTGAGCCTTGTTCAATTCATTTTTCAACACATTTTCCGTTTGTTGTCGGCTGAAAATTTTCTCATTTACATACTAGACTAATCCATTGAGTTTTTTTGAACGGAATTCCACGTGTGTGTTCTAGGCTTTATTGACTATTTTGTCAAGAAGACTTATTTTTAGTAGAAAACTTTAGAAAACCACATTTAAGCCAAAACGGAAAACGCAAAGAAAAAAAGAAAAACTCAAATGAGAACTTGATAAGAATTATATTGCGCCATAAATAGTCAATAATTTAAGTCTCTCTTACAATACTTCAAATGTGATATGCTAGCTTTATAGACTTAAATGCGAGCTAATTCACAACATAAGCTCTCTATACACTAAAACCTATATATATATATATATATATATATATATATATATATATATATATATATATATATATATATATATATATATATATATATATATATATATATATATATATATAATAAAATAAATGACCATGAACAGGAGAAAAAGGAGGTGGGTCGGGGAGGGAGGGTTATATACTTTTTGGAGCTTCAAGTGGTCATCATAATGACCGATATAAAACGCACCAGTTCAGTGCTATTCGCATTAGAGATTTTAATCCCATGTGGTCAGCTGCTGCTAAACTGGACTTCTTCTCTTAATACACTCAATTCCATAATAGGCATATATACTGTATATACAATTTATATAGTCAGTGACCAATAGAGCGAAGTCATAATAGGTCCTTGCTAATAACTGGATGGCTATTTTGCGGTCCAAGTTCTTCAATATCATTAACAATCGTCAATGTAGAAGAGACAACACTACATTAAGGGTTTTCTATACAGTATGATTCAGTAAAATGTCAACATCATATACATATATATATATATATATATATATATATATATATATATACATTACATATATTTATGATATTTAAATGGATTAATCTTTTAAATATATATAGAGAGAGGCTTATTATATTTATATTCAACATTGTTCTTAAACACTCTGTAATGAAAACTCGTTGAAGCGTTTAGTTATACCGAATTTATGGAGCAAAGAAGAAGAAGAAGCTCAAATCGGAGAAGAAAAAGTTTGGCCACGGATTGCTGAGTATGTAAAGATGAACGGAAATTGGAGTTCGAAGAAATTTCTGCCAAAATTCTTAGTACCTTATATTAGGTAGTATATTTCTTATGGGAAATGCATTTTTTTTTCTCTCTCGCTCTCTCTCTCGCTCTCTCTCTCTCTCTTTCTCTCTCTCTCTCTCTCTCTCTCTCTTTCTCTCTCTCTTTTGCAATATGGTAGAAAGAAATAAAACATTTTTGGCTGACAAGATTTCCGGAGGGATCAAAACAGAAACACATTTTTCTGAAGAAAAAAAAATGCTCTTATCTTATGATGATGTTCATATCTATTCAGAAATATTGCTTTGAACGTATTAAAGAATTATTTCATTCCAAATATACTTTCATTTCTTTACTGACCAGAGAGTTACAAAAAAAAAAAAAATCAAAGCTTTACTTTTACTGTTTTATATTGCCTTTAGAGTCTAAATTTACATCATGAGATTTATTACTTTCATTTCACTCTCTAATATACATGTAAGTAGCAAAATTGGGTAACAGCAGTTTCGATTCATTGCTTTTATTTTCACAATAAAAAACCCTTCTGAAAAATAACGTTTTAGAAAAATTTCTACTTTTAGAAATTGATTTGATGTAAAGATTACAATTTTAGTTTTGCATCTAACCTTGATGCAATAACCAACAACATAAGTTATTAAATTAATGGAGAAATAAATTTTTAGAAACTCTTAAAAGTTTGTTAGCAAAAATTGCAACACATTGCGCTTATTATACAGATCCGCTTTTTTTGAAACAAAAAAAAAAGTTAACTGTATCCATAAACTGAATATATTCTAATAAATTTGTATAAATTAGATTAGAGATGGTAATATGTTTTAGTTTGTGAAGAAGCAAAATAGAAAAACCATGTTATGATTTTCTATGAGAAGCATGTGTTATCAGTGATTGCCTTCCATTAGGGGAAGAAGAAGAAAAATAAAAAACCTTGTATTTTCATTTTCCCCCAACCTCTTAATTTCACTTTCAGATTATCTTAACTGTAAATATGCCCTCATTGGTAGGCTCTACACTGAATTTATGTAAACAATGTGTTAATGGGATCTTTGAAAATTGCTAATTTTACTTTTAAACCAAGCTTTTTTCAATTGTGTTACATTAAGAACAGTTTGTATAAAAATTCAAAGATTTTAACTTGTTTTTAAATCATTGCCTAATAGGTAAACTGTGTTAAATCACCAAACCTAAATTTTACAAAGGAAGTCATTTGAAAGTTTTAAGTTTCATTGAAGGGATCATAACTTAACATTGTATACCACCATCTAGCGGCCAATGTGTATAACTGTGGACATAACACTGTTTACCACTGATAGAACTTGACAAGCTGATTCATAAGATGTAAAAATTGTGTCTCTTCTTTTTTTTCTGGGAACCACACGACCCGCACAGTGCGGGGTCTGTCAATAATGATGATGATGATGATGATGAGCCATTCAGCCGAGAATTAGGCGAGATGTGTTTTATGACCGACTGCTCTGCCTGACGTCAACTCCGTAATACCGGAGAAATTACGAAAGACAAACATAACAACCCTGCTCCAACTGGGATTCAAACCCGGTACACTCAGTACGACGGTGATTATAACCACTCGGCCACCGAAGCGTCTGCTGTAAAAATTGTGTATTTTTTTAAAAAAAATAAAATGTGACTTAACACAGTTTACCTTCTGAGACACTGAAATATGAAATATCAAAATAATTCTAATAAATAATAAAAAAAATGTAAATATATTTAATATTCATAAAAAAAGAAATATAAAAACAATTTCAAGTAAGTTTATAGAAATATCAAATAACAGCAACTGATAAGCCTGCTATATAAAATTTTTTTTTAGTCGTATTATATACGGTACGTTTGTATTTACTACGTTACAATTGCAATTCAAATGTAATTTCCAAAATCGTTTATTATTACACAGCAGCAGTCTGTGCTTTACACAAACACACAAAAAATTCCTTTCAAAATCTCTGAATGATGATAAAAAAAAAAGATTCACATCCATGATATTAAATTTTTTTGTATTATGTAACACCCTTGACAACGATTTCACTTGATATATATATATATATATATATATATATATATATATATATATATATATATATATATATATATATATCTACTGTACATAACAAATGTTTTTCAGATCTCTATAATGTTGGTATTGATGTAAAGCTTTTTTTACAACTTCCAAAAAAAAAAAATAACCGCCCTTCATAGATCAACCGCTTTAGGATAAATCTTAAGAAGATCTATCTATCTGTATTGAACACAAAATAAAAACTGTCGGTATTTGTATCGTATTTATTACCATGTATTACATTTTCAAATATCAAACGTTGAAAGAATAAGCCAAGTTTTATTATTTCTAAAGCCTCGTTTTCACGCTGGCGATAGTTCTTTTCATGAGAGAAGCTGTCATGAAAGTTGCGATAGTTGACTCTCACGATAGCAATTGTCTACATGATGTGTTCAAGTAACGTGATAGTTCTGTCACATGACAGTGTGATGTCTACTTTACAGATATCATTGAGTCAACAACAGTGTTGCCTCTCTCTCTCTCTCTCTCTCTCTCTCTCTCTCTCTCTCTCTCTCTCTCTCTCCCTCTCCCTCCAGAAGCCAAATTTCCCTACAAAGTGGTCAACTCAACAACTATTACTATTGCGACAGTACTATCAACTATCTATTCAAACGATATACTGTAGTGTAATAGTATTATCGCAACAGTGTGATAGTTCTCGCGATAGTTGCTGCTCTCATGACAGCAACTATCGTGAAAACTATCATCGTGAAAACGAGGCTTAAAGGTAGAAAGAAAACTCTTATGTAAAATAATAGACCATGAGTTTTGAATGCTTTTTTTTATATGTATGAGTTGACCACCAGGTGTCACAAAATCTGTTCAATTTGTAAGCATGACAAGTTTTCACAAAGTTAAAAAACTTCAAAATGAAAAAAAGTGTTGAAAAAGTAAGAGAATGAGGAGAGAAAGAGAGAAAAAAAGCAACATTTGCACGGATGGTTTCAAAAATTACAGCCTTTTGCCGACTCTTGTCACATTTTTAGAAATATATATATATATATATTTTTTTTTCACAATTTCTCTCAGAATTTAACTCAATATCGGTTGAAGAAAATAAAACGGGAAACATGCTGAGAATGTTAAGAAATACGGACAAGAATGAAGAGAAGAAGAAAAAGAAGAAGAAGAAGAAAAAAAATGACTGCAAATTGAAAAGAACTGAAAATTTTTTAATGAAAAAATATAGAAAAAAAAAACGAATAAAAAAATGTTGTCATCGTTTCTGAGTCCAATTTATTATCAGTAGAAATTGAACAAAGCAAAAATTTAGAGAAAAAAGTTTTTCTGTATTTTGGGTAAGCAAGCCCCGCTCTCTTTTTGGCCCTAAACCTTAAAAGGAACATTATTACGATTGTGAAATAGTTTCCCCACTATTTTGAAATGTTGAGACAAATAATTCACGCACGCCTTTCTCACATAAGGCCCTTCGCACACAGACCACGTATTAACAACCGCTTTGTGAAGTCAGAAATGAAGTCAGGTTGTCTTCAAAACTGACCACTTTTATTTAGACTTTCCATTGACAATAAATTTCAACCACAGCGTAACCGTCTTTAATTTTATTTTACAGTCGAAAAGTGATCTGTGTGTTCCAACCCTAAGTATGAAATCGTTTCTCCCCAATCACCAATATCGATCACTTCTTAGATCGATATACAAGGATTATATTTTCACGTTTCAATAGAAAATTGGGCAGCTGGATCGACGTACTCGCTGCGTACCCTAGTTTGCTTTATTACGCTATGCAATAAAAATTACACACAATGCAAGTAGGAACCTTTCTTTAGAACTGTTATTTATCTGTTAATTATCTGACATTAAGCCTTGTATATCGATCTAAAGAGTGATCGATATTATGGGTGGAGGAAACGACTTTTAAGGATTGGAATACACAAGACCACTTTTTGACTGCAAAACAAAATCAAAGGTGGTTGAGCTGTCGTTGCAAATGTATTTTCTATGAAAAAACTCAACGTTTTTGGCGACAACCCGACTTCATTTTGCAGTCGAAAAGTGGTCACTGTCTGCCAAGTCCGTTATCAATGAGAAAACCGTCTGGAATGATTTGCCCTAACATTTTAAGACAGTGGTGGAAATCGACGTATCGGGAGAGGTGGGAACGTTCTGGTCCCTATTATCAGCACACCCTATTAGATAAAAAAAAAGAACCAATTTGTTTATCCTCAATAAATTCACCATTTTTGTGTATACCCTTAGGAGAGGCTCAAACTTAGGGTTTCAAAATCCTAGGAGTTTTTTTTTTGTATTTTTTTCACGTGTAGTTACCATTTACTAATCGATAATCTATTCAATTTTACTGAGAGTTGGTTTCGTGACAGTCGGGGAGGGCTTGAACGACTCTCAGGTTTATTGTTTAAAGAGAGAGAGAGAGAGAGAGAGAGAAAGAACAATGCCTACTTTAAGACTCAACATGAAAAGTGTAGCTAGTAGCCCAAAGGCATAATTATACCGAAAATTTGAGCCGATTTGAAATGACGCTTTCGTCTGGAGAACACACATACAAAAAAAAGTTCCAATATACTATATAGTTCCTCATTTTATATTAAACAAGGACCTAAAGGTCTTAATACATAAAAAAAAGTGACGGATTTTCTAGGATATATTCCACTGGGGACAAAAAGTAGAATGTTTGAAGGGGTGGAAAAAAAGAATAGAAAAGGTTATAAGTTATAACTTATAAGTCGGTGTACGTGAAAAAATGATAAAGATGAACAGGGACATTTTTGGAATCAAAGTGAGAAAAAGACTTGAGGGAAAAAAATAAGAAGAGATGAGAGAAGAAAAAAATGATTTTCAAGCTATAACGAAAAAATAAAAAGAACTCGGCCGATTTCGTGTTCAAGTCTATTGAAAATGTTGATTGAATACCTTTTCTCTCTCCAATCCTCCCTTCCTTCTTTTTCACTCTTTTATTTCACTTCAGGCACACAATTAACACTCCCATTATTAATAGAAAAAAGGTATCAATGACGTTCCAATTTATTCCATCTTTTGTTTCTCAACTTTCTCTTTTTTTAAAAAAAAAAAAATACCAATACAATTTCTGAATCAAATTTCAGAAGAAAAAAAAAGAAACTTTCAATTATAACGACATTTGATAAAAGTTTTTCAAATATACATAAAAAATGAAACAAATTTTTATAGAAATCTCAAGGGAAATTAATTTGAAATAATATTTAAAAAAAATAAACCACTGCATTCAATGATTATGATTTATATTTCTCAACATTAGAATCATGGGACTGTTAATAATATTTTTTGTATGAATTATTTTTATTTTTGCTAAGTCAAACAATTCGAGAATGTCAATCAACTTTAGTTCAAACTAAAAACCAGAGTTTTTACTTAAAAAAAATTACAGCATATTATCTATTTTTACAATAGAAATTTCAGAATTAATTAAATTAAATGACTTTAATTAATAGATTAAAATGAAAAGTGTACTACTACATAGTGCTGGTTAATTCACAAATGTTGTTGAACACACATGTGACTAGGAGTTTCGAAATCAAGCAGAAAATATGGGGATAAAGATTAAACTTGCCTATTCGTTTTCTGTGACTTTAAAGCTAAGTTTTTCGTTGATTTTTTTGTAGCTTTTCAACTTACTTCGTTTTAATGCATCTTTAAAAAAGCAAACTGCTGCTTGCTTGCTTTCTATAGCTTAGATTTGGTTTGATGTTTGAAGCAGACCATAACGTTAAAACAATCTAACCAATCAGATTCAATGAAAAGTGAAAAGGGCCAAAGCGGCTAGATATCACTTTTTTTCAGCAGGCTAGAAGTTATGGCTCGTTTACACAGTGCGAGCTAGCGTGCGAGTCGGCCTCTCGGCCAACTCGCACTGTGTGGACGTATCATACGAGTTACTCGCACTTGCGAGTTGTACAGTAGCTCGCAGCCGAGTAACTTCGACATTTTTTGTTTTCACTCGCCTGCTTTTTGTTTCACTTCCCCCCACACACACACATCACAGTTTTTTTTATTAAATCACGTTGACTCGACATTGCAAGATCCCAGTAGTGAACTAGCCACTCGCATCGTGTAAACAGCACAGGTCAGTCGAGCTACTGATATACGAGTACACAATGCGAGCAGCTGTCTACTGTCTAGTCAGCAGCTCGCACTGTGTAAACGAGCCATTCGATTTTGATGCAAATATGCAGTGCTGACTTCATTGCTTAAAATTGTAAAGCAAAATCAACCAGCAGCTTTAAAGCCACAGAAAGGAAATGTGCAGTTTAATCTTAACGGCAACAAAAAAGCGAAAAACCCTCAGGAGATCTTCACTTACCCCAGAAGTCACAAAAAGCTACTATATTTAGTATTATTAGTATTTTCCGGCTTCTAAAATAAATCTACTTTGTAAATCTGTGTATGAATCAATTTCTATTAGCAAATTTTAAAATGCCATTTACAAATTACAAACTTGCAATTTGCAAATTATCATATTCGTATTTAGTCATGAGTTTCATTAATCATAACTAAGGCTAAAAAGTTTGCATAAAATGCACAAAACACATAATGGTAATTTCCAGATTCTTTTCGGTACCACCGTTGGGCCCTCCTGAGTTCATTTTGGGTCTTTTGGGTGGCATTTAAGGAGATTTTTCCTTTTTTGTCGTTGTTTTTTTTTTTAAAAAAAAAGTCCTGTGACACTTTGTATGCAATAGTAATTAATTTAATCAAAAACAGAAATGCATAAGACGCCGAAACTGCATCATTTTTTAAAAAAAATTGCATTAAATCACAAAAAAAAGCTTAAAATAGTAGAAACAACCTTCAAGAATTTTTAAAATTCTTTTGACTTTGAATTTTGAAATGTGTCAGCCATTTTAATTAGTTGTACTTTTGCTACATTTTTTTTATATTTCTAAAAAATAAATTTGAACAAAAAGTTTTGACCTTTACTCATAACTAATCAACTTAATCTCACAAGGGGGTCACAAACCACTTTTATTTTCATTTCATTTCGTTTATTAAAAACAAAATAAGTTACTTGTACAAATGGAATTAAGTTTCCACACATGAAATCCTTGATAAAATATATAAAAAAAAATCACTTGAAAAAAAAAAAAAGATTTTTTTCATCAAATATATTATTTTTTCATGTGTGATCTCAGCAAATATAAAAGAAGAAAAAATAATTTATTTTCGACCAATAAGTAAGTGCCAATGATTTTAGTTTCCTTCCAGACAAATATATATAAAAAGCCTACTTTTTTTATCATTTTTTTCGATTTCAATTTCGTATCAGTTCCTAACCAAAAGCTCTTCTTTTTTTTCAACAACAGATAAAGACAATATAAAAAATCAAAGCAAAATTGAATATTTTCTCTATTACTTGTGATGATGAGCCGATCAAAGAGAAGAAGAAAAAAAAAATACAAAAGGGGGTAAAAAAACAAAAAAAAAACCTCATTTACAATGGCGTCCTAAGTGAACTAGTTTTATATTGAGAGAGAAATAAGAAGAAAAAAAGTGACGACGACGCGAAAAATCACTTTTGTTCTCACGAAGCATGAAATCAAGTAAAACGTAATCACGAAACCAATAAAAAAAATTTACGCCTTTGGACATATATAGAGAGTATAGATTATTATTAATACAGTGCTGAAATTATTGTAATATAACATATAAAAGAGCAGACGGAGAAAAAAAAAAGTTGCAATTTGAAAGAATCGCATCATCATAAAATATATAAAAAAAAACATCTACAAGGTGTTCTCAAAAATACTTTAACCATGGGTCCTATATAACCATTATATAACCCAAATTAATATAGAATAAAATGGGCTTTTTGCTTTGAGAACACCTTCCCCTTGTTTTTCATAAAATATCTATGTATTGAAGCGAACTATTTCTTGTAGATATTAAAAATTTCAATCAAAATGTTATTATGAATAAGAATTGGATTCATTGAGGTATTATGATGTTATTAGTAGATGACTACAACAACAATCAATTGTTTTTCTTATGCAGAAAAAATATATGTAATATATAACGAAGGATGAAGGGCCCCCCCCCTCTTCATATAAAACCTTCCATATGTAGTTTCTTTTTTTTTACTAAACCTTATTTGTGAATACAGTATCATAAGGCTAAAGCCCCGTTTTCACGATGATAGTTGCTGTCATGAGAGCAACTATCGCGAGAACAATCATGAAGAAAACCACATGATAGTTACTATCGCACTGTCGCGTTAGCACTATCACACTATCTCGTTTGACTAGATAGTTGACAGCACTGTCGTGATAGTAATAGTTGTTGAGTGACCGCTTGTAGGGAAATATCCACTTTGTAGGGATATTTGACTTCTGGAGGGATAGAGAGAGGCAACACTGTTGTTGACTCAATGATATCTATGAAGTAGACGTCACACTGTTGTGACAGAACTATCACGTTACTTCAAGACGTGTAGACAGTTGCTAGATCGTGAGAGTGAACTATCAGCTACTCTCACGATAGAACTATCGCCGTGAAAACGAGGCTTAAGAACTATACGGAATTTTTACAAATTTAATAAATATATCAAGTGCTGTATCTTTGCCAAATTGGTATGGCATTGATATAGTCTTAGATATAACCTTAGACCATTACTTTCCGGGACTGGCAACTGTGAAAATCTAGTGTTACGATAGACTTAACATGGTGGTGACAGCAGCGCCACTTTAGTGGGAAAATGTTGTACTATAGATGTCCTATAAGGTTGTACAATAGTCACCAGAAGGTACTGTTGTAGTTTCACTAGGTTATACGAGAAATCCATCGCCATTGAACACATTACGAGTTGCCAGTCCCAGAGAGTAATGGTCTATGGTAGAACTAATCAAGAGGTTATTTTACATTGCAGAAGCAATATTGCGAAAAGTATTGAAAATGTTTTTTAAAAAAAAAAAGAAAACTAAGACTAAATTACAAGGTATAAGAATATTTTCATACTTATGGGGCAGTGAAGGTAGAAAGAAGTATGTTGCACTCGCTTCCACTAGGTGGCGTTTGCAGAGATAAGGAATATCCTCAATTTAGAAAAAATCCCTTTTAAAAATATCTTCCAACGTCTAAACAACAATAAAGAATCGTAGAAATTCATGAAAACATATCACACTGTCTCCACAATTTTGTCTATTCCAGTAGAATGCTCAGAAAACCAGAAAAATTGCTTCGCTTTACTACTGATTTTAAGATTCTATACCACTTAAGAATGCAAGTAGATCATTTATTTTGTTTCTGTAGAGTTAGATGGCGCTGCTAACCTTCCCATAGAAATGTACTGACACTCTTGACTCACCTTCTTCCTTTTTTCACGTGGCAAACTTTTAATTGCGTCATCGCTATTTCTACACGTGCTCTATCTTCACTTATATTATGTTCTGGGTACGTTTGTCCACGTGCTGATAATAGGTTGTTTTGGACGAATTTACAGCTAAAAGGCTGTATTCTACTTCAACTAATTGGACAGGCAATTAGAAAACATAATGAACAGAAGTTGGCTCCGCCCTTTTTATGACGAACGCAACTTCTAATTGGTTGGTTATGTTGTCTGACGTCACATGCTCCGCCCTTTTCAACGTCAAAACCACACAAACCAATTAGAAGTTGCCGGTCGTCATAAAAAGGGTGGAGCCAACTTCTGTTCATCCCGTTTTCTAATTGCCTGTCTAATTGGCGAGTATAGTTGGCCACCCATGGAGGTTGCAGGCGCCATCTACCTTGCATCTACACAAGTATTTTTCTATGAAACCCTCTTAATATTGAAACCAACTTCGAACAGTTTTTGTAAAAAAATATAAGCAGAAATAATTACAACTTTTGGGAAATAGTGGGTATCCGAACTAGAGACCTACATTGTGTAAAAAATTGAAGCCCAGCCCAGCCCATAAGACTTTATACCAGGCCCAGCCCACGAAGCCCATCAGGCCCACAAAGCCCACCAGGCTCACAAACCCCACCAGGCCCATGAGCCTTTCACATAAAAATGCCAGCCCAGGCTTTTGCAAAAGCCCACCGGCCCATGGGCTTTATGTAGGTCTCTAATCCGAACCAACATATTCAACTATCGATTACAAACTTAAGAACGTTTTAAAACGGACTTTAAGTAAAAAAAATTGCTTTTTGATTGACACGTGAAAATGTAAATCATAAATTGGTTAAAAAAAATTTCATTTTTTTCCACTGAAAAAAAAAAAGACTTTTTCCTTTATGTGGTTACACACAGACTGAAAAAGAGAGTAAAAAAATCCAATAAGAAAGAAACAAAAGTTTCAACAGAAGATGAAAAAAAAAAAAAATGAGAAAAAGCCTTTCTTTTGTCACTTGCTTGTTAAAACTTTGACTTTTTTTCTTTCTTCTTTTCAGCATTTTGTCTGAATGCATTTTCAGGAAATGGAAGAAGAATCACTAGCCGCATCAGCAGCCAACGGTAGGTGAATTACTTACACCCTCAGTTTTCTACCATACACCAACAAAAAAAAACCCACCCTTTAGGATTACGGATGCCATCATGACACACACACACACTCCGAGAACAAACAAAAAAATTTAAAAGCTATATATATGCCAATTCTTTCACTTACTCTCCTTCGTGAAGAATCACAACTTAGATTATTTCATATAGAAACAAACAGAGATCAAGATAAAAGAGACTTTTGCCACTTAATAATAAGTTTTCAATAAAAAGTCTGTCGAGGTCTAAAGAACACATAAGAAAAGATCGAATGAGAGAAAAAAAGTTAACGATGTTCTTCTTCTCTACAATTGAAGCACTTAAAGATGATTTTAAAGTGTCTTTTAGGAGTAAATTTAAGAGAAATTTGAAAGTATTTTAGAAACTAGAAGAGTAGCTCAATCACTGAAGAGTATTTTCAAGTTGATATTAAAAAATAAGCTATTTATGTGAGTTTGAAATTGACAAAACTAAAATTAAGCAGACGATATTTTTTTTTACTGTTTTTTGGTCTATAAAAAGTTTATTTTGAAAGATATCAACATGAAAATGTTATTTAGGTAATTCAGCTGCCGTTCTAGTTGCTAACACACTTTCAATGTTGCTCCTGAAATGCAAAATAACCAAATCAAATAAGACTTTCGTATGACAGTAAATTTTCATATCCAGATGATCATCATAACTTTACAATAGCCACAAAAAGCAAATTACAAAATATTATTGACAAATATTGTCATATGACTGATATTTACTGGTGGTGTTACATCATAATATGACAGTCACAAAATAAAAGTGCACAAACAGTGATATCATAAGGTATGATTGTCACAATATTATGACTTTTTTTTTTGGTAACCAGACTCGAGAGTTCTAAAATTATCTCTTTCGTAAAACATCTTAAATTCTTAAAAGATATTTAACTTTTAATATAAATAATATAAATGAGTATTTCTAACTCGGAGGATTTTCATTTATTATAAAGTCTTCGAAAACCAGAAGTAAAATTTCAAAATAATCTCCATAGACACCATTTGTTCATTAACATAGATTATACAGTATACTAGTACAATATGCTTAATGTATATTATAAAATACTAGAATATATATACCTAATAGAAATTCACATTGAAATTCATTCTGACATTTCTGTAACTAATTTGTCAATATTAAGGAAAGATACTTTTTTTTACAACTGACAAGTCATAAATTTATTGCCAATTAACTCGTGTAGTTTCAAACCTGAGTCACACTTAAAACTATAGAATGTAGTAGATCTCAGAAGAAGAAGAAGAAGAAAAAAAAATAACTTCCAAAGAGTTTCCATACATCTTCAAAAGAGAAAATGTAATTCATTTAACATAAAATTTAATCAAATTTTGGCAGCACACTGGTGCTGCTGCTGCTCTTAAATTAGAAAACACCAAGAACAATTTCAAACTGAAAGTTGTCAATTTCATTTCCTGCCAAATGTTACCTATAGTATCCATGAAAAAAAAAGTGGCAACTTACATACAAAGTTGTAAATGTTTCTGTCACTTCTGTGAACCATTTCTTTATATATTTCCTTTGAGTCTTTGACCAAAAAAAAAAAGAACATGTTTAAACTTTAAACTACTGCATTAATTTCATTTGAATCATGCATTTCATCCACACATGAAACCAAACTTGTCATTTACTCACGCAAGAATAACGAGTAAAAGACAATCTTTCCGCAGTGAAATCGATATATCATGATGATGACCAAAGAAGAAGAAAGAAAAAAAAAAAAGACAATACATATACTTTATATAGTATTTTTTTTTTGGTCTATTCTTTTACGTCTTCTTCTTTTGGAAACTTCCTTCCGTCCACATCTCTCACAATGACCCCATATCCTAACTTTATCCAATTCTAATTGTCTCATCAAGTGAAAGAGCAATCGATCTTATCACAAGTGAATGTGATATTGGCAGATGGCTTTATTTGCCTTATAAATATTTCATCGGTCAAGCATTTAAGACTGGACATTCACTATACAATATATACAAGGTACCACCTTATATATTTATATACGGATCAATAAATTTGCGAGAACTATAGGCACCAATTTTATTTTTGGTGGTGGTGGTGGTGGGGGTCTTTTTTTTTTTTTGCTAAAGAAATAAATTCAGACGCCGTAGAATCAAAAGAAGAAGAAGAAAAAAAAAAACAAGATTTATGGCCTTCAAAAAAAAAGACAACTTATAGAAAAAAAATTTCAAGTGCGTTTTGTAAGACAGTCCAGACTAGAAAAGGTCCTTCTAGTAGAAGACAAAATGCTTTTAAACCAAGTTATACTCCTCAATGAATATGTAACATTTTTTTCTCAATTTTTTTTTTTTATAAAAGTAAAAAATACTGCATTTTATAAACTGTCTAAAAAAGACAATCTCTCGATAAATCTGTGATAGAGGCTATGATTTATATGCTAATCAAATCGATTGAAAAGACTACTGTCAAATATGTCAGAATAAACACCCTCTAAACAAATGCCTTAACAAAGTTTTATGTTAAAAACAAAACTTTTATTGCTTTTAGCTGTAAATTTTATTAAAAAAAAACTTGTAGAAAAATATTTTTTCTGAAAATCTTTTTTTTTTTTAAAAAAATTCTTATGAAAATTTATGGTTTAGCAAAAGATTCAAATTCTACACAGAAGATAATATGACTGTCATTTGATCTATAATAGAACTTAAAACAAGAAAATATGTTCTTATCATTCATTTTTTCAAGAAACAAAAAAATCTCACTTCATAATTTTGCCCCTATAGATAGGCAATCACTGCTAGCTATTTATTACATTCTAGAACAGCGGTCGCCAACCTTTCGGACCTCACGGGCCACTAAATTCAAAATTTTAAATCCCGCGGACCACTAATATAATTTTTTTTAAAAAATATAAATACGTTTGTCAAATAATGACCAGAGAACTTCCATTTTATTAATAGAAAATCTTTAAATGTTGTTTAATTATAACAAAATTATTAAAGTTAGTTTAATTATTACAAAACTAGTGGGGTAACCCGTCATAAATGACGGGAGCAAAATTCACAGGCAATTGTGCCCGGCATTAGAATTTCTTTTCCTCCGCCCTTAAAAATTGATGACGTTCATAAAAGGGCTGAGCAAAAGAAATTCTAATGCTGGGCACAATTGCCTGTGATAAACTGTAGTTTAATTTTGCTACTATTATCCCCTCCCCTTTTTTATATTTGAAAGAGAAAATGAGTTTTTCATTTTCTCTGGTGTGCGCATGCGCGTCATTTGTTCCTTTTTTACTCCTTTCATTTCAATTTCAGTCACCCCCTCTCATTTTCCCCCTCCCCATTTCTTTCTCCCCCCCTTCTACACTTTCCAACCTCTTCCCCCCTCTCCAATTTAATATCAATGGGGTTCTTGGATGGGGAGTGTGCAACATATAGTTAACCTTGAGAAAAAAAAAGCGGTTCATTTATTCATTTAAATTTATATAAATTCCGACGGGCTTCAAGGTTTTTGTCCTTGTTTGTACAACGTTAATCACACACACACAGACCTGGCTTAATATATATATAATAATTGAAGCTTGGGGGGGGGGGGGGGGAGAAGCGTGTGGTGGGGGAAACTGAACGAAATGTAGCTCTCGCGTGCCATATTTTACGAGAACTGTACTAGACTCTGGTACATTTTGTGAATTTAGTGCAATAGAAAGGCGAAAATTGTCATTCAGAATAGAAGAATTTATTAAGAATATTTTTTTTTGTTTTATTAATAATAAAACAAAAAAAAAATTGCAAATATTGTCCAGATTTTTCCGTGGACCACTGGTTGGCGACCGTTGTTCTAGAACGATTTAAGACTGCAACCAGAATAGAATAGCACACATTAGTGAATGTGGTATTCAAGCCTTACTGAAGCCACTACTGTTTCCACACGGCCATTTTCAATCTAGTTTCCAGGATACGTTTTAAGTTAGAGCGCTATTGTTGAAAAAAAATCCACGTATTCTTGTCAAATTCTACATGGTAAAGTACAGTTTATTCAGTTTTTAACTGAAGTGAATTAACTATAACTTGTTTGTAAAGCATGATGGGTATGACGTACTTAGTTTAATCCGGTATTGAATCCATCTCAAAAGATGGACTAGTTATTCCAGGATTGAATACTAGATTCGTGTGCATTTAGACACCATAATTATGGTATTGAGTATGATATTCAATACAGTATTAAGTGCTAGTCTGAAGTAAACTGAATGGAGGAGAGAAATTTCTGAGTTGTTCTAAAAATGTTTATAGCTCAACTATATGAAGTGGTTATATAACAAACATGTATTTTCATCTTGTTAAGAGTTTTGCAGAAACATTTACTTATGAATAATAAATATATACTGTATATGTAAAGATTAGGTCAAATGCTTTCAGAGAACGAGAGAAGAAGAAAAAAAAACCCAAACCTCTGCAATTATATTTTTCACATTAATGTTGCAATTGACATTTTCATATATACAGTATATCCATAACAAAACACAACAAATACACACATATATTTGTTTATAAAATGAAAAAACTAAATAAGTAGGTCGTTGTTGGATTTTATGCGATTTACGTTTTGGTTAAGAAACACTGAAAATCCATTAAAAACCACTTAAAATGTTCAAAGTTTACAGATGAAATATATACCAAAAAAAAAACATTGAAACGAATTGTGGGTGGGTGTGTATCTACTAAGTCATATATACTTGTTGGATGTTTATGATAGTTATATCTCGAGTAACATTTTTTTAAAAAAAAATTACTTCCTATATTTAAATAGATGCATTCATTCATAAGTTGTGTCAAAACATTTCAATAAATTTTAAACTTCAAATAGAAAATATGATTAAAGCAAGAAACAAAACTAATAAATCAAACGCAGATAATTTTAATTAGTAGATCGATGATTATATAGTTTTTGCTAAGTTAAATAAAAGTTAATCTTTTCATGAAAAATACGAGATGGTCAACAAATACATCATCTTATGGTTTAAGAACAGCTTTGTCTTTCAGAAGCAAAATTAAGAGAAACTAGAAAGTATTTTTCTTTTAAACTAGAAGGGTAGCTCAATCACATAAACGTATTTTCATGTTGCTATTTTTCAAAATAAGCTTTTTATAGACGACAATTTAAAAAAAAAAAATACATCTTCTAACTTTAAAGTGATTCTTTTTCAAACTCTTAAAAAAGCTTATTTTAAAATATCTTAACATGAAAATACCCTTAAGTGATTAAGCTACCCTTCTAGTTTCTAAAACACATTCAAGTTTCTCTTCATTTTGCTTCTAAAAAACAGAAAAAGCAAGAGTTCGGCAAGGGATAACACTAAAGCTACTTTAATGTTTAAATTTAAAACTTGAATATCTTGATTTGTTCTATGGAAATTACATTAAAAGTGTAATTAAAACTGTAAATCAAGTTTTGGTCTAATCATTTATTGTAATCAAACTCAGCTAACACTTGTTCAATTTGAACAAATGACTCAAAATTAAATAAAACATAGTATATTTATTTTTTCTTCATATAACATTACAAATGAATTGCGAATTCGAACTCAAAAGTTCTCCTTCAAAAAGATCACATTACACATGACTCTTTGTCGTTGATACCACTCACTGACAATTAGCAATATCAAATTTCAAAAAGGCTAAGAAAAGGTACAAAAAAATACTTGATTGAGTCACTTGAAGCTATTTTTTTTAGTATGTTTTAGTTGTATACACTCATACACTCATGTTGACATTTCAAAAGCTTCTGTTCAGAAAGATTATTCTTTATCTTTTGAACACTCGAAAAACATCCTATTGTTGTGTGACCTCTCAATCAATTTTATTAGAAAGCATGTATGTCACTAAGTTCACTAACTAAATGTTATAGCCCCCCCCCCCTTATATCAAACTAACCATGCTCTCAATACAGTTCGAAATACAATACAACTGATGAGACTTGCAACTGTTTACATTTATACTAAATTTCGATATCACATACTGTGTGTGAATAAGCGAAACCTTCAAATGCATATCGCCCTAGTAACATTTGTTGCAATTTCATTAAAACTTTTCCTTTGAAACCTATGATGTTATTTACAGCTTGTGTATGATGTTTTTTTCCACCGTTTAATAACCAAAGTTTATGAAAAGATAAGTTTGAATCTATGCATGCAACGCGATGTAACTGAGTTTCATGCTAGTTGCAACTTGTAAAGTCGAATTTCTTCAAAAGTTGCATGCCACATTGCAAGTTTAATAGCTTAACAGTTTTGCAAAAGTTTCTATTCTAATAGGGGCTGACAGTAATGTACTCAATGTTTTGTATGACAACACTTGTTACTATCAATATCTTAATAAGGCCCTGGTGAAAAGTATTCATCTGGGCCCCATCAGTTTAGCTAAAAAGGGAATCAATCCTCTAATGACCTCTATACTGTACAGGTAAAGTGGTGAACATAGTAGGCTGGGCTGGCTACTGCTGAGCACACAGAGGATATGTTTGTGTAAAATACATACTGTATAAGTTCCAATCAAGTGCAATTACCTATATACAAAAAGGCCTTTTTTGGGATGTTATGATTTAATTTGAGCTATAATAATATGTAAATTACATTTTCTTACGCGTTTTGAAATCTTCATAATAATTTATAAATTATAAACTATTTAAAGAGACCATTACCTCCAATAATTTCTTTACAAAATATTGTCAAGACTTACCCAACGATTGTCAAAACGATTTTTAAATTTAAAATATAAGTCATTAAAACCATAAAAAACTTTAAAATGAAGTGCCTTTTCATGAGTCATCAAACGACGCCATTTTAAATTTCCAAAAACGAAAGTCTCCCCCCCCCCCCCTCCATTTTTGTGGCAAAAGTTGTCACCTCACATTTCCGGAATTCCTTAATCAAATACATGTATTCCCTATTCATATTCAACTTAATACAACCTTCCATGTGGAGAATAATTCAAATATTAAATCCATGGTTCATTCAAATGAAAGTAATGTGAGCTGGTGTTTGCAACACAACAGAATTCGAGTAGACGAGTAAACTATGGGTTTTTTTTTTGTTGCCAATGTCTGTTGTTTCGTGGTGCACCTATCTGATAAAGTTCTTTTTATGAAGTCAACTGATTTTTAATTTTTTTAAATTATATAAATTACTTATTTTAAATTTTAAAAATCGTTTTGGTAATCATTGAATAATTCTTGACAATATTTTGACAAGAAATTTCTGGAAGTAATGGTCTCTTTATGGAATATTTATAAATGCTTTAGTAATACGTTGTTAGTCAGACTCCCATAATTTGTAATTAAAAATTAAAATTATAGATTGTAAATAGATGAAATAATTTATAATTTAATAGTCTCCAATAAATGTGAACGCACAATAAAACGTGCGACATATAAACGTGTTGCTGAAATCGGTTTTTGTTCTCAAATTTGGATTATTCCGGTTTTTTTTTATTCGAATGCAAATTGACCCTAAGTCCTTTTCAGAACAAATAATACAATGTGAGTTGAATCCAATGTAACTTGTGTTAATGATATACGAACTTTTACAGTTCAACCTCACCATGCATATAAATCAAGTTCTAAGTGGCTCAAAAAGAGCGTAAAACTACCTTCCAATCCCTCTTTTTTTTTCTCTCTCTTTCCTTTTTTTTTCTCAAAAAAAAAAGAGCTTAGAAACAGAGTGGTAACATTTGATCTCATTGTGATACTGAAAGATTGAATTTGAGTAAAACAGGACCCCCCAAAAAAAGAGAAAAGAAAAAAAAAATATCACAAAGAGAGAAAAAAAAAAGACAAAAAGACAAAAAAAAATAGTAGTTTAAAAGCATAAAAAAGGAAATTGTATAAGAGAAAAAAATATATATATATAACAAGACTGAAAAAGAAAAGCAAAAAGAAGGGCAGATAAAAAAAAATCAGAAGTAAATTGGTAGGAAGAGAAAATATAGACAGGAAAATATGATACATAAAAAAAAATCAAAAAGAAGAAAGAAAGAAAGTTTTGAGTAAATGCTTTGGATGAAAAGACAAAAAGAAAAAATATAAAATCTTGAGATGTTACTCGACCTAAGATGTACTTAAATCCATACAAAAAAAAATAAAAAAAAGTTTATTATTAAAAAATGTAACTATTTATTTGAACCCTGTAGAGGAGGGCCTACAAAAAAAAAAAGAAACAACAAGAAAACGGCTAGGGCCGGCCAGTTTTAGGCCCTGAAATCGGGTTTATATTCGCCTCTTGGACGCCTTAAGAATAACTTCAACATAAACCGGATGGCGTCTTTGGCTCGTGGCCTCACCAAGAAGACTGTTTAAAATTTTAAATCAAGACCTGCACTTCCTAAAACTGGCCCTGAACAAAACAGCAGCTGATAAAACTCATATTTAAGAATACAGAATCCGAAAAATATGAAATTATTCATTCTGTATATTTTCTGTATATAAAACAATAACGACTGCAGATATTATTAAAAACAAAAACAAAAAACTCAAATTTCATGTAAACAATAGATAATTGACTATTATTAAATCTGAAAAAAATTGTATTTCTTAAAAGTGTTCCCTTCTTTTTGAATCAAACTGTAAACAAACATATGATTACAATGTTAACTGATAACTAGGGCTCGGATTTGGATGCAATATCAACCTTAATGTTTCTTAATTTGTGGTTCATGTGCTAATTGTGAAGAAGTCAATCATCATCATCATCATCATTATTAGAGCAAACTGCAATTATACTTTTTCTAATCAGAAAAGGCTGGTTAGAGAGACTAGATGTCTGGTTACTATAAGCTATCAACTAGAGTTCTAGCCTCTAACTATTTTTTTAAATTATAATATCTATTATTAATAGTATCTAGTATAATAGTAAATTATAATATCTATATATAGAACAATTGTTTTTATCCAAACGAGATTATTACTTCACAATTGGCACTTGGGCCACATATTGAGAAACATTCCGGTTGATTACTGCATCAAAATCCAAGCCCTAGTAATTAGTGTAAGCAGAAATTAATTAACTTGCTTTAACTATCACTTAATTTAAAAATGTTATTTCTACGATAAACTTTAAGGTTAATAATAAGAACACCTAATTATTTAAAACGGGATTCTCATTCCAGTAGAAAAGAGTATTGAAACTACAATATGTCTTTTATTATAACCCACTTCCACAATTCATAATTTTCATATTCAATATACCAAAATGTGTGTCTGTTGCACGCTTTAATAGAAGATTTTAGAAACCTAATCACAACTAAAATATTAAAAAAAAGTTCTTTTTATAATTTCCAACAATAGATAGTTATTATTAAAAAGCTATTTGATGTAAAAATAAATCCTTTGTGCAGTTAAACTCAACCCCTTTGAGACATAAAATTGGCTGGCATCAACTTCACCACAAAAGTTCATATTTCAATGAACAATTATAATTGTTTCATCCATTTTGAATGAGTATATATAAAAGCACTGGACTACAACAATACAACCAAAATACAACAAAACCACTTCGAAAAACGTCATGAAATCTTAAAAGACAGAGATAGAGGGAAAGAGAGAGAGAGAGACTTTGTTTAGCCAACTGAAATGGAACTTTTCTCTCTTTTTCTCTTTGACAATATATGATGTAAACCTAACATCTATCTCTGTGTATGAAATAATATCACCCACCATTTCACATGACCGACCATCCATAACTAATAAACATTCACTGCATGCAAATGAAGATAGGAACTGAAATGATGGCGGTGGTCGTAGTGGTGGTGGTTGGTGGTGATCAGGTCCACATAAAGAACAAAAGAAATGAGCCTGTCAATCATATTTATGCATCGCCAAATTCACCAATTACAAATAACCAAAAAAAATTTTAAATCACTGAATGCAAATTGTGAAATCTCCTCCTCCTCCCCCTCTAAATGATTAACCCCTTCTCTTTCAACTGATGATCAGACATACTTTTTTTTCTATTATATCGTCAACCTGTTGTTTAAAATAGCCACCCGAAGCTCCAAAATAACACACGCACGAACCCTCATTTGCAAAAACAAACAATAATTCAAAAATCAATAGTGAACATTTGATAAAAAAAAATTCTATTCAGTTTTTTTTTTCTCGACAGTTAAGCTACTCAATCATTCTCATAAAAATATCAAGACAGTTGTGTATTATTAACCTAACATTTGAAAATAAATCATAAATATATATGTACACACTAGTTCCGGATATGTGCATGTGCATGCACTTCCGATCTGAAAGACTTGTTATAATTTTACCAGATTGCATTTTTACCAGATGCTAGAATATAAGAAGCAAAAAGAGAAACACAAAAAAAAAACTAGTCCAGTCAAATCTGCCATTGGCAATTTGAACTACATACAGGATGTTCAAAAAGTATCGGAACCGAATTAACTTATACACAGGTGTAACAAGGGCAAGACGCCTGAATCAAGCGGAAAACTCAGGGTCGGAAGAAATAAAGGTACACAAAAAATGATAATACTAAGTAAGAGGACAGACTAATCTTTAGTCACTAGTTGACCTACACTTCAGAACTTTTTTTTATATATCCGTGATAGGGTGGGGTTACATTAAGTTAAGTTTGTTGCAGTGGGTCTGGAGGTACAGCCCATCAGAATGTAAAAAAGTGTAGGACACTGAGTGGCCCACAGTTCTTCTTCAAATAGCTATTTGAATGTGTAGGTCAAATAATGACCTACGATTAGTCTGTTCCCAAGTTTTATTCTTGCCACGCTTGTTTAATTCCGACGTCCCTCCATGCATTTTTTAAGTTGGTGGAACCATGGTTTTTAATAAAAAAAATTCTTTTTAACGTATTAAGGATGGAACATTCGAAACTTCGAATACCGCGAATCTTGAAAAATATTCGAGATTTAAAAACTAGAATCTTTGCACTTTTTTCGTCTTTCGAATCCTAACCTAAAAAAAACTGTTAAAAAACTTTGGTAAAATTAGTTTTAACTTCATTGACGTCCAATAGATGCGTTCCCTAACAAAAAAAACGGCGATTGTTGCAATTTCGGTGGTACCCGGATCACCAATATGACCTTGTGGCGACCCCCTTAGTGCCGCCACACTGTTTTTTTATTATTAATAATGTAATATTTAATATTATTTGTATCTTCCTAATGAATAATATAGGATTCTTATATGAAGGATTCCAGAGATTCGAGAACTTTTTAGGATTCGAATTCGAGAAAATTTAGGATTCGTCCCACCTCTAATTTTTACTATTGGTTCCAGATTTTCGGACATCCTGTATACTTCAAACTATAAATGCTGAACACACACACACACATAGTCAGGTTGTTTTATATAACAGTGAAGAAGAAATAAGTATTGGTCTATAATAGAGCATATTGTAGCCTATATTTATATGAAATCTTTATTGAAAAATAAAGAGTGGATGGAGAAAGGCACAAAAAAAAAAGAGGATAATGGTGAAGTATACACTGTACACACAAAGGGGGGGGGGGGGGTCTCTCTCTTTTTCTACTGCTATTGTTCTGAACTTATTTTGTTATAGTCCTACATTTATTCAACTATTATTTCATGTACCCTTTTTTTGCAACAAAAGCCAAGTATATGAAACAGTAATAAAGGGGGAAGGGGAGGGGGAAAAAAGGTCTCTTAAATCCTATTCTATGAACTTCATTATATTCTAATATGAATTCACAACATGAATGATTTGTTTCTATGAAAACTAATGTTACATATCTATCAAAAACATCTTTATTTGTAATCTAAATGGTATCTTGTATAGTCAGTGAGAGACTGAGATGTATTTATTTATTTTTTTCTTCTTCTCAATCTTCAAAATAAGAAAAAAAAAATAACGTCTTAAAAACAAAACGAAGTTGTCATTTCCATCTGATGAGCAAAACAAGAGAAATTACTTCGTCCTATTTTATATAACAAACAGCATGTCTTTTTTTCTCTCTCTTCATTCTTTTGTGTTTCGTTTCTGAATCTGAACGTATAGTATTTTATTACAATTGTCTTTTTTTTTTTCGAAAACAAAACCAAAACAATAAAAGATCTCCATCTATTGTATGAAGTTTAGATCAATCGGCCACAGATGGAAAAAGACAGAAGAAAAAAAAAAAGGTCCAGAGATACAAATTGAAATGTTAACATGACGCACACATACGACGTCTTTTTTCAATACACTTCTATTTCATCATTGTCATCAACCATCTTAACTGTCTTTAAATAAGATGGTTGTCAATCAAAACTTGTTGTTAGTCAAACGGTCTCTGGTTGATACCAGTTTACAGTGGTTTATTACAGTCAGTTGTCATAGCAGTAGGATTGTGTTAAGGAACAAATTAACAATACAGAAAGAATAAAAGGCTGAACATCGTGGGTGCCTCTAAAACCTGAAACAGAATGTATATCAGTGCCTCAGAGAGGTAAACTTGTATTAAGTCACCAAATCTAAATTTTACAAAGAAGTCATTTGAAAGGAATAAGACTTAAAATGATATACCACCATCTGTTTCTAGTGGCTGATGAGAACTTGACAAGCTGATTCATAATATTTAAAAAAATCGTGTATTTAAAAAAAATGTGACTTAACACAGTTTACCTCTGATGCATTGATATAGAATTGGATGACCATAAAAACCTTGACATTGTTGCGGAACAACTTAAATCATTTTTTTAAAAAATCAAATCAAGTTATTTTTTACATTCTAGGGGGTGACAGTAGTTAGTTGGACAGGCATTTAGAAATCGGGACGAACACAAGTTGGCGCCGCCATATTTATGACGAACGCAACTTATAATTGGTTGGTTATGTAGTCTGACGTCACATGCTCCGCCCTTTTCAACGTCGAACCACACAACAAACCAATTACAAGTTGCCGGTCGTCATAAAAAGGGCGGAGCCAACTTGTGTTCGACCCGATTTCTAAATGCCTGTAGTTGACGGCTGGTTGTGTGGGCGGTTTCATGCTGTAATTTGCTACACTCCATGTTACCTGTCCTGTTACCTACATTCGTTACGATGATTTCATTACTTATAATTGTTACTTTGAATAGGATTATAGTAAATACTAGACTGAGTGTAATATGTATAAAACACTACTGCAGGGATCTCCAAATTACAGCTGGCGGGTTGGCGGATCCGAACCAGCACATCAATATTTTATTTAATAATATTCCTAAATCTGACCATCATTTTTAAAAAAATGTTTTCCATATCTAAGTTGTATCTTTTTTTTTTGGTCTGGCCCACAAACCAATTTCAGCATTCGTTTGTGGCCCTGATCAGATAAAAGTTTGGAGACCTCTACAATACTGCATAAAATACCTGTTCTTTTTTTTTAAAAATGTCTTATAAATAAAAGGATTTTAAATTTCAGCTGAAAAGCAAAGCTTTCATATTTTATATAATATATATATACCATAGAGATTATGCAGATGACATTACTTTCAAAATACAGGGTGATCCATAATCATGTTTTTGATTTTAAAATTAGGCACCATAATTAGCTTTTAATATAAAGATGAAATTTACATTTATATATTCCTTGCTGAATTAACATTAATAATAAATAGCATGTACTATATAGACTCTCGTATATAGTCTCTCATTGAGAAAATAATAAATTATTAATATCAACTGTGTAAATATACTTTCAAAATTCACCATCAAATTATAATGCATTATATATTGTATTTACAAAAGGGGACTTACATTTTTCGTTATATTTATTGTCAACAAAACTGTATTTTTTCAACAACAACAACAACTACAAAAAACCTAAAACAATAAGTAAATAAACAACAAAATTCACAGATACATTAAATACTAAATAAAAATAAAACCTCTATTTTTTTTTGGGGGGGGGGGGGGGAGGGTTTCCCCTCAAATATATATTATTTTCGAAAAAACAATCTCTATACGTGTAAATTTTAAAGCGGTTTTTTTAAACGTTTAAGTTATGAAAATGACAAAAACAACATAAACGAAATGAAAAATTTTTTTCCATAGAAAACCATCACGTAAAAATGTCATGCATCAAATTTTGCTTCTTTTTTTTTTTTCGTGAAAAAAAAAAGGAATTTTTTCTTACCCGTATTCACAAAAAAAAAGATAAAAACTTTTAAATTACTTTCAAGTATGTTGGCATTTTTCACTTTTTTGTTGCTTCTTTTATACATAAATATATCTAAACAAAAAATACCTGCAATCCTACATTCATATATATATAAATATATATACAACCATGTCACAATATGCAACACGTTATGTATATTTTGTCTCTCTCTCTTTTCTCTTATAATGTATGGGGCTTGAATGTGTTCTAATATTCAGCCTCAGTGTTTCTTATTTTGACGGATAGAAAGATAGATACGTGAAAAGCACATTAGTATTATAATAATGTACAAAAAAAAGTTGGACTAGTATGGAAAATGTTTATATATATATATATATATGTATATAAATTTCTTTTTCTTATTCTTCTAAACGCTGGATGAACATTCAGGTTCCATGCTCGGTTGCGTTTTAGAAGTTTATCAAATTTATGACGATAGGGAAAGGATAAAAATGAAGAAGACGACTAAAAAATGAGAGAGAGAAAAAAAAGGCGACTAAGAAAAAAGGACGACACAAATTTTTCTCTTTCCTTCAAGTTTATTTCCCACCTTTTCATTTTTATTTATTTTCATTGTTACGAAGAAAAAAAAAACAAGTACCGTAATGAAGTTAAAGAATTAAGATGTTCTCCTGCAATAGATTACATAACTAGCATCCATAACTCATCATACAACAGTGAGCTCTACGTATGAAGAAAAAAAACCTGGGGGGAAGTTTAGAAAACTACAAACAATATTCATATTATTATTACTAGTGGGGTAACCCGTCATAAATGACGGAAGCAAAATCCACAGGCAATTGTGCCCAGCATTAGAATTTCTTTTCCTCCGCCCTTTTATGACGTCAGACCAAGTAACAAACCCAATTAGAAATCGATGATGTTCATAAAAGGGCAGAGGAAAAGAAATTCTAATGCTGTGCACAATTGCCCGTGATAAACTGTAGTTTAATTTTGCTACTATTAGCCCCTCCCCTTTTTATATTTGAAAGAGAAAATGAGTTTTTCATTTTCTCTGGTGTGCGCATGTGCGTTGTTTGTTCCTTTTTTACTCCTTTCATTTCAATTTCAGTCACCCCCTCCCACTTTCCCCCTCTCCAAGTTTCTCTCCCCCTCTACACTTTCCAACCTTTTCCCCTTTCCAATTTAATATCATGGGGTTCTTGGATGGGAAGGGTGCAACATATAGTTGACCTTGAGAAAAAAAAAGCAGTTCATTTATTCAAATTTATATAAATTCCGAAAAAGGTGTTTGTCCAGCGTTAGAAGACAGACACCCACACACACGCACACAGACATGGCATAATATATATATAACTAGTGGGGTAACCCATCATAAATGACGGGAGCAAAATTCACAGGCAATTGTGCGCATGCGCGTCGTTTTTTCCTTTTTTTTTACTTCTTTCATTTCAATTTCAGTCACCCCCTCCCACTTTTCTCTCTCTCTCCCCCTTCTACACTTTCAAAAGGAAGAGTTCAACATATAGTTGACCTTGAGAAAAAAAAAACGGTTCATTTATTCAAATTTATATAAATTCCGACGTGCTTCAATGGTTTTTGTTACTCCACACACACAGACCTGGGATATTATATATAATAATATATAATAATTATAATAATAATAATAATAATAATAATTATTATTATTATTATTATTATTATTATTATTATTATTATTATTATTATTATTATTATTATTATTGTTATTGTTTTTATTATAATTTATTAAGATGTTTTATGAATAGCTGATTTTCGAATTCTGCATTTCAAGAGAACTTGAAAGTGTGTTAAAAACTAGAACGAATATATACATCCATTTACAGCGTTGTCATGTTGATTGACAAAAATTAACCAATAACCACAAACTGACATAAGTAATTTTTTTCTTAAAAAAAAATAAATCAAAATGAAAGCATCCTTGCGTGATTAAGCTACCATTCTAGTTTCAAGTGTCTTTTAATTTTGTTCTTGAAAACAGAATAACCAATAGTTTAAAAAATCACTTGATAACGACCAAAAATACATAAAATTTAATCCTTCTGAAACTGCCATAAAACGTTTAATTTTAAAGATCCCAACTTAAAAATAGTTTTAACTAATTTATTTAAGAGTGTTTTACTTTCAAGTATTTTTTTTTAAATTGAATTTCAGTAATCAGAATTTTACAGTAAAAAGTTACCGTAAATTTTGTTTTTTTAAATTATTTCTTTGTTCTTGTTCATTTTTTTTTTCTCAATTTCATTTCTTCTAAGATCATTTTTTTTTTTGGAAATTACAAACTAGAAAGAATTTCTTTATATAAGATACAATATTATGTGAGATAAAGGAATAGAAAAAAAGGAAGACTTGAGGATAAGAAGGAAAAAAAAAGAAGGCAATGAGCCACAAAGTTCTGCACGGTCAGTTGCTTAAAACAATTACTGAAACCATCTCTGCGGTCGAATGAAATGACCAATATAACACCCCTCTCATTCCTCCCCTCACTTTTATCCAATTCCACATCACAATCACCACCACCATCATCATCATCATCATCATCCCTTCCCTATCTTCTTCATTCTCGAAAAAGTCGACGACGAAGAAGAAGAAAAAATTGTTAGAAATTCGTTCATAACTTCATTGATCCTTAAAGAGAGAGAACGAGAAGAAGAAAAGAAAAATCTTTGATCTGTCGTTATATTTTGAGGAGTAGCTCAAGAAACCTACTCGTAGCCATAATATTTTTATGCTCAATTTCTCTTTAATATTCTTCATAACTTTATTTTTTTATGAATTCAACTTTTTTTAAAAAAAAATTTAATGAAAAATCAACATTTACTATTTATATATTTAACTGAAAAGACTAAAAACTAGAATGACATAGAGCTCAACAAAATTTCACATTTCAAACTACAATGAAATGTTTGTTTTTAAATACATTTTCATCATGAAATGGAATGTCATTATGCCTGTTCTAGTGTATCTAATACCTAGTACCCACACCTGATAATTTAAATGCATTTAAATAATAAACGTGTTCTACAGAGCCCTCTGTGAAGGCCAAACAAACAATATGTCGAATTCAATTAATTCAGTTAATTAACCTGAAAATATTGAGTTAATACTTAAATATATAAACTATTGACAAAATATTGATTTAGTATTTCAATTTAAAATATTAATAATAAAGACAATTTTTATTTGGTTCATGTCCTTAACTGGATTCCGTATAATTCACCTAAACACATTTAATTTGAATTCATTTAACTCGTGTGTGTACAAGGTATAATATAAACTAATTATCAACTTAAGATTACTTCATTAAGTTATTTAAAATATGCACAACACCATTCATTTTATTAGATTGTTCTTATTGGTCGTTGAGGGGCGACCATGTTACCATATTTTTTTGTCATGCACATTGATAAACAATCATACCTCGTTTAACGATAAGGATGCGTTTCTGAAAATCTTATTGTTAACGTAATCATCACTGGATTAAAACGTATCGAGGCGCTTCTTTAGAAAACTATATAGTTTAGTTAACTACGTTATAGCGAGGTATTGTTCTCAGAGGTAACAAAAACGTTACGTTAATTTTATACAATTTTGAAAAAAAAAATCCAATTTTAATCAGAATTTCATAACATTTGTTTACAAATAATTTTCTATTATTTTTGTTTTCTGTTCAGGATATAAAGTAAATTTGAAAAGATTTACTCCATCAATGAAAGTCAAAGATGAACGATCAAGACAAGAACTTAGCCCTCTTCTACGTATGTACGTCTACGGTATTCATGGTTACTTCACCGAGGTCATGTTCACAGCCGCCTGGGAATTCGTCGTTAACACTAACTGGAAATTCCCAGGTCATTTTTCTAATCTCTTATATAAAAAAAAACTAACTCCATATCAGAAATCTAATTTTATCTGTATTTCTGAAACTATGGCCAAGAACAATGCAGAAAACAATACAGAAACAATACAGATGCTGTAAGTCCCTGTGACTGTGTCTTGTAGAGACCTGCATTGTGTAAAAATTTGGAGCCCAGCCTAGTCCATGAGACATTATACTGGGCCCAGCCCACCGAGCCCATAAAGCCCACCAGGTCCACAAAGCCCACCAGGTCCACAAAGCCCACCAGGTCCACAAAGCCCACCAGGCCCACAAAGCCCACCAGGCCCACAAAGCCCACCAGGCCCATGTGCCTTTAACGTCAAATGGCCTACCCAAGCATAGAATTGCAAAAGCCCACCGGCCCATGGGCTTTATATAGGTCTATACTGTCTGGCCCTTATACCCTCTTGGTGGGCGGGGCGTAGTATTATTCCTGTCTAGTAATTATTATGCAAAATAACTCATACATCTTCCATATCCGTAAAAAACCCACGTGCAATCCGAATGCAATTCTCCTTTCATTGTCTCCCCCGATTTGAACCATTTTCACCACTGTGAACATGTAAATAATGCAGATTTAAATCTATATACTGTCTAGTAATTGTGCAAAATAACTGATTAAAAAAATCCAACATGCAATCCGAATGCAATTCCCCCTTTCCCCTCTCTCTCTCTCTCTTGATTTGAACAATTTCAAGATAAAATAATCTTGAATTGCCCACCACCACCACCACCCAAAACCACCCTGAAAAAACCTTCCTATGTGTTTTATCCTATTCATCTCCCCCTGCAGAAATATGTATGATATGTGATTGGGTCATTTTAACAGGCCACATGTCAGTCACAATGACGTGCAATACCCAACGATTATATCGCGCAAATATGCAATCATTTCGATAGAAGAAGAAGAAAAAGTCACGCTATAACCGTCAGTTTACTGGACTGACTTTTTTTCAGATAGAAAATAACCAAAAAAAAATCTATTTTTTAAAAAAAAAACCTTGTAGACTCTCATAACAGCCAATATATAAAATAAATGAAAAACCTTATACAGCTATTTTAGATATACAGTATATAGAAAAACAGTTTGTCATATAAAAAAAATATTGGGTAATTTGGCACGCACAAGTTTTACTCCATCCAGTCTTGCACCCACCCCTTAACACACGATTTTCCATCCAATCCCTCTTTTTCATCGCAAATAATTTAGTAAAACAATATCATTGAACATGCGCGTGTGTGTATATATATATATATAATATATATATATATAAATGTGTACTGTATACAGTCTATGATGAAATAGTACTATCATCATCTACATATAGTCCATCTAGAGTGTATATTTGTATAAACAACTGCCATTCCCACCACCTCCTACCCTGCGCCTCCCTCACTGAAAACTATTTACATAGCAATGCCACGCATGGTTTAAAACACTACGCATATTGAACCAATAAAAAATACGTAGAGATATATAGTATATAGAATAACAGGCGAAACGCAAATATATACACAAGAAACACACCCATAAATGCAATAGGGTGTGTGTGTTATAGGTAGAAATATATACATTATTTTAGCTTAGTATCGTCTGTTATGTGTATGTCGACTTCATCCTGAATGAAGGGCAATCACTGCTTACACCAGAAGAAAAAAAACACACACACATAGGAAAATCTCAATACAAGTTGCCAATGGAACAACAACAGTTGATTTGCGTTCCACATTTCAATGGCTTCTTTTTCCTCCATAGACGGATGTGTTACAGTCAATAGCCGAATTTAATGAAAAACTAGGATAATAGGATTGAATAAGGGTAAAACCAGAAAGAAATTTATGCTAGGGAAGAATCACACTTGCTGAAAAAAACTAGTAGAAATTAGAAATAGAAATTTAAAGAAAAAATGAAAATATATTAGAAATATATTTAATATATTTAAATAAATTTAATAAAAAAAGACGAAAATTTAAAAAAATATCATCTGCTAAGCAACACCTGCTTAAAGTTGGGTCATTTTAAAATCTAAATAAAAACAGTAGTATTTTTAAAAGATGTCAAGTTGACAATTCCTTTTAAGTAATTAAGCTATTCTTCTCGTTTCTAAAACACTTAAAGAAACCATTAACTCCAGAAATTTCTTGGCAAAATATTGTCAAGACTTACCCACCGATTGCCAAAACGATTTTAAAAATTTAAAAATAAGTCATTAATATAATTTAAAAAATTAAAAATCAGTTGACTTCATGTAAATGGACTTTATCAGATAGATGCGCCACCAAACAACAGGCATTGGCAACAAAAATCCCCAAAGTATACTCCTCTACTCGAATTGTTGACTCATGAAAAGTCGCTTCATTTTTAAGTTTTTTTGTTATTTTCTTGACTTATTTTTAATTTCAAAAATCATTTTGGTAATCGTTGGGTAAGTCTTGTTTATATTTTGACAAGAAACTTCTGGAGGTTATGGTCTCTTTGAGAAATCTCTTTTAGTTTTACTCCTAAAAGTCGTTTATACTTTTAAAATCAGCTTATTTTTAAAAGTTAGAAAATTGGTTTTGATTAAATATAAATGATTAGTTTTCCACATAGTTAAAACTAGTTTTGAAAATATTCCAAGTTTTTACTGTAACAATAAACCCAATACCAAAAATGTGTATGTATTTTCTAGAATAAAAAATGAACCTCTGAAAATTTACTTTCTACTAAAAAAAAAAGAAACACCTAAATAAATGTAGAGCCTATAAAGCATGGGTAACAAGGCAATAAGGTAGTGCTAGAAACGAGGCTATGTTAGTAATAATAACAATAAAAAGAAAGAGAACAAGAAAGGGGAGATTGGGGAGAACGAAAAAAAAAGAAGGAAGCGCAGTAATATCGAGCTTGAATATTATAGATTCTTCTTCTTATAGCCTTACTCAATGGGCAAACAGTTTTAGCTTTTGTTCCAACAAACTCTTATCTTGCGTCGACCACATCTCCACCTATTGAAATTCAAATGAAGTCAGCTGCGACGCAAGTAGAGAGCTGAGCACCCAAATAGATGATTGTCCCATGTCTTTCTTTCAAGCCACCCCTATCCTACTCAATCCCTTTCTCCTCCCTTGTTTATATTTGTAGCTACACACGCACATACAGGGTGTCTGTAATTTTTATTTCCATTTTTTTTTCTTTTGCAAATGAAAACAGAATTAAAGTAATAATAAATCACTAGTTAAAGGTCCGTTTCATTAGCCTGTATAAGTAACCATTGAAAAATATGCAAATCCAACAAAACAATAGAATATAACTCTGAATACTCCATGTTTAAAAACAATCAAAAACAAATTTAAGAAGAAAAAAAAAACCTAATAAATTCTTCATTTGCACTTTTTAAGACGAAAATTATCTAACGTCGTCCAAGAAAAATTAAAAAAAAACTATTGACATTTTCAACCTACCATACAAGTTTATTTTAAAATATAATAATATATTATATGAAGAACATTGAAGATCCTAGACATTCCATCGTGGACGCCACAGATGCAGTTTTAAGTGAAATTTGATATGTCCAAAAAACATGGTCTCGATTCTTAACCACTTTACAGTCTACATACCATAGTTTTGAACAATAATTGAATTTGCGATCCCCTTTTTTAACGTTGTGGCCAGTTTTTAAGGTGTTTTGGTTGCTAATATACAAAGGGTTTTTTTATTTTACACCCTTTTAAATTGTGCTAATTAGCTTGACTCATATTAAAAGTCATTGACTTCAAAAAGGTCCATTTTGCTATCTACCTTTCGTTATTCAAGAACCTCTTTCAAATTTAATGAAATTTGTGTGTGTTGTTTAATATGTTTGTTCAAGTTACGAAGTATTTTCAAATGACGTTTTGAATTGCCTTTTGGTTTCTAGAGAGCCGTTTGAGCAACTTTAGAACCAAAACGTTATAAAAGCTATTTTCAAAGTGTTCTTTCTGTTCTAACTAATTTCTCTAAATTCTGAAATTTAGATGAAAATATTTTATTTTTAATAAATACCTTAGTACAAATATCAAACTTTTTTTTTTATCTTTGATTCTCCCGAACAAACTATTGCAACCGAAAATTGCTTGAAAACATAATTCACTAACTTTTTAAGTTCAGAATAGATTAGATTACATGAGAACACTCTGTATTTCTATACAACTATAGCCTATTTCCATGCATTCAAAAAGGGGAATCAAGAACAAATATTAATACTTTTAGATATGGAGAGAGCCTTTTTTCTATATTCGGAAAAAGAGAAACAGCTTGAAGTGGGCCAATATTGTTACATATACAATATTATACATGAAGGCCCACTTCTTTTCATTCTTCTTTCCTATCTTGCTGTTTTCCGCCGAAAAAAAAACACCCCCTACTTGAATTGAACTTATGCCTCCTTCTTCTTCAAAAGTTTATTTGTCAACACAAACAAATACGTGCGCACCGCGCGCTTCAACTAAAATACAATGCATTATTATTAGGTTTTCGATCGAAAATATTCATAATGAGAACGCCTGATGCCTCATTCTACCCCTCTCTTCCTTTTAGTCTTTGCTTTTTACTTGTCTTTTTAAATTCATACACATCCCCCCTCCCCTCATTTACATTGTCACAAAGTTTTGTAATCAAAAGATTAAAAACTTTATTATCAGTAGACACACAAAAGTTGTCGCTAACTTGCCTCTTCTTGGCAAATGAATACAAAAGAATGTATAAAATAGAACAAATAGGAAAAACATTCATAACATGATGATGATGATGATTATTTAGAAGAAGAAAAAATTGGTTTCTATCAACAACAAAAAATGTGAAAAGACGTTTACAATTATAATTTCTTTATCTTTTTTTTTTTTCATTAATAGGATGTACAAGTGTTTGGTCTCTTTTTATGTATGCCATTTCCGTTTACGTCATCGAAAGGATTTACGTTCAATTTGGACAAACTGTTCCACTTCTCATTCGAGGACTTATCTATTTAGTATGGACTTACACGTTTGAGTTTTGTACAGGTTGGATGTTACGATACTTTAACGCGTGTCCGTGGGACTATACACCTTTTGATTATGATATTATGGGTCTTATAACATTAGAATATGCACCTCTTTGGTATTTGGCCACAATGACCACTGAACAACTTCTTATTAAAAATATTTTACGACTTCAATGGAACACAATGGATCTCAATATAGCGGTCAATAACCAACGGAAAACGAAATAGACAAACGAAAAGTTGTAGGAATTCAGGTGTTGGACTGAGAGAGCGAGAAAGAAAAAAACGGCCAACGTTGAGGGGGGATTGGCCCGGCTCTAACCTAAAAAAACCTCCAAAAAATGCCTAAAATTCCACTTCCTTTAAATGTGAGCATGTTTTTTTTTAGCAAAATTACACATGGACACGATTCTATTTCGCACAAACTTTTCAACAAGCACAGCCAGGAAAAACTTTTTTTTAAAAAAAATGAGAAACCACCAAAATTATTTATTCATTCTAAAATATTTTTTCTAGTTTTCATTTTGTTTTCTTCCAAAAAAATGTGTCATTTTACCTTTTTTTTTTTTTTTGGATTATCTATTATTGTAAAATTTTCTTAAGCAATTTTTAAACTTTTATGGAGTTTGATCATAAAATCGGCACTCTTAACTAAGTGGCCCATTTGGGAAAATGCCCGATTGCTCGATAGGTCAGTCCGCCCCCTGTATGAATTTGGGATTGTGGCATCCAAATTACTACAACTTTCTACAAAGTCGTGATATTTACAATTTGAGTCAATTAATAGTGTCTTTCTCAAATCATTGCCGAATTTAATTACTTTTTATTTAAACCGCCATTTGGTCCAACTTGTAATTAACCTCCATCTCACCAAAAAAAAAACCATTTCAAGTAATAAAAAAAGTGACAAATACTCCATGAAAATTAAAAGTTTCAAAAGTGATTTGTCAGCATGACAAAAAAAAACTTCAAAATCCCTAAAATACTCTTAAAATGGAGAGGAAAAAATAATGTTGAACATTTATTTAAAAAAAAAAACTACAATATTTATTTTTTTTGAAAAAGAAAAGGACCTTTTATATAAGATATTTTATGTAGCACACTAAATCTAAAAACAAATTTTTGTTGCAAAATTTATGTACAAAGAAATGTTTTTTTCTTTTTCTTCTCACGCTTGTTAAGTTTCATTGCCACTAATAACGACGAAACACATTCAAAAAAGAGGAGGAGGATGTCCTTAAATATTTATTCACTTTATATACGTATACCTCTACCTCTCTCTCTCTCTCTCTCTCTCTTTCTCTCTCTCTCTCTCTCTCTCTCTCTCTCTCGCTCGCTCGCTCTCTCTCTCTCTCTCTCTCTCTCTCTCTCTTTTTCTCTCTCTCTTTTTCTCTCTCTCTTTCTCTCTCTCTCTCTCTCTCTCTCTCTCTCTCTCTCTCTCTCTCTCTCTCTCTCTCTCTCTCTCTCTCTCTCTCTCTAAAAAAGCAAATTTTAACATTTTTTCGCAATTACCTTACCTTTTTTTTATCTTCACTGATCGATGCTGAAAGTCTTCTTTCAGTGCTAGTATTTAGACATGATAAGAAACACCAACCTTACACCACCACCACCACCACCACCACCTACCTATACAAGAAAAGAAAAAACACAGAAGAAGAAAAAAAAAATCACTATTTTCGAATTGCTTCTGCATGGGTTCAAGTATTTAAAAGCCTATTATAAAGTTTAGAAAATGGAAGATGAAAAAAAAAAAACGAAAAATCCTGCACATTTTTTTTTGTTGAAAACTAATCGCCTTTGTATCAAGAAAAGTGAAAAGAAGAGAAAGAGAGAGAGAGAAAGAGTGAATAATCTTCTTAAGTTTGAACAACTTAAGAAGAAAAAAAAACTGTGAGTTGAAGCAAAATGAAAAGGTAAGGGCCTCATCAAGTATATTTTGTATATATACTTATAAAATGCAAAAAAAAAGAGCAAAAAAAAAATAGATAATTGCTTCTTCTTAAGTCCAGGAAGTAGAACTAATTGCGTATGATAACAATGCAAATGTCGACGTTGTTCACTTTTTAATTAATAATTATCTATGTATCACATTCATGTCAGTGCTGTAGACATCAGGAAAGAGAGAAAAAAAAAGACCGGGTTATTAATTATTATACAAGTAGATCTCTCTCTCTCTCTCTCTCTCTCTCTCTCTCTCTCTCTCTCTCTCTCTCTCTCTCTCTCTCCCTCTCTCTCTCTCCTCTCTCTCTCTCTCTCTCTGTTCCAAAATATAAAACATATAACAAGAAAAATAGAAGTTAAACCAAAAAAAAAATTTGAAGAAAAAAATGTTCAAGAAAAGACTTGGTGTCTTAGAACACAATAGAACTTACATCGTAAAGATAATCACGAATTGAATTTGCATATAATTAATAAGTTAAATCTTAATGACAAAATGCGTTTTTCTTTTGTTATCTAACATCCAAATTAAACTGAAAAATATGTGAGCCTCTCTTAACAGTATTCATTCATTCTCAGGTCCAAATTCAAGAAAGAAAAACTTAGCACTTCAACTTAAACACTCTAAATATGGTTTCTAATACCTTGTACACAGATGAGTTAAATGAATTCAAATTAAAAGGACTTGAACCAAATAAAAATTGACTTTATTATTAATATTTTAAATTGAAATACTAAATCAATATTTTGTCAATAGTTTATATATTTAAGTATTAACTCAATATTTTCAGATTATTAACTGAATAAATTGAAGTCGACATATTGTTTGTATGTCCTTCACAGGGCTCTGTAGAACACATTTATTATTTAAATGCATTTAAATTATCAGGTGTGTACTAGGTATTTCATACTGTATGTTCGAAACCCTGTTCAGAGAATTGAAAAGTGAATAACGTTTTCCTCTTGAATATTTACTTCAATAACTGAACCAAAGTTTTAAAAAAGTTCGATCATCACACCAGTCAGATGTCCTATAATGGGCCGAGAGCCCACTTAATACGAAAAGTTGGAAATCCCTCGTTTTACATTTAAAATGATTGTCATTAAGAAACTTCATTATGAGCTCTTTTAATTGGGTTCTATCTTATTATTAAGCTGACACTTTTTTTAAAAAAAAGTTTGACATTCTAGTAATGTAATACAGTAACAAGCAGTAGTAATGACAATTAGAATATCATCTAAATTAAATTAATTAATACTAATTACAAAATTAGTAACACAATTTCCTTCAAGATCCGTCCACGTTAAACACATTAATAAGATGATGAAATTAGTTAATAACACTTATTTAAAGGCTTGAATGCTGCCTAAAATATGCCTTTTTTCTCCTTCAAAATAATCATCTGTGATTCTTCCAATATCACATAATGCAGCTATTTATTTATTAAAAAAATTAAGTGATGCGCCAAAAAAATGCAACTTTTTTTTATTAAATTGCACGTTTTTTTCAAGTAAAGCAAATATTATTTCTATGCTGTATCGGCCAATTGTTGTCATCTTTTTCTCATTATTTTAAATTAAGCTATAGTGTGTATTTATATATGCTAATACAACATTGTTATTAGATTTTTAGTCTTTTTTTCAGACAAGTTGGATATAAAAAAATCTTTGCTCTTATTTGCAAACGTATTTCAGAATATGCAAAAAAATCAAAGGAAATTAAAAAAAAAACTTTGCACAAAAACTCTTGATTATTAATTACACACTTAGAGAGAATAAGAAAAAGAGAAAAAATTTTAATTGAAAAAAAAAAAACTTTCCAGTTTTTAATTCGAAAAGTTTTAACCTAAAAAAAACTTTCTAGTTTTTAATTCGAAAAGTTTTAATCTGAACAGCCTTTCCAGTTTTTAATTCGAAAAGTTTTAAACTTAAAAAACTTTCCAGTTTCTAATTTGAAAAGATTTAATCTAAACAGCCTTTCCAGTTTCTAATTTGAAAAGTTTTAACCTAAAAAAAACTTTCCAGTTTTTATTTCAAAAAAGTTTTTTTTATCTAAAAACCTATCCAGTTTTTAATTCAAGAAGTTCACGCCTACATATCCAGTTTGTAATTCGAAAAGTGTTAACCTTAAACAACTTTCCAGTTTCTAATTTGAAAAGTTTTAACCTAAAAAAAACTTTAGCTCGATGTAACTTTTTTTAATTTATTCAATAAAAAAGACTGACAAAGTTGAAGAATAACTTACTAATTGATGAGCTAACTTCAAGATTGTGAATCTTTTTTATTTTTGAATAATGAAGCCTGCGCTTTACTGAAATTGACTGAACTTCTTCTTACCTACCTACCTATAATGATGTTTCTACCCCCTAAAGTAACTAGAATGCATTTTCCTCTCTCTCTCTCTCTCTCGTATGTGTACACATTTATAACGTCTTTTAAGCTTTTATTTATAAGTCACAACAACTAAGCATAACGAAAGAGATTTTTTTTTTCTTTCTTCTGATGGAGAAGAAGATGGAGTTTTAAGTTTTCTATAAGGAGGAGAAGGAAGTCATCTGAAGAACTTTTAGTTCCGGTTGGCAAATACAATGGCAGACATTAGCTGATGCATGAAAGCGGAAACTTAAAATGCTTATATTATAGACAATATATACTGTCATATATATTCGTATATAACACAAGCGAGATAGAGAGAGTAAGGTGGAGAAAGAGAGAGAGAGAGAGATGGGAAACGAAAAGTTTTCCCTACCATTTTCAAAAACGTAACATGAATAAGGTGGGATACATGAGATGAGAGTAAATATGAAAAGAGAACTAATTTCCACTTTAACACACCACATTCCCTAAGGTGGTTCAACAATTATTTTTACTAGTACATAAAACTTTTATTGAAAAATAAACTTTTCGTGACAACTTTGAAAATGGCTAAAATGACAATTGTTGTTGCAGAAAACAAAACATTTTCCTGAACCAAGTATTTTTGAAATAGGAATTTAACATGGGCTAAAAAATACGACATTTTAAAGCGAAATTAAAAATAGAAAAACTAATTATAAATTTTTACCAACTTATCAGTAGATGACCAATATTGTTATGTACATATTGCAATTTGAATTTTGAAAATAACAATTTTCGTTGCAGAAAACAAAACATTTGTCTGAACCATGTATTTTTTAAAAAAAGAAATTTTTCTTTCTCATTTGCTTCAATGGCTTAGCTGTGGGGCGCCACTAAACGGCGAAAAGTAGAGCTATAACTGTCATCCTATCACACTAGCAACCTCCAATGCAAATTCAACTTGCAATGCAGCCTGTAATGTGACTTGCAACTAGAACTTTGTAATAAACTTCTATATCACACTTTATGCAACCTAGTTCCCCCAATCAATTTTTCAAAACTTCGTTTATGTCAAGGGGCCGACATTCGGGTGAATCTCGTACGGTATCGGAAGCCATTTTAATTTTAATCCGCGTTTTTACTGAATTTTAAAATTTCAATTCTATTCTGAATGTCCAGTAAAACGCAGCTAAAAAGTAAAATGACTTTCCATATACACGATCTGCTGTGAATCTTAGTGAATCTCGTACATGATTTTCTGCAATGTCTGCCCCCTTGGTTTGTGTCCATATTATGAATTTGTGATCAACTAACAGGAAGTTCATAAACCGGAAGTCATGAAACCGGGAATTCGTTCAATGTTACATATGTCATTTCCGGCAAATGGCCTGATTGGTTGTTTGTCAGAAAGTTTACTAGAAAAGTCTCTTAAAGTTGAACCTGTTCAACTAGTGTGAGACTGAATCTCACATTAGTTGACAGGAAAGTTTTATTAAGTTGCATGTCATATCACACTATAAACATTGAAGTTGCATGTCACATTGCACGTTTTATTGCATCAAAAGTTGCTAGTGTAATAGGGGCTTTACTCAACGTTTCTACCCGACAAAAATAATTATTAAACTGTGAAAATTTCAACTGGAAAAAAATGGCACTTTTCGCTTGTCAAATTAGCTAATACATTTTCATTAGTTGGAAAATGCAAATGTAATTTCACTATTAGCAGAAAAACAAATATGAAAGTATTTATGTATCCGTTATATTGACTATAATGATTTGATGGGATTCTCTTAGATAAAAAAAAAATCTATCGTCCTACCACATTAACTAAATTCTAATTTGCTGTTTCTCTAGAACTATAGTTAAATTTTAACTTACCTGAAATGATGAATAACTGAAAACAATTTTACTATACTTTGGAACCTACTTTTTGGGGCAATTATTTGTGTTTTTTTATTTTTTCATTTTAAAATTCATTTTTTGCTCAGTGGAAACAAGGCTTTACTAAGAAATATTTTCAATTCACAAAAAGTTTATTTTGAAAGTTATCATCATGAACATTCTTTTAACATAATCGTTTACTATTCTAGTTTCTAACAACAAGCTTTTACTTTTTTTAAGAATGTTGTGTGTATTATGTAAACCTTTATATGAATCTGCGAGGACGGATGGATTTACAAGTGAACTTATCAACTAGCCTCCCCCAACTACTTGAAAAACGTTCCCTTCCATCTTCAACGTATAATATCGTATATGTGTAAACGGAGGAGGAGGAGAAGGAACACACTTCACAATCTTCGTCTACCAATAAACCAGAGAGAGGTCGAGATCATCTTTTTCCATTAAGTTCCTTGACTTATGGTAGAAAGATGAAGCGAAGAGAACCTCCGTGTGTTGCGTTTTCTCCTGCAGTGAATTTAGAAGGCTAACTTCCATTATGAACACACACACACATACACATAGGGAAGGGAACCCCCTCTTTCTATTTCTCCACAATATATTACATCCAACATTACCTCTTTTTTTTTTCTTCCCCCCCCCCCTTTCCACCCATCTCATATCCAATATCCTCTCTTGTTGTCTCTCTTTCCCAACCTACCACCACTACCATCTAAGATCAATCATTACTTCACCTTGTCACTAACAGCGGTTACACAAGCGTGAAAAGCACCTGTTGTGTAACGCCATGTACTTAAGTTACAACACGGACACACAACGGGTGCAACTGATGAAATGAAGTTTCCAAGAATAAGAAAAAGACAATTGGCGCAAAAAACATTGAAAACAATCACAAATTAGAAGAAGAAGAAAGAAAAAAAATACTAATCACCTTCTTTTGAACAGGAGGAGCAGCTGGAAAGACATTCTTATAGTACAATTTTAGTTAATTAGTAGGGCTCGGATTTTTATGCAATATCAAGCAAAATGTTTCTGAATGTTTGACTTAAGCGCCAATTGTGAAATGTGAAGTAACAATCCCGTTTAGATCAACAATTATGGTTTTTTTGTTCCAATTAAAAACACTTTTTAGAGGCTAGAAACTCTAGTTGACAACTGATGGTAACCAGACATCTATGGCCTCTAACCAGGTTTTTTTATTAGATAAACCATAAATGCAGTTGCTGCAATGACGATAACTACTGCAGAATTGGCGCCTGGGCCACAAATTGAGAATCCAATCCCTATTAATTAATCATCGTAAATAAAAAGAAGAAAATCTTTGGAGGGAGTGAGGAAATCGGTTACACGGCCACGGCCACATTCTAAAATGTCACTTAAAATAAAACTAAGCTTAAAACAGGACATAAGAGAAAACGTTCTTTAGTAAGTCTATGGATTTAAGCTTAGTTTTGGCTTAAGTAATGTTTTAGAATACAGTCATTGATATATGTTACCTAAAGGAATGGTGGCATCTCCCTAAGCAAAACTCATGGCCTATATTAGTGTGTCCACTGTCACAGCACCACTAAGCTGTAGAACGATCGCCATCTTAGTACACACCTTGAAGCACGTCGGAATTTATATAAATTTAAATGAACAGCTTTTTTTCTTTCAAGGTCAACTACTGTATATGTTGCACACTCCCCATCCAAGAACCCCATGATATTAAACTGGAGAGGGGGAAAAGGTTGGAAAGTGTAGAGGGGGAGAGAGAGAAACGTGGAGGGTTGAAAAAAAGTGGGAGGGGGTGGCTGAAATTGAAATGACAGGAGTAAAAAAAGGAACAAACGACGCGCATGCGCACACCAGAGAAAATGATAAACTCATTTTCTCTTTCAAATATAAAAAGGGTGAGGGGATAATAGTAGCAAAATTAAACTACAGTTTATCACAGGCAATTGTGCACAGCAGTAGAATTTCTTTTGCTCCGCCCTTTTTTAAACGTCATCAATTTCTAATTGGTTTGTTACTTGGTCTGACGTCATAAAAGGGCGGAGGAAAAGAAATTCTAATGCTGGGCACAATTGCCTGTGAATTTTGCTCCCGTCATTTATGACGGTTTACACCACTAGTAATTTTAATAATGTTGTTAATCTTTAAAAAAATAAACTTTATGCAAATGAACATTTTCGGGTTTTTTTTTTCTTTCTTATTTTTAAATTAGTAAAATAAAACATATTGAAACATAAGACATAAATAGTTTTTTTTTTTTAAAAAAATATCACCAAGAGATGCAGACCTTTGAAAGTTTTCAGTCTTCTGGTTTCAAAGTTAATCCTGATGTGTTGTCCTAAGTTGTTTTTTTAAAGCGTTTTATCATATTTTTCTGCACCATATCCAAAATTGAAAAGATTTTACCTTTTAATTAAAACTGAGAACCTAATTATGAAATGTATCATTAACTTATATATATCTGTATGTATAAAAAAGAAAATTTGAAGACCTACTCAACCGTTATTGAAAAAATCTGTCAACAGCAACAACAAGAAACAAAAAATAAAAATAAAATATTCCCAATATTTCTTAATAAAAAGGATGAACTGAAAAAAGGCGTTTCACAATAGAAACATAACACATCTTATGAAAACATGTTTGTTTGTTTTTTTGACAAAAGACTTTAACAGGAATTGTTTAAAGACATTGAGAAATAAGAAAACTCCTCCCCAAAAAAAATTCGTTTAGAAAAACAGAACAAGAAGACGATTCTTCTTTAATGAATTTCTGGTCGAAAAGGTTTCAAAAGTTATTTTACTACGAATACAAGACTTGAAGAAGAAGAAGAAAACGTCGAACGAAAAAAAAAAAGATGATGGGGTGTGCTCTTTTAATTCTCTGGTAATTACTTCAAAAGATCAAAATTGTAAGAAGTGTCATGTCGAACAAACCTAATCGCGATCTTTTCTTCTGTTATTTTCTCTTTTGTCTTGTCAGTTCTGAAGTAGTTTTCTTTTAAGACCCTCTCTCTCTCTCAACTCACCAAATTTAGGAAACTCCTCTCTTCACCCATACAGTTTTTTTTGTCCTTTCTTTCAAAGAGATAGGTCTCAAAACCACCCAAATGAAGAAGATGAAATACAACTACAACAACAACAACAACTAACGGGCACACCATATTAAAAGAGAGACATCTCTTCCAATAAATAGATCATAGGCTCATTGAATCGGTGAATCCTTTTGAAATACGAAAACATTTTCTCTTTTCTTTTATTTCTTGTTTAGTTTCTTCATTTCCACTTTTTCTACCAAAAACGAAATGTTAATTCACCTCATCTATATATTTTTTTTTTGGGGGGGGGGGGGGGAAATCACCCTCATCCCCCCCCCCTCGATGAGGGAGATTTCCTAAATCAAGAGTTAACTTCATAATACGATTTGTTTTTACTGTGATCGTCACGTGAATTAAAAGAAGCCGATTTGTTAAACTTGTTTTATTTATTTTTTTGTAAATCAGTTTATTTTTAAAATAGTTATCACAACTTTTAAAAGTTTATGTAAAAAGGCTGAAAATCAATTCTTACTGAAGAAAGTAGATTGATAGAATTCATATTGGTTTTTTTAAATAGAATTATTCCATTTTGTGGAATAGTTTCTTAAGTGATACGGTTTTTTTTTTGCATGTTTTATTTAAAAGTAAACTGTCTTAATTCGGAAATTGTTTTAAATATATCGAAGCTTTTTCTTCATGTAAAATTTTATGTAAATATACTTATTTTTATTTGTTAATAATTATAATTATATGCAATTTTGGTGACAAACAATGCAAGCCTATTGCTTGTCATTGCACATGATGTGTTTCTTGCCTTTCTTACATACTGTAATATAGACGACTTATGTATGTTTGTACTCCTTTCTGGCAATAAATCATTATTATCAATCACTGAATTAAATCAATGTTTTTTACTCGCTTTTATTTAACTTTATAATTTGTTTGTTTGTCCATTGCCACCTTCTGAAATATTTGAAAACTAGTGGGGTAACCCATCATAAATGACGAGAGCAAAATTCACAGGCAATTGTGCCCAGCATTAGAATTTCTTTTCCTCCGCCCTTTTATGACATCAGACCAAGTAACAAACCCAATTAGAAATTGATGACGTTCATAAAAGGGCGGAGCAAAAGAAGTTCTAATGCTGAGCACAATTGCCTGTGATAAACTGCAGTTTAATTTTGCTACTATTCTCCCCTCCCCTTTTTATATTTGAAAGAGAAAATGAGTTTTTCATTTTCTCTGGTGTGCGCATGCGCGTCGTTTGTTCATTTTTTACTCCTTTCATTTCAATTTCAGTCACCCCTCCCACTTTTTCCCCTTCCACGTTTCTCTCTCCCCCCTTCTACACTTTCCAACCTTTTCCCCTCTCCAATTTAATATGAAAAAAGCGGTTCATTTATTCATTTAAATTTATATAAATTGTACAGCGTTAATCACACACACCCAAACACATAGACCTGGCTTAATATACAGTATATATATAATAATTCAAACTGCAATTAATTCAACCCATGACCAACATTACCACGGGTTGAGAAACTAACTACTACACCAACAAGACAAGACCCGATTACATCTTGTTTTACTTTTAGACCTTTTGTATCACAAAAACACGTTTTGTTTAATTTTCTTGTTTTTTATGAAAATCAAGTTGATTTAAACAGCCTGAATGCTTCATCGTGCATGGAAATTCAGTTAAAAAAAATAAAATTTTATAAAAAAAAAATTTAATTTAATTTAAAAATTTAATTTAATTTTAAAAAAATCAATTTCAATTAAAAAAATCCGTTTTTTAAACGGTCGTGATTTTTTTATATCCACATTGTTATTTAATACATAATGAAAATAATGCATTTAATTTGAATAGCCACATACAGCAAATAATTATCTTCATTACGCTACTTACAATGTAATAAAATACAATTAATTTTATTTCAATTTTTAACCTTTTAGTAGCTTTAAAACGGGTTCATTAAAAATGAAATGTAATTTTTTAGCCTTAATTTTGTCGAAATTAAAAACAAGCAACTTCATTAGAAATGCAAATCACGATCTGACGATCATGTAATTGATTACGGAACTGAAGAAAAAGTACAAAGATCACGGTATAAAGTCTTATTCGGAGTCAATTTAAACCACAAATACATCACTGTCAACAAGCATGTCACAAATTGTAACGAATAAAGTTATATTTCAGACAATTAATTTAAAATAGCCTCTTTTTTTTGTTAGCATTTTCAGACTAATAATAATAATGCCATCAGAGGAAATATGTTTCAGAATAATAAAAAAAAATTCTAAACAAAAAAGAAATACAGTATATATATACCTGAATTGTTGTTCTGACACACACACACACACACAATAAAACCATAATTGGATCGGTTTTAACATGCAAAGTATACGGTTGTATGTATGTATGTATGTATGCCTACATAATATGAAAGCGAAATCGTTTACAAAGATGGATGAGCTCGACATTTATGTATTGCTTCAGAAGACGAAAAAAAAAAGCTGCAGTTTCTAAACCAAACAGCCATTGCATTAAAATCCCCATAGGGGAAAAAGGGGTTTATTTAGAGGCACAAAATAAAAGCGAATTCACAGAGAGAGAGAGAGAGATCGACTTTAACCTAACCTCGAACAAGAAAATAAAAACCTTATGGAAAAAAAACTCACCTATATAATTTAAGCCACAAAAATGACTATTATGCGATTTTTTTTTCTATTTGGCAGAGTCACGTCAATATGTGGTCCCATTTTATAATAAAACCTACATATGGAGGGAAAAAAAAACTCAACCAAATTCAAGCATATATATATAATAATGCTAGTGGCTTTGATAAATATAATGATGGATCGTCGTTGGATTTCAGAATTACCAAAATGCAGTTAGAATAGAGATCTCTCTCTCTCTCTCTATACATGTTTTGAAGCTCCTCCTTACACATTATGCAAGTCAATATGCATTTCAAATTGGCTCCTATTGTGTGTGTGTATATGTTTAGCCCGGGTGAACTACTACGGGTGGTGGTGACTCGCCTTCTCTATCTATCTATACATGCCTTAATACAGTTGTTAAAATAAGAAAGTTCAAAACGCCTACATGTAAATTTTTACCTACCAGGCTGCTTCTTTTTTCTTTTCTTATCGCATTCTAACCACAGGAAAATATTAAAAGACGAAAATTTAAATATTTTCTTATTCTTTACGATATTATTATTTGAAGCACAATATGTGCAATGCATCCGAAATTAATTTTTTACAAACTCCCTATACAAATCACTCTAATCAGTGCTGTTATTATTCTTCAACTTAAGATTACTGGTTTGGTAATTTAAATGAGTTGCATCATAATATTGTTTTTTTTTTTGGTCGTTGAGGCTTATTCTAACCTAAACCAACAACAGAAATACCCCTTGTTAATTTGTCCCACTTCTGTTCGTACATGATGTTCATGTACGCCAAGCTTGTCAAACTCAAAGGGCCAAATATAGAAGGTCTAAGTTTATGTGGGAAGCAAAAAAATCAAAAATTTCAATTTTTATAGAAAAGTAGGTTTATTTCGAGAAGTACAGTATAAAAAGAACAAGGACAACAGTAAAATTAATGTTTTCTTCCTGACACTTGGCATCTCTTCTCTGCTACAATCTTTCCTACTTCGAGGAAATCTTGTTCACAGTGCTTATTTTCAAAACTGAACCAAGTTGAATGTCAGTAATCCTGGATCTGACAGGGGCTGGGCCGCAAAGATATTCGTTGTGGGTCACATGCGGCCCGCGAGTTTGACAAGCTTGATGTACGCAATCATTTTAAACAATATCCTGGAAACAGGCTCTTCATTTTAATGAACGATTACGCACGTATTAAGATATACAATAGAACCACAGAATAAGGACATACATCACCTTATTCTGCGGTAGAACCTCGATTATCTGTCACCTAGGGGACTTCAGGAGATGTATATATATTTTATCACCAAAAAATGAAACAATTTTAATTTTTAAAAAGTCAGTTAATATTTTTTGAAGGAAAAAGGGGCGACGTGTCGGTGGTCGGTTAATCCGAGTCAAGTCGGTTGATCAGAGGTCGGATAATCGAGATTCTACTGTACAGTTGTCTCATTGTAAGATGAAGCTTGTGACGTCAGAGCGTTTGACACAAAAATGTAGGCTTGTGCCTGATAATAAAAGAATGCAAGAACCCTTTTGTTAAAGCTGTTGAGAACGTTTATCATCTCTTTACCGCCGTTTAAGAAACTAACAAAATATAAATTTTACAAGAGCAACAAAAAACGTTATAATGCAAATTTAAGGGTTTGTTATACAATTTTTTGCTAATAAAATTATTTGGACGTTTTTTTTTTTGAGCCGTAATTAATATAATTATGTTACGTACATGACATCAGAAACTTTTTTTTTCTAAATATTTGCAAAATAAATTTTTGTTTATTTCGCAATATTTTCCGAACAATCTACTTATTTTTTCTGATTTTTTTATGTCAAAACCTCAAAAGCACCAAAAATATCTGTTACATGGTATCACTTCTTAACCGACGTTATATCAAATTAAAATGACACAATTCTAAAGGTTTTGTCAATGTCAACCCCTCTGACATCACAAACTTCATCTTACGAGTAGGCCTAACTATAAATAATATTCATAATTGGCTATTATGCTAATGAAAAAATGAGTATTTGTGGTTAGTAATTACCTGTAAAAGAATAATTATTAGAATTTGAACAAAAAAAATGTATGTTACACGAGAAATAAACTGAACATTTGTTTCACCAGAAATTTAAATTCATAGATACAAATGAAACTAACAAAACATAAAAAATTATAATTAAGCGCTCTAAATTTTAGTAGTTTTTTTTTTGAAAATACTCGAATATATTTAAGAATAAAAATATTATCACTTATATTTATGAGTGAGTGAAAATTGATTCTCCTTTAAAAATGTCTTATTATCAACTTTATATATCAAGAATGTCAATGCAAATCAAAAAAGGATCAAGATCAAAAACGAATTCTTCATACTTGACACATCCACACACGGGATCAAAACTCAAAAGTCTATCAGGCGCCTGAATCTAAATTAGGAAACTTCGCCCGCACTCCTATAGACCCTTTTACCATATATTCTAAGTTGTGAATTATTATTTTTTTTTACAACAGTTCGTCACAAACAGCTGTGCATTAACATACTTCTCTATATGTATGTTATATAGTAAATATCTCTCCTCTTCTTCATCCTCACATTGCATCATTTGCATCACATTTACTTTCAAATGTACAAAAACCATAACTACAAAATGATGGAATGAAAGCAAAGTCTATTGGGGGGGGGGGGGGGGGGGGGGGGGAAAGAATCTAGAGAAAAAAACACATCCCTTCGAAACCAACAGAAATGCAAGACCATTAAGATTGGAGAAACCGAAAGCTTATTGGATAAACTTGACCATTGAATCAATCATTAGATAAAAAAAACCTCAAGTTAGAAAGTTTGGGAAATCAGAAAGAAGTGGAAGTAAAAGTTCCATCCATCTGAGAGCTCAAAATATAAGAACCAAAAACCCTCTCCCCTCCACCCACCCTAAATAAAATAAATATTTCTCGACGACCCAAAAAATATATATAACTAATTCATGATGAATAAGAGAGTAAAAATATCGTTTTTACGCCGATCCAAACAAACATGTAATATGAAATTATGTTCTAACACTATTTTTTTTTTAGCTACACTCATAAGACAGGTCACATTTAACCTAAAATGTAATGTAATCTATATTCTGTATTATAACATAAGAGAGTGAAATCCCTAGTGATGCTAATTTTAAGTCCGGAAATTTATAGCCACATCATTTTCTTATTTTCAAAAGTCTATTGCATCTAAACAACTTCTGAAAAGCAAATTGCATAGTAATCTTTTACTTTTAACAAAAAACGGTCTTGAGTTCGGCTTTAAACGGCCACAATGTGAATTCACTTAATAATAAACGTAGTTTGAGTACTCATGACTAAAAAACACGACGACATTTAGAAAATCAGTAAATTTAATAAATTCTGAAGTTTAAAAAAATCTTACAAATATTACTGATAAAATCATAAAATGGTTTTAGAATTCAAAAATGTTAGTCATTTATATACATTTTTTTAATCAAATATTAAAGTTAAAGTGACATTTTGATTCTCCTTTATTGAAAATGTTTTCAAGATCTGGAAATAAACTATGTCACTATTATGGTTCATAACCAAACCGAAAGAAACCAGTTACCTTACTTTCCATAACCGTTCTTGGTTCACTTTCTTCACTTTCGTCATTAACTGCAATGATATTTTTGCTTTACTTAACTTCGTAAGTCACTGTACTCTTTGTATTTTAAATTTTAAATTTAGTCACGTGTTTAAAAGTGCAATATATCCAGTATTATCCACTTGTCGAATATATTTTCTATCCAATTTTATCAAAACTGCTACTGAGAGTAAAAAAAAATCTTTGAAAAAATTTGTAATTTTATGCAAATAATGTTGCACTAGTTGCATTACATATTTTACAAATTTCATGATTTTTGATACTAAAAAATAATTATTATATTATATATATATTAAGCCAGGTCTGTGTGCGTGTGTGGGTGTCTGTCTGTGATAACGCTGTAGAAACCTTGAAAACACGTCGGAATTTATATAAATTTAAATGAATAAATGAACCGCTTTTTTTTCTCAAGGTCAACTGTATGTTGGACTCTCCCAATCCAAGAACCCCATGGTATTAAATTGGAAAGGGAAAAAGGTTGGAAAGTGTAGAGGGGGGAGAGAGAGAAACGTGGAGGGAGAAAAAAGGGGGAGAGGAAAACTGAAATTGAAATGAAAGGAGTAAAAAAAGAACAAACGACGCGCATGCGCACACCAGAGAAAATGAAAAACTCATTTTCTATTTCAAATATAAAAAGGGGAGGGGATAATTGTAGCAAAATTAAACTACAGTTTATCACAGGCAATTGTGCCCAGCATTAGAATATCTTTTGTTCAGTCCTTTTATGAACGTCATCAATTTCTAATTGGTTTGTTACTTGGTCTGACGTCATAAAAGGGCGGAGGAAAAGAAATTCTAACGCTGGGCACAATTGCCTGTGAATTTGGCTCCTGTCATTTATGACGGGTTACCCCACTAGTAATCATAATAATTTTCTAGTAAGAAAAACAGTTTTCCTAACATTTGCTTTACAAAAAATAACAATTTTTTTCTGACCTTTCATAACCTTTAAACATTTCAGGTCATTTTCCACATGCTAAAAAAAAAACTCCTAAATTCAATAAAATAAACATTGTTGGCTAATTAAATTTCTATTATTGTACCATATGTTCCATAATTTTTTATTTTTAAACTATATTGTACGTTAAAATTTACGTTTTTACTTCACCCCGTATTATGTTTTGCAGACATTGCTTAGAAATCCATCATAACACATGAAACTTGTAAAAGAGACACACAATTTCAACATTCTGAACCAAGTAAATGTAATTACAAGTTACAATACTCGAATTTCTTATTGTAAAATGTACAAAAAAAAACATACGTGTGGTCGGTCAACTGTGATCATTATTACTTATTTCTGTACAATTTCCTCCCCTCAAAACAACAACTGTCTTTTTTTTTTAAAAAAAAAAAATCCTCTTCCAAAGTTTCCAAACAGTATTGAGGAATAATACTATAATAGAAGTTAATGTTGTCAAGAAAAATTAAGACCGACCTCACAAATTCTAATCTAATAACAGTGGAGAGAGAGAGAAAGAGAAAAACTAAGAAAAGAGAATGACAGAAGGTGAGATAAAGACGATAAAAGAAATGAGTTATTAAGTTATTATTGTGAACAAGTGTTTGTTATCCGGTTTACACAAAAGATCCTCACTCTCTTATGTGGACAATGGCCTTCTTCCTAGTATACACAATTATTTTTTACAAAGTTCCTCAGCAAAACCCACTTTTCAAACTTTTTCTCTTTTAACAACTTGCATTATTATTATTATTTATCCATTCTACCCCCCCCCCCCCTTCTATCCTCCCTCACCCTTACAAATTTTCCCTACGTTATCTTACCACGCCTTCCATATTTCCTGTCCGCCAGATGTCACTGAAGCAAAAAGTTAACAATAAACATCAATTTTTATTGTTGTTTATTAATAATTACTAAGATAAATATATAGAGGTAGTTCAACTAAAAGTTTTGATTATAGAGTTATTATGTGCTGTGGCCAATAGATGTCACCACCCCTCCACTTAGAGCTAAATTCCTTACTATCAGTTAAAATACAATTCAATGAGCATACAAAAATAATAACTGATTTTGTAAAATAAATTCAAGATTTTTTGTCATAAAAACGTAGGGAGGTAAGTATGGGCGGGGCTCTTTATGTCAATAATAATATAGTACCCGGTTTTGATATCAAAAAGTTGTCTTTTCATATCAAAAAGTAACTTCTTGATATGAATTGATGTCAAAACTGGGTGCTATTTTTGACATAAATGCCCCCCCATAGGTAAGAGGAATTAAAGAGAACCTTGAAGTGAGGCTACACATTTAATATACTCACTCACCCACAACGTTTTTCTCTAATATGTAGTTGAACTACCGCTATATATTTATCTTTTACATTCCGAAACAACAAAAACAATAAAAGGTTCGTCATTGGATCACCTACATATTTAATGTTAGAAAACAAAACTAAAAAAATGAAACTTAAAACTTCTAGCCGCTAGATGTCGCATTGCACTACAAAACACATACCACAAAATTGTAACCAAATTAAGCAGCAATATAGCAGCAGCAGCAACCCAAGTAAACTACTCAACTATGTAAAAGCCAGAATGCCTTTTAATCAAATTTTAAAGAGCCGACATTCAAGCAAAAGAAGAAGTTGGCAATTTGCAAAAGCAATTTTTTTTGTTCACTTCATAAGTATTTAATGCAAACTCTTAAATGCATCCCCATGAATGTATGTGTGTGTGTAAACAAAAGCGATGAGCAAATGGGCGTATTCTAACTACTGTTATTTGGCATAAATTAAGATCATTAAATGTCAAGCCCATTGCCCTCCCCCCCCCATCTCTACCCGTTGTTGTACTTGGTAAATTCATCCCTATTGCACCCATTTCTATACAAGAAATGAAATAGACATTTCATTCCAATTCAATTCATTTACAGTCCATTAGAAACGTACATTCGAATAACAAAAGTTTTTCTTCTTCTAGTTTTTTTAAATGGCATTTCCATTAAAGTTTTATTATTGACCATTGACCATTTAGAAATTATAAGAAACCTTTTTTTTTTCGCAATTGTTCGTTCGTTCTTCTTCTCTCTTCGTCAATATTTTAAAACAAATTGAGACATTTGTGTTCAAAGTGTTCTCTTTTAAAAAAGATAACAAGAAAATTGTTATTCTATAATAAGTATTACCGCCAAACTAGAAAATCAGTCATTCTACAAAATGAATAGTCAACGTGCATATATATATATATATATATATATATATATATATATATATATATATATATATATATATATTCCGCAATAAATTTGCATATAATTACTAACATTATAAGCAATGTGCAGAAAACCAATAAAACAACATACCACAATGTACATCAAATAATTAACGAAATTATCTAAATTGGTTTCTCGATTTGCATATTGCCTTAACATATTCAATCTCTCACATATGCAGATTTACTAGAAAAATTCGTAGCAACTACATATGGTCTAGTAATTGTACGAAATAACTCATTTTCTACTTTGGCGGTAATATAACCACAAAGAATAGGCGGTTTATTTTTTCCTTCTAAAAATGTTGTTAGAGAATAGCCTCCTTAGATTCCCTTTTCTTGTTTCCGGTCAATTTGAAAGAGACCAAACCGTATTAATACTACTACTTTTACAATCCTCCTTTTCTGTATATAATACGTTTTCAAGTACAAATTAATGACAAGACCATTTTTATATGGTTAAAGAGATTTTGGAACAAGAAAAATAAAATAAAATAAGGGTAATGATGGTGTTTCAGGAATCCTTCTCTCTTTTTTTTTTCTCATTTCATTCATTTTATTTCCCTATTTAAAATAAAAAGGGAACACATATTTAAAGATGGTCTCTTATTATGTCTTACTGATGTCACTAAGGAAGAAAAGAGGACTACAAAAGCCTTAATAAGGAGAAAGATTGTAGAAAAAGAGAAACATATGGATCTCAAATAAATATACTGTCTTTTAGAGAGAAAGAGAGTTCGAGAGAGAGAGAGAGAGAGAGAGAGAGAGAGAGAAAGAGAGAGAGAGAGATGTATAGGCCTATATGTATGTGGCTTAACGCAAGAAAATCCCATTACGTTTGGGGGCACACATACCACATACTCGTATATATATATGATGACTACCACCCTCGTAATTACGTTCTTCTTTGGTGTGAGAGAAATTCCAAAATACACAACAACATCAACAGCGTGAACAGAAGAAGAATAAGAAGACAACGAAAGTCAGAAAATAACGTCAAATAAGAAATTCCTTAAATTTCCAATCAAATATCAGTCAGTGGTCCTTCTTCTTCTCCTCCTCCTCCTCCTCCTCCTCCTCATCATCATCATCATCACATTTGATGATGGTGAAGCTAATAATGTACATAAGAAAGAAGCACTCGAAAAATCCTTCTAATAATCCACTGTTATTATATTTCAAATACAATATGATGGTGTAATATAGTCTCTAAGGTTAATTAATAATTAGTGTGCAAACGCCATCTTCGTTTCTTCTTTTTAACCCTTTGTTGCTAACGAATTTCACTGTATAACAGAAAAGTTAATAGTGATTGCCATATTTAAGGGGACAGCACCATATCATTCTTCAACGTATAACTTCTGTTTTTCAAATTTTTTTTTAGATTAATTACAATTATACTTTTTTAAATCCAGACGAATGGTAAAATTGTTAAAGACTAGAGTTTTTTTCCTAATAACTAGCATTTGTCAACTAAAAGACTTATTGCCTCTAACCAATTGTTTTAATTGAAAAAAGCATAATTATGCTTGTTATAATTATTTTATAAACGTTAACAGGCGACATTTGAAACACTTTTCGACCAACGACTGCAAAAATGAAGTCGAGTTGTCGCCAAAGGCCATTACTTTGAAAAGTGTTTCAAAAACTGCCTGTGTGCCAAGGGCCTTAGAACAACATTTAGAAGAAACTTGTCTTATTGTGCTGAAAACGATACAGAAAAATGAATAACGTGATGGACGTCACTCATTTTTTATAACGTTTTCAGCGCTGTAAGACACATTGACATAACATGAACAAATTCAAAAGTGTTTTAGAATATGGTAAAAACATGTTCGACCAATTATTTTTTTTTAAAAAATTATATTTTTGTGATGATTTTTGTCCGAAATATTTTTTAAAAAAAAATTAAAATCATTTTTAATTTCATTTTTTTTTTAAATTGAAAATGACTAAAATACATAACTTTGAACGAAATAAGGATTTCTATGTTACTTAGTACGTTTAAAAGAAAACTTTTTATGGTAGTTTTGAAAATGATCAAATTCATAGATTAAAATTTCGTTGATTATTTTCAATCTACCATAAAGAAAGTTTATTTTTAAAGCTTACTAATTTGCAAATGTCTTTATGACATTCATTTACTACATTCTATTTAAATCTTATAAAAAACACTTTCATTTTCTTTTTCTTCTTACAGTTGCTTCTAAAAAAAATATTTCTGAAGTAACTAGAATTTTATTTCCGGCTTTTTTTTTATTTCAGTTCGTTCAACGACAAAAAAAACAAGAGATCAGAATTATAAAATCTCCCCCTCAACAACAACAAAAAAAAACGGAAAAAGAATTTTAGAAACGTAGTCATATTTATTTTTTCTATGACTTAAAAAAACGTGATTGGAAAACTATAACAAAAGCACTGTTGGATATGTATGTACTAGAAAACATACAAGACATCCCCCATACGACAACATTAGTACAATAGTTTCCTAGACGTGCCAGCCACTCCTTCACCATCCTCTCTTTTCTTCCTTATGAGCACATGAGGAGTAGAAGAAGAAAAAAATCAATGACAGGCAAATTTCAAGTAGTTCGGGGTTTTATTTTTTTCTTTCTAACTCACCCTCTCCTCCAACAACACCAAATATATATAAAAAAGAAAGCTAATAACCATCCAAGAACTCCGGAGAAGAAAAAAATGAGAGAAAGAAAGACAAGTGTTAGAGGGGAATGGGTAAAAAAACTGCTGTCAAGTTCACCGCAGGACGTCGACGTCATCAACGATCAACATTTCCCCAAGAATCCAACCGACTCCAAAGAACTCTTTATATATATATTTTTTGCACCCACTTTACTCTCTTTTTTTTCTAGAAAGAAAAAGAGAAATCTTTGAAGAAAAAAAAACAATAACAGTTGAACTCTAACACTGAACCCACTTCAGTATTCACTCAATTCAAGTTGAATCTTTATACTACAACTCTTAAATTAAATGTACCAAGAAACTGAAAACATCTTTTCTAACATCTTTCCTAGAAAGTGAAGAAGTTTTTTTTTTTTCAAATTGTAATTTCAAGACTTTAGTGTTAGTCACTGTACAAATGTAGTTCAAATTAGAGACCCACATTTTGTACAAAATTGAGGCCGAACCCAAGCGACAAAACTTTACAGTGAGCCCAGCTCATCATGTTTATAAATTATAAGGCTCACAAAGTCCATGAGGCCCACTAGGCCAATGAAGCTTACAAAGCCCGTCAGAACAATAAAGCCCATAGGCTTTTTTTTTTTGTAAAATTGCCAGGTCCAAACCTTTTGCAAAAGTCCTCCCGGCTCATGGCCATCATGTAGGTCGGTAATCCAAACCCTCTTGAGGTCTTTTTCTTGTTTTTGTTTTATAAATATGTTCCATTTTCCTTTAATTGGTACATCCAAAATTCATAACCACTTTCTTTTTTTTAGTATAAGAGGAATCCGGTTTATTTCAAGATGCTCTTCGCATTGGACATACATCGGGATATTATATGCACACTTTCACCATAATAGAAGGAATGTTGGACAATAAAAACCAAGAAGAAGAAGGGAGAAAAAAAAAAGACTATAAAACAAACGTATCCAAACTTTATTGGTCACAATACTGTAAGAGATACAGCTCGAATATAAAAAAGATGGTCCTTAAATGTTTGAATTTCACCCATCATTGTAATCTAAGACCATATGAACACTTAGGTATCCCCTCCACCCCCAATTCCTTTCTTCATCTCACCTACCATCATCACCACCACCACCAGCACCAACATCTCAAATCCTAATGGTTAGAACGTGAGTTAGGAATGAACTAAACGTCTAAAATGTGTGAATGTTCCTCTATTCGATTCGGTTCTGACAAGCCTAAAAACTTTTGTAAATGAAGCCCATAAACACATCCATAAAATCAACCAGCCAAAGCTAGGATAGAAGGAAAAAGAGAAAGAAACAATCTTAGTACAATTGTGGTTGTACATATATATATATTATATATATGAGTGGTGTAAGTCATTTTCTTTTTTGTAAAAATGTGAATTATGGTGCAAGTACATCTTCACATGTGCCCCTATTAAAAACAAAGGTATCGAATCTCTTTGTTCCCGGTATCTCAAAACTTGATGCAAACGACTTACTCCATTTTTACTTTTCATGAGAAATAATGAGCTTCAATTTCTTATAAATATAAGGAAGTAACAGACCTCAGAAAAAATTGCCTACGTACACCTAAACAAAGTCTGCAAGACAAAAGTTAATTCATATCCTGTGTGCAATGCACAATTCAAACTTTCGCTTAATTCAAGAGTGGGCGTGGTTGAGGTGTTTCTATAGATGCTCATGACAATGCAACTTCAAAAATTCATTGCGCATGAACCGGAAGAGCGGGAATGGATATGTTGCGTTTAATATATTCCCAGTGAAGCCTGTAAGACAAGCATGTCTTCGGTTCCCGTGTGCAACACGTGCCTCAAATGTTAGGCCACTTCAGAGTGGGCGTGGTTGAGGTGTTTCTATAGATGCTCATGACAATACAACTTCGAAAATGCATTGATCGTAAAATGATAAAAATCAATTTTTAAAACTAGAAAAATTAATATTTGTAATTCATTATTTTTAAAGGTAATATGTCCCAACAATGAAAAAAAATATTCAGTCTTTTTCTCATTTCTTTCCAAAACTTAACGTCGGCTCAAATATAAAAAAAGCAAAAGAAATAAAACAACGTCGTTGTAAATATCACACACTAAATAAAGATCACCAAAAGACCGTAAATTATACAGAATTTTATAAGTTATAATACGTGTACAATAATATATAGGCCTAATAACTAGTGGGGTAACCCGTCATAAATGACGGGAGCATCTAGTTTAATTTTGTGTGAATGTCCGGTTGTCATGAAGTAACTTGCTTTGACCGCTTGCATTTTTGTATAAGCACCTTAATGTTGTTTGGGTTCTTGGATCGGGAAAGCTCAACATAAACTTGACCATGAGAAAAAAACCGGTTCATTTAAATTTAAATAAATTCCGACGTGCTTAAATGTTTTTGTCCTTGTTATACACAGACAGACAAAATTGTTCATATCTTTAAAGAATTTATAAAGAAGTCAATATATTATTAAAATATCAACCGCTAGATGGACAGCGAGCGACAAATACAAATGACCAACAACAAAAAAACATAGAAACCACTTGAAATAATATATTTACAAACAAAAAAAGTTAAGCCTAAACTTAAAATGTTTTTTTTTTCAAAACCATCCCTCTATTCATGTTTTTTTATATTGTTGACTTTCAACTTAAAATTCCTAGTTGAACTTTTCCAATTTATGTGCACAAATTGCGAAATTCCAAAAAATCAATGAAACGTTATTTTTCTTCTTCCTTATTTTCACAAATACACACGCGCACACAAAAATACACGCACGCGTGACTAGAAGACGATAAAGTAATACCAATTATAATGGAAAAGAAGAGAGGAGAGAAAAAAAGAAAGCCTGAGAATTTAAAGTAAAAATTTCCCTCTCCGACCCTTATTTATTCTCAGGGTTCTTTTTTTTTTTTCATTTTAAAGCCTCTCTTTCTCTCTCTCTCTCTCTCTCTCTATCTCAATGTATATTTCCATAAGCTTCTTTTATTGAAAACATTATATTATAGAGTCGATGATGAAGATGATGATGAGTGGCGAAAGGCTATCATCATCATGTATCAGTAGACTTTTTTTTTTAAAAAAAAAAGCGAGAGTTCGATCTCAATTCTCCTTTTTTTTCTATCTCTAAGATTAGTTCTACATAGAGTTGAATATAACTATAACCCTCTCCAACACTTCAAAAAAAATATCCAGCCACACCTCCAATGAAAGAATGGCTTTTTCTCTCTTTCTCCAATCCCCCTCTATCTATATAACTTATCTATCTTGTTCCCCCCTCCTTTCCAATTTACAGGGGACACAAGATCATATCCCACGTAATTCGTGGGATAAATCCTTGTATTTATTTGTACAATGTCTATATATTTCTCCTCATCATATTATAGCGTAGACAGTGGACACACCGCCATTTATTATTTTACAATATGAACAAACTTAAAAGAAGTGTGCAGTGATTGCTCCATTTCAGGGTGCAACCCACGATACAATTTTTAACATGTATTTAAGACGAAATGATGTTCAAAAACAAAATTATATAAAAATTTATATACCAGATGGCGCTTTTCATTTAAATTTATATTACTTTTTATTCGAACTTAAAAAGGGCAATTTTGAGCAGATAATAAAAGTTTGTTATGAAAAAATAAGAGTAAGAAAATCGCTTAACAAAATTTTCATAACGATATTTTTCAATATAAACATTTTATGACAAGTTAGGCTAAAAATAGTTCAAGTAAGTCATTTTTAAAACTATCATAAAATGGTTATTTTGAGAAATATCATACATAAATTTGATGTTTTTCTTGTACTTTTCTAGTTTATAACAAGTTATGAATTTATGTTCAAAGTAGACACTAACAAAACCCGTTACGCTTAATTAGGTCTACTTTATTTAATTGTGTTTCTTATAGAATTGTAGTTAGTAAACCAACAACTGGATATGTATTTAAAGTCGGTTTATATTTTCACTAGTAATGAAATCCTTTGAAAAATATCATCCACAACACACAAACAGAAGTAAACCTAACTTAAAGATGTTTGTAAGGTGGTTTAAAGGCCACCATTATGAGGTGTAGTATATTAAAAAAATACGAATCAAAAACCGGAAACGGAAATCCTTTACAACATTTTTACTGATGTGAATGTGGTAAAACTCAAAAGCTGAAGAAAAAAAACCCCTTCTCATGCGAGATTGAAAAAAAAATTGAAGGGAAGATTTGAAAAACTTCCTCCTCTCCCTCAATCTCTCTCTCTCTCTCTCCCAATCTCTCTCTCTCTCTCAATCTTAGCCCCAAATCAAATTCCATTTCCAGACATAATCTGTATTATACCGCATATTTTTTTTCTATAAAAAAAAACGGGAGAAGAGAGAGAAAGAGCGTGAAGAGCCAAGAAAAGTAGAAAAGAAACGTGTGAAAAATAGCAGCAAAATCTTAAGCTCAGATTTGCTCTCTATAATAAGTGGGGAAAAAAAACCTTCCATAGTCGACAATTCGTAATCAGCCATCATACGCATTTAAGTATTAAATTCAGTTTGTTCCATCTCAAACGATTCCATTTCAAACGACGACGAGGGTTGGAGGTAGAGGCTAGTAATGCTTCTTAGTAATACGGTTGCAAGTTAAGTCATAAATACTTTTAAGAGTTTATGCCAAAAATTTTACAGTCAGGTTTAACACGAGGTTCTATGGAAGACGGGTGCCCAAGTTCGGCCCCCATTGTGCACAGGCCCAGGTCTTAGACTGTCACCGCTTTTTAGACAGTAAAAATGTTAATTTGACTCTCAAATTGCACTAAGTCAGTGGTTCTCTAAAACTTTTTAGTGCTTATGGCACAGTATTTTTTGTCTGAAAAAGGTCTTGACACACCAACACAAATTCACGGCACAATAGTCAATAGTGTGCCACAGAAAACCCACCCTTTGAAAGCTACTGGTTTACAGTAGGTGCATGTAAATAGGAAAGTTTAATTATTTTGACTTTTCCAATAAAGTTAATCTTTATTTGAAAATATTATATTAAAACATTCAATACCTATAACATCTAAAAGATCGCGGCATACCAACCAAAATTAATGCTACACACACTTTAAGAATCACTTCATCCTAAGGTACTTTTTAATGTAAACCTCTAACAGTTAGCCTCCACCTCCAACTCTCGTCGTCGTTCAAGATGAAATTGTTCAAGAGATGGTTACACACTTGAAATTCATTCTGAAGAAGATGAAGAAGAAAAAGAAAACGATTCCATTTTTTAACCTTAGGACTGAAATAAAGAAGAGGATGAAACCTCTAATACATGTTATAAGTTGTATTTTTTTTTTTTGCTTTTTCATTTACACAAGTGGCAAAAGATTATAAAAGTCTAAAAAAAAAGAAGAAATTTCCTCCAGTTGCAAATAAAAAAAAAGCAAAATCTGTATTACATAAGAGCTTTGTGTTTGATACAAGAAAATCCTGATTGAAAATTTAGACAATAAATAAACTGTAATATAAAGAAGAAGAAGAGAACTTTTTTAAGCTTATTACTTTTATTTATCCCTCATATTAAAGCGCTTTGATGTAATTCATAAATATAATAATATATCTGAGAGAACAACGTCAAAATGATTTATTATTTAAAACCGTTTATTATCTTCTTTCTCGTAGTGTGTATATTCGAAAAGGTTACTAAAAACGCAAAAGATTAAAAAAAAACTTTCTCTATTGACTTCTATGAAAAGTTTAGAAGTCTTGTCTTAGACAAGGTTTTGAAATATGGTTTTTAAATATTTTAAAAGTTAGTTGACGATTCTTTGTTTATTGGATGATTTTTAATAAATGGAATCCTGAAAATTGAATTCAGAATTCAATAAGATTCAATCAGTTACTATAAAAAGTTAGACAATTTCCATTGTAATTTTGATTGTGATTTTTAATTGAAAACTTTGTAAAAAAAAATTGTACGTTACGTAATCCCCGATCCACATCAAACCTGAAAAAACAGAAACTGATTGTTTCGAGACAAATTGGCGACAATTCTAAAACATTTATGCGACTTTTGTGTTTTGTTTTTGTTTTGTCTGCAATTTTACAAACAATTGTGTTTTGTCTCGGTACTATGCAACATTTTGTCTGTGCAGTGTGGACAGTTTAGAATTAAAACAACTACAGAACAGTTGCGTAGTACACATAGGACTGCTATAGAAACAAAAACAAAAAACCAAATGTGTTGTGGTTTTGTCTTGAGTACAGCTCATAGTTGTTTCAGGTTTGTTTTGTCAGGTTTGTATCTGTTTTTTATAACATACTAGCAGAGATGCTGCTCGGCGTTGCCCGGTGCAGAATACGAAGGTACCCATGCCACCCTGTTCTTCTTGCTTCAATATGAATTACGCATACAACTTGTATTTTTATGTATATACATAGATATGTAAATATACCTCGCATTTGGGATATAGACACTTGCCCTAATGGGACAATTGCCCTAAAGGGACATTTGCCCTAAAGAGACATTTGCTCTAAAGAGACATTTGCCCTAAAGGGACATTTGCCCTAAAAGGACATTTGCCTTAATCAGTAGTGTAAATTTACGTCATTTGGCGTTTTTGCGCGCTTTTTTTGCATGGCCTTCATATTAGAAAACCAACTTTGATTCTTTTGAAAATGCGTTTTTCACTTTCCGTCCATTTATAAGAAATATTTGATGCTATATACATGTAGGCCTATAACAAGCAAAACCATACCCAAAAAAATATCCGTTAACCGTTTCTTTAGACATTAGAAAAACGTAATTTCGTATGGAATATCATTTTTTTTAAATTCATATGATAAAATTCATAATCCGATTAAATGAGTTGTTCATTTTTTTTCTTCTGAGATTTATTTCTTGATTTATATGACATAATTTCTTTATACCGAGTAATTAACGAAACCGGAAAAAAAAGAGAACAGAAAAAAAAGGTAAAAAAAAAACTCATCCAAAGGACAAAATGAGTTTCCTGTCTTTTTTTCTTATTCGAACTTAACAAACAACATTGAGGGTAATAAAAAAACACCCTCCCTCCTCATTGATAACGTGGGAAGAAAAAAACTGGCTTTAGAAGAGAAGCAATTTATTTAATAAATTCTATTCGTGACAAGGGACAGATCTGAAAAACTCCACTGAGGAATGAGATTCCACCACCCTGTTTTTTTTTTCTAACCTCCTCCCTCCATCATGCATCCCTCCTTAGTCTCCCCATTCTATAATTTCTGAAGAAAGAAAGAAACATCATCAAATGATGATCTTAACGAAATAGAAAAATGAAGAACAAAACACAAACCAACAAAAAAAGCAACAGACTGACTCTTTTTATTTATTTGTTTCTATCAAGATTCTCTTTCTTTCCCTTTACTTCACTTTTGTGTAAAAAGACAAACATTAAACTTCAATCTTAAATGGTGTAACTAAATATGTGTTAAGAAACAGAAGAGATCATAACATCAAAAAGAAGAAGAAGAACGACGACAAGAGAGTTGAAAGTTGAGTGTTGTGTGTATTCCTGTGTGTGCAACGTAATGGAGCGTCCACACCTAACAAAGCCCGAGCCACAAACACTTTACAGGTGTTTTATCTCTTTTCAGGCGCTCTTATTTGTTTTCAGGCACCTTGTTTCCTTTCAGGCACCTCGGTTTCTTTTCAGGCACCTTGTTTCTTTTCAGGTGCCTCGGTTTCTTTTCAGGCGGTTTATCTCTTTTCAGGTGCTCTCATTTATTTTCAGGCACCTTGTTTCTTCTCAGGTGTCTGTTTAATTTAAAGGCGTTTCTGCAATTGCAATCTAGGAGGAGCAGGCCTAAAGCCACTATGGCGGGTGGGCCTTTAACCCTAATACAGCCACAAACACTGCAGTTTAAGAGTGCAGACGATGTAAAAGGTGCAGATGTTGGCGCCATCTAACATCCAGGATTCAAGATACATTAATATATGTGAATGTAGGTTTTTTTTAAACTATCGATAGTGCCAAAACTATCGATAGAACTATCGATTGCTAAACCACTCGATAGTTTGACTATGAAGTAGTCGACTATCGCGATAGTATTCCTATTCATATCACTATTGTAACATCACTAGATCCAGGGTAGGTCATTCGAGGATTATCCATCAAAATTTGACAGTTTAACAGGTTGCACTAGTAGAGGCTGCTGTATACACACAATTTCAACTCTCTAGGGTCATTATGGGGAGAAGTTGGTTAAAATAGAATACAAGTTCACGCAAATGGACAACCAGAGGCGTGCTGGCCATCGGGCAGCTCTGGCAAATGCCAGAAGGGCCGTATTCAATTGGGCCGTTTTTTTTTTTCAAAAAATATTTTCAATCCAGTATAAAATTAAAAAAAGATTGGGTTATTTGTCTCCATACAACTGTGACACAATGACAACAATCACCCGCCTACACAGTTACTGTGTGTGTATGTGAAACAAGTATTTTCAATATATTGAATCTGGGGTCAGAGGAAATAATTGAAGCTGAAACAAGTTGCGCTACTAGTACAAACCGTTCTTATTCCATAAAAAGAATGGTTAATAAAATAAATAATTCAACTGAATGACATTTGCTGTTGCAGATTTGTTTAAAGATGAGGTAAGAAAATGTGGGCCAGTAATCTTCAAAATGCCAGGGCCAAATTATTTTCTGATGTCAACTTAAAAAAAATCTTGTACAATAAAAAAATAAGTCAAAAATATGTAGCATGTGGGTGAAATAAAAAGGTGAAAGAAATATATTTGGTGAGAGGGAGGGGGAGGGCGAAGCGTCTTTGAAGCCTGATATTGCTGCGATCTAGAAGAGCCTGATATGAACAAAAACAACCTAACACACGCGTGACAGGTCGCTGTTCGCGTTCATTACTATTTGTCGAGGCGTCCACATTGCATTCATTTTTGTTTTATGTTCACATTCGTTCGTGTTTGCACTTTCGTTAAGCACAGCAAACAGAACAAACGCAAACCATTTTTTTCCTTTGAAGTACCAACAAGCGACGGATCGCTGTTCGTAATGTTCGTTTGTGTATTTCGAGGCTTCCTCACACTGCATTCGTTTGTCTTTGCTTTGTACGTTCGTTCATTAACTGTGGACAAGGCTTAATAATCTAATGTATGTGTGTCTGTCTACTGTATATGTATGTGTGTAAATGACAAGAGAGCAATGGGATTTAGGGGGAAAAAAAAGAGAAAGAAAAAACTAAATAGAAACTGAGTAAAAGTTAACGGTCCGGATAAATCAGGAGCTCAATGAAGAATACTGAGAGAGAAGAAGAAGAAGAAAAAAAACCTAAATGGAAGGAAGAATAAAAACACCACTTGGGAAAAAATGTGATGAAAAGTTAGCAGAGAAAAAAAAAAAAAAAGAAGCTCAAAAATGGATAAGAAACAAGCAAGAAATGAACCCGCAAGGGGATAAAGACCCGGGGTGTGTCCCGTTCCCAATCAAAGGATTTCAGAAATGAACGACTAGACGACTAGTAAATTACGTACATTTTTTTTAAAAAAAAAAAGTCTACGAAGCTGTTAATTAACTTGAGAAATTCCTCTGTGAATTGAATAACAGAAGGGGAAAAAAAAGCCAATAGACATCCACTGATAAATTCTTCAATGGAAAAGAGAAAGAGATCAGTCATTGAACTCATTGTGATTGAACACATTCAGACTACGTGTCGCCATCTAGTGTAATTCAACGTAAACAACCATTGCATCCCTCAAACTCTGATTATTCTGTCTGTTATTTGCATTTGAATGTGATTTAGAAACTAGAAAGGTAGCTTTATCACTTAAGAGTACTTTCATGTTGATATCTTTTACAATAAGCTTTTTATGGGGTGTTTGAAGAGATAATATTTTTTAATTTATGTTTTTAAAAAGTTTATTTTAAAAGATATCAACATGAAAATACCCTTAAGTTATTGAACTACCCTTCAAGTTTCTAAACCACTTTCTAGTTCAGTGGTCGCCAACACGTGGTCCGCGAGAAATTTTTGGTGGTCCGCAGAAAAATCTGGACAATATTTGCATTTTTTTGTTTTATTAATAATAAAACAAAAAAAAATATATTCTTAATAAATTCTTCTATTCTGAATGACAGTTTTCGCCTTTCTATTGCACTAAATTCACGAAATGTACTAGAGTCTAGTACAGTTTTCGTAAAATACGGCAGCACGCGAGGAGAGCTACATTTCGTTCCGTTTCCCCCACCATACGCTGCTTCTCCCCTAAGCTTCAATTATTTTGTAATTTACTTAAACTAACTTTAATCACTTTGTTACAATTAAACAACGTTTAAAGATTTTATGTGAATAAAATGGAAGTTCTCTAATTTGACAAACCTATTTTTTTTTTAAAAAAAAGTGGTCCCCGGGATTTAAAATTTTGAATTTAGTGGTCCGTGAGGCCCGAAAGGTTGGCGACCGCTGTTCTAGTTCATCTAATTTTGCTCCTGAAAAAGACTGAATAATCAGCTGTTCATAAACCATTATATATATTTTTGCCAGGTCTGTGTGTGTGTGTGGAATAACATCGGAATTTATATAAATTTGAATAAACCCCATAATATTAAATTGGAGAGGGGAAAAGGTTTGGAAAGTGTAGAGTGGGGAGAGAGAAAAGAGAGAGAGAGAAAGAAAGAAAAAAAAAGAGAGAGAGAGAGAGAGAGAGAAACAGAAGGAGAAAGAGACAGAGAGAGAGAGAGAGAAACGTGGAGGGGGAAAAGTGGGAGTAGGTGACTGAAATTGAAATGAAAGGAGTAAAAAAAAAGGAAAAAACGACGCGCATGCACACAATTGCCTGTAATTTTGCTCCCGTCATTTATGACGGGTTACCCCACTAGTCTTAAAATAATAACGTAATATATGACTTATGATCCACTCAAATGACCATTTTCTTTACGACTTTTGTCTTCAAATAAGTTTTTTTTTTTCTTTCTCCAATTTGTGTTTTTGTTTCATCTTCATTGGAGTTTTATTTCGTTCTTATGGAGCAGTAAAAGTTTTGTTTTCATTTTTTATGTTCACAACAAAAAAAAACTTTTAACAAGATCTGAAATTAGATCTTATAATGTTTTTTTCTTTTGTCGTTGGTTTTATTTCAGGTTTTTCAGATGAAGAACGGCCTCATTATATGATCTACCTAATCATCATCATCATCAGAAGCTCATTACATGTCTATATTATTTAATAGAGAACGTACAAATTTACACAACGAAATTGTAAACGTAATAACAAAAGAACAATTACGCACAGAAAATACAAACACACAAAAAACGACCACATAACGGAGTCATCTACGACAATCTCGTGGTTTATGAACAGCCTATTTTCGAACTCTGATGCGATTATGGAGCCCTGTTGAGGATATAAGATTTTTTTTTTCTCTCGTCCGAACTCCGGACGAGATACTAAGTCGGTTCTGAATGAAACGATGAACATTGTAGGGTAACTCTAAAACCCGAAACAGAATGCATTTACTGTAGAATTGAAGGAACACTATACTTTTTATATCAGTGATTAGGTAATGTTACGTTAAATTAAGCTTGTTGCAGGGGGTCTGATTTGATTTAATTTTAAAAAATGGTCATTTTGTTCCACACCCATGTTAGTAGAGTCCTCAACCAATTCGACGTGCATTTTGTTTCAGGTTTTAGAATTACCCCACAATATTCATCTGTTCATCCTTTCATCTTGACCAGACTTATTATCTCGCCCAGACGAGAGATAAAGAAATATCTTATGTCCTCAACAGGGTTCTGTAGATTATTCTGTTTTTCAGGAACAAAATTTTTAAAACGAGAATTTTTTTTTAGAAACTAGAAGGGTAGCTCTCTATCACTTAAGGGTATTTTTTCACGTTGATAACTTTCAAAATAAACTTTTTATAGATAAAAATTTAAAAAAAAAATATCATCAGCTTAAAAAGTTGGGCCATTTTAAAACTTGCATAAAAAGCGTATTTTAAGCTACCAATTCTACTTTCTAAAACACATTGAATTTCCCCTCCATTTTGTACTTGAAAGGTTGAAAAACAAAATAATCAAGAGATCCAGAGGCGTTTTTACCTTCTTTGACATATTTGTCATTTATTTATACCTCCCCTCCGCCTCCCCCACCACCACCACTACACATACACAACGTAACGAATTCGTAAAAGTTTTCAAAACGAACTAGATAATTTATGAATGACGTTCTTTTTTATGCAAGCGAGATTATTATCAATTTTCATCATGAAATGAAATTACAAACACACGTTATCCAATCGAAAATTAATAAAAGGAACACAGGGAACAAATGAGGAGAAAAACGATGGGAGATAATTATAATTCTCCAACCCACTCACCCACCAACATAAACATAAAACAAAAGTTAATCATATTTTATATAAATAATTACAAGAGATTAAAAGAACAGATATCGAAACGAGAGGGGAGAATAAGTTTAATTCAATCAGATAATTAATTATGTAATTATTGCCTCTTTTTTTAGTTTTTCTTGTGTAATATTCGAAATTTCTATTTGGACCACTGTTTTGCACTTTTAGATTAGAATATCTTACCTTAAAAATCGCTTTTTTCTTCTTTCAAAACTCAAAAGTTTTCGAGAAGCGAGTAGATGGAGTAGTCCTGATATTAAATAATCAAGTCAATTTTATTTGGTTCATGTCCTTAACTGGACTTCATATAGGGTTTGCAATCCCGGGATTCCATATAATTTTACAATTCCGCAATCCCAGGATCACACGATAAATCCCGAGATTTCGGGAAGAGGCTGGTTAGAGGCTAAATGTATTTGATACTATCAGTAGTTAACAAGAAAGTTCTAGCCTCTAACGAGTGTTTTGATTGGAAAAAAACAATTGTTGATCTCTAAACTGGAGATTACTTCACAATTGGCTCCTAGGCCACATATTGAGAATATTTACTTGACATTTTGCATAAAAATCCGAGCCCTAATCATTATCTACATGTATATAAAGATGAGTATATGAACAGCTTAGTTTTCAACTCTGATTTAATTAGTCTAGTTAAGCAAATTAGTCTAGTTGAGCAAAATTAAAAGAAACTAGAAAGTGTTTAGCAACTAGAAAGGTAGCTCAAGCGTAGGCTCAATCACGTAAAGGTATTTTTATTTTTAATATCTTTCAAAATAAACTTTTTATAGATCAAAAAATGTTTATTTTGAAAGATACCAACATGAAAATACTCTAAGTGATTGAGCTACCATTCTAGTTTCTAAGACAAGTTGAAGTTTATCTTCATTTTGCATTTGAAAGGTAGAAAAAGTTTAATCCCGGGATTCGAATTACTAATTCCGAATCCCGGGATTGAAAATCTTTGAGATTTTTGCAAACCATAACTCCGTATAATTCAACTTCACCCATTTAAAGGTAACTCAACTCGAGTTCTTCCTAAAGAGTATTTGTGCCATTGCCAAATGTGGCCAATAGAGGGCGCAAACTGTACTTAAAACTAAACTTACAATGAGATTCAATGAATGTGTTGCTGTCAATCTGCAGAATCAGTCAATCTACAAAACCGCCAACCTACTACTGAATCTGCAAAATTCAATACATTTTAGGTGTTGAATTTTGCAGATTCACTAAGCAGGTTTTTTGTTTTGCAGATTGCCTAGGCAATCTGCAGATTGACAAGGCAATCTGCAGATTGACACTAACAAATATATAAAAAAATTGGGATGACATTTTAATCAAGATGTCTTGCTTCTAGCCTCAAAAAGCAGACAATTCATCACTTTTCAACTTTTCTTTTAACAAGAAGTTACTTTATTTTTATAAATTTTTCTTGGAAAAATTAGTTAGGGTACAAAATACACTTACCTTTTTACGGTCATTTTTCATTGTTTTCTTCTCATCGTTATATTAATACTTCTCTTTGTCAAGAAAACCGATAAAATCTATCAGTTATCAAATTGAATACAATAAAAAATACAATATTTTACGTTGCAGCATAAACAAACACATGTAAAAGATCATGTCGCATCACTATTTTTTCCACGCAAAAATCCCACCAGAAATTATTTTGTAAAATGTGATATGACAGTGTCATTCTGAATAAACGAAGCATATTACAATAAATAACCAAATGAAACAAATTCCTTTTTATAATAATTTAATTATTCATTAATACACCAATTCATAGACATTAGACGTATAATAATACTTCATTAACCTTTTTAATTGATAGAAATAAAATTCCATTATGTAATTACAATTGCTGTCCCACCTTTTTATTAATATTTTCATCCAAACAGTGGCTCTGTGTGCTCTGTGTATAATCCGAATTGTAAATCAAAAAGATTTAATACTCACTCCGAGTGTTCAGATTAAACTAATGATCGGCATTTATTATCGAGTGTGTTAGCCTGGCCACAGCTATGCTTTTTTGCTAGTTTCTATGTAATTGACCATTGACTGTAAACATGTGATGTTTGAGTGTCTACCTAAGACGCTTATAGAAAGGGGCACACAAATACTGTTGAAGATTTTACAAGATTATTCGGTTTTATACATTGGTGCCGACGAAGACCACCTGGTTTGTACGATGATAAAACACTGTTTAGTGTTTGTTTTCATCGTCTTTACGGCAAGTTCCGTAGAATGACATCAAAAAAAGGTAATTAAAACATTACGTATGGCTCGAAACCACCTTTCATCAGTTTGTTTTACCTTTTTGTTTCCCTTTACTTTACCCTTTTAAGGCATTGAATTTTAATAGAAAATGGTACATGATAAAATCACAAACATTGTTTATCAAGTTTATGATTGAAATTTTAAAATGTTTCTTTTTTATAGTGACTTTTTCAAGTTTTTTTTCTCTTCTGCTGTGAGTCGAGGTCATCACATTGAAGTTTACGGGACGGGAGGAAGCTGAACGGGAAGCTAGAGGTTGACCATATTTATTAATGAGTTGCAAGAAAACAGGTTTAAATAGTTGAAACTAGGTTACTAAGTACTGGTAGTCTGATTTCCTCAAAAAAGAACATTAAGAACTATTAAAAACACAAAGACAAACATTATTCTTCATCACGCAATGACAAACACCACATGTAATGACAATTACAATCACAGACTGTGACACACACAAGGTTACAGCCTCACAGGTGCCACAGAAAACATGTGGAGAAATATTAACAGTAATTTATCATATCTAGCTCATAACCTTTGTGACAATCACAGAAGTACATTACAAAATGCAAATATGATATAATGATATAAATTAGCTTAAGATTTTTACTTCTTCATGGACCGTCATTCATGCTAATTCAGCCTTGTAGGGTTTAAAAGTTCTAAACAAATATTTGCACATGGAGCTTGAAGTTAAGTGTGGTCTAACTTGTTTGATGGCACAAAAAGTAGCTAACCTTTTCTAGTCAAAATTCAAGAGAATGAAATTCAACTGTTCGACAGACCGTCATTGCCTCTTCATAAGGTTAGGTAAGGTAAACCTCGACAGTAATTCCATTAAATAAGAGTAATTTGATGCATCATCAGGTGGTCTCTTAAATTCTAACGCCCACGAACTGAAAAAAATATCGATTTTTTCATTTCCCTTTTATGCCTACTTTTGTTTGTTTGTAATATGTTAGTACCGGTAATATTCTTTCTTGTAAGTACATTTCCTCTCTCAAAAGAAAACATTTTCTCTTCTCTTTCTTTCAGTAATTGCTTTTATTTTGGTCTCTTATTCATGATCATTTCCTAATTCTTGTTACAAACAGGATCACAATGAAAAAGAAAAGAAAATGACAAAGTTGTTTCTATTTGTCTTTTTTTCTCACTTGATTGAATAGTACAACCACGAACTTCAGAGTATTAGTGAAGACGAAATAAGTTATTGGATTGGATTGTCCAATGCAAATCTATTTAACGATACACTGGAACTGATTGCAATCCCTAGGGTTCCTGGAACCATGGCTCACAAAGCAGTTCAAGACGTACGTTATTGTAACATCGGTATTTTTTCTTTGTAACATCGGTACTTTTTCTTATAACATCTGATTTTGTTTTGCTTTTGCCATATTATGTTAACAATAATATAGTACATTCGAGACGAAATGGAGGCACTTCAATGGAACGTTCAATTGGATTCATTTGTGGACAGAACTCCAGTCGGAAACCTAAAATTCTCAAACATCATCGCCACGATTAACAAAAGTGCTCCTCGGCACTTGGTTCTCGCCTGTCACTACGACTCGAAGATGGACCGAGAAAGCACTGGTTTTAGCTACCGATTCTGCTGTTCCCTGTGCAATGCTCATCTATTTGGCTAAAATATTAGACACTCATCTCAAGCTTCCAAGTTCAAATGTAAAAAAATAACATTCTTGTGTATTTTCTGCTTGTGTGTGTTATTTCTTTCTTGTGTTGATGTGTCATTTTTGCTTGCAAAATATATATAAATTGTACACAGTAGGTGATGACTTTAGTCACAGTGTGAATCAGGCTTTTTGGTTGTTAGTTTGGTTTTAAAGTGTAAAGGCAGAGCTGACTTTCAGGTGAAAAATGATAAGATGAAATTGAATGTATTTTAGAAACTAAATTGTAAACACATTCATAACACAAACGTCGCAAGTTTTTTTTTTGGTGCGAACATGTAAAGGAGCGTTTCCACGATTGACTTTTTTTGTAAGACAAGAAAATGAGTTGTCCAATTTATTAATCTACTTGACCAAGTCACTGATCAACTTTCATTAAAGTTAACCATTTATTTTTTGCAAAAAGTTGATCACAGCACTATAATTATATTTTTGCGCGAAAGTAAAACCTTCACGCCTCCGATTTTTCTAGTCTACATGAGCTGTAATTAATTTTTTTTTGCCATCACATTTTCAAAACAATAAAAAAGCCTGTGAAAGACTTATTTAATGCTAACTCTATCCTACATCTGTTACTGATGGTAACATTATTTGTCTGTTTATAGCCGTGTTCATTATATGTGGATAAGATTTTATCAGAAAAGAAAACATGCTGAAATATTCAATAAGTTATTAACTTTCTCAAAATAGAAACAACATCTCACAAATATCAATTTTTCTAATGGAAATCTTTAAAGAAGCATCTTTTTTTCCTCTTTGAAATTTCAGCATGTTTTCAAAGTTTAAAAACAAAAAAAATATTAGTTGACATGATAAAATGTATTGTTGTTGATTGTAAATAATCAATATTTGTACTTTTTGGGTTTTTTCCTATTTTAGTTCGATCTGTCACTTATGTTTATTTTCTTTGATGGAGAAGAAGCATTTCATAGATGGTCCAAAGAGGATTCTATTTATGGATCACGTCATTTGGCTCGTACTTTGGAAAGTCAAAAGTATCCGACAGAACAAGAGAAGACCAACCATTTACATAGAATGGTATTCAATCGAATCGATAACAAGGTGTGTCCATTTAAATTTCTAAATTAATTTCTTATTTTACAGGATGTGCTGGTTCTTTTCGATCTTTTGGGAAGTCCGAACCCAACGATCTACTCGTACTTTGACGAAACGAAGGAATTGTTTGAAAATCTAATTGACATTGGTATTTGTACTAATTTTAGTTAAATATGTAGTTCAAAGCATTTACAGTTTTCTTGTTGTTTACGTTAATAGAAAACGTTCTTAACAAAATGGGACTCTTAAAGAACCACCCTCAGAACTATTTTGTGGACCAATTGGTTTACGGTGGTGTCGAAGACGATCACATACCGTTTCTAGAAAGAGGTTTCTCGTTAGAATTAATAATCAGCTGTTAATTTAAACTGATGTCACTTAACAAAATCTCCCTTCGTCAGGTGTTCGTATTCTTCATTTGATACCACAGCCGTTTCCACACATTTGGCATACAGAATTTGATAATGTCGAAAACTTGGATTTTCCAACGATAGAGAACCTAAACAAGATTCTCACAGTATTCGTTGTTCAGTATCTGCATTTACCTGCTGGACACAACTTTTTATGACGGGTCGCGGACAAGGAGGATCACGTCGGATTTCGACCTGAGCTCAAGTTTTGTTATTTGTCATGTTTGCTCTTTTTTGCTTTATTCTTGAATTAAGTTTTGAGGCCAAATTGTGCAAACAACATTAACATCAAACAATAATTTAAGACTCAGCCACCACCGCCTTCTTTCTTGTCCAGTTTTCATGTAAATTTGTGTTTTTTAAATTTTTATTTTGGAGGGTGATAAAATTGAACTAATATTAATATAATTATGACTCATAATTGTTTCTATGTCTTATTTGAAATATACTTTATTTTTATTCTTTAAGAACAAAAAATTATTAAAATAAAATTTTACCTTTGCATTGAAAAAAATAGTGTTCCAAAGATTTGCTTGCTAGTAATGGAGGTAATTTGCATGTAATAATGAACAGTTGATTTGCAAAATTATGGGAAACTAGAAGGTATGTTAGAACTATAACGGTTGCTCAATCACTTAAGGCTGTTTTTATGTTATCTTTCAAAATACACTTTTTATAGGCAAAAATTTAAAATATTATCTGCTTAAAGTAGGATCAATTTCAAACTCAAACTCTTTTGAAAGATATCAAACATAACCCGTCAAGTGATTGAGCTTCCCTTCTAGTTTTTAAAACAATCATATTTTTCTTCAGTTTGTAACTGAAAAAATAATCAAGAATGCCATGGGTATTTACACTTTAAAATCACCTTAACTGCCGCCATTTAATAAATTCAGAAAAATAACTCGATAATAAAAAAATTAAATTTCAGCTTTTTGGTCGTAATTTTCCCATTTATGTGTTAAACTAACATAGGCTACAGAGTATTCCTTGCCATAGCTGATTTTAGCCAATAGATATAAATGGAAATAAACTACTAAATCACAGCTAAGTTCCCTTCAATTATTAAACACAGTCAGTGCATGGCCTTGTAAGTTTCATAATTATTTTTGTTTAGAGGTATAAATAGAACCATGAAAAGAGGCTATACAATTAACGCTTACTCACCCATGACGTTTTTTCTCTAACATGGAGTTGAGCTACCTGTACACTTCTTGGTTGCCAGTTTTATATTAAGGCCCGAATTCAAGTGGTAACTAGGAAATTCCACTTGATCTCCCTGAAGAGGTTTCCAACATAAAACCTCCCTTGTTTTATTCAATACACTTGAAAAAAGGGTTTTCCGTGTTTAGAACTACTCTATCCAGAAAGTTCAAGTTGAAATACATGTTTCCTTTTTGAATTTGGGCCCTAGTTTTGCAATTTCGATTTACCTTTGCTTTTTGGAGTTCAATTCTTTTAAATAATTACAAAACAAATTTTAATATAAATAGAAAACGACTACAGTTGACTTAAAAACTGTCCTGAATTTGTCAAACAATATTTTCAATTTTTCATATGAAATTTACAATGTGACTGAAAAGTAATGAGTTACAGAGGCTCAGCTAAAAACGGAACTGAACTTACATTTAAAAAAGGCTACAATAGTAATTTACTGGTCTAGGAAACATACTTGTTTACTTGTAGCTAGGTCCCAAACAATACAAGTAACAACAAAAACTGCCACTGATAAAACTCGAATTTTCATCACAATTGAATGAAATTTAGTTATCAACATGAAATGTACAAAATTTATTATATTGACATAACTTTTCAGGACTTTTCGTTTCCACCCCTCTCTCCCTTTCACATACACGTCTAAACAACAATCTATAACCACAAGGCACACATTCATTAAGTTCATCAAATGAGTAAAACCATATGCTTATTATTATTCCCTTTGTTCCACTATAAAAAGCATTTTGAGATCATCTGATTTCTAACCGAATGAATTGCAGGTACTTTAGAAATATAGTAGAACACATACAAATTATGATAAGAAATATTTTGAAGAATGATAAGAGGGTGGGGGTGGGGGAAGGAGAGGGTTAAAACTAAAACGTTTACTACCCTTGAAACCTTTTTCTTTCTACAATTGTACAGAAAACGTTTAGAAAACTACCTGCTGAAGTATAGTAGCCCCACTTTAATTGGAGGCTTGTGACGTCAGAGGAGTTGATAAAAAAAACTATGATTGTGCCATTTTCTCTGATAAAAAAAACGTAATAACAGAAACTCTCCTAGATAAGATTTGTTTTAAACTATTGAAAATGTTTATTTCTTTTCTATCAAAGAAAACGACACAATCATAGATTTTTGATCAACTCTTCTGACACCACAAGCTTCAAGTTACAGTGAGACGACTTTTTTGAGAAAGGGAGAGGAGAATATAAAAAAAAATTGTGATGAGTCTTTGATTGTATTTGGCACAAGACTGGACATTTTTTTAAAAAAAGAAAACCTTCAACATGCAACAACCAAACCAGCCAATGTTTACAAACAAGTGGCAACTGAACTAAACCCGAGAACACTTCAGAAATGACTTACGAGCAGTTCTCAAGAGAATAGAGAAAAAACATTGGAACAGCTTTTCAGAAAATGAGATTCCAACAAAACCCACCACAACGAAGGAATAAATTTTCAGAAAAGAAAAACTTAACCTTCATTTGAAATGATCCGTAGTTTCACACTTACAATCTCGTACATTTTTTTTACCTTATTTTAGACACTTCGCTTTGAGCTAAGAGCTTCTTTGCTGCATTTTCTGCATCTATGGATCTTAAAGGCACGCAAGCCGGAATAACCACTTGACTGCACTTTACGCCACTTTTGGATAAATCCGTCACACTGTTCGAGGATCTTCCCCCACCGTCTAAATTTGCAAGCGAAGGATTCGAACCAATGCCATGTACGATCTATACAAAATCCAAAAAAAAAACATTGTTATCAGAAATGGCCTCGGAAGAAACAACTGTCTCAAGAAAACCACCTGATTCGACGATGTCAAAGAGACTGGAATCGTGATGTATTGCTGAGACGAGGGACCACTTCCAGAATCTTGTGACAATTGTCCAAAGTTGAAGATAACACCTTCAGGAAGTGTTCCCGATGTCGGAGTGGCATAAACAACACCTTGTGGCGTTTGATACATAACCGTTCCGGGTACGGCACTGGCTGACGTCGTGGATACGGGCGTCAGATTTACCATATTTCCTTTATAATAGAAAAAACGAAACCTTTTCGGGTTAGACAAAATCACAAATGGCGTATCCAAAATTGTTAATAATAAATCACCCGAAACCATGGATAGCCCTTGTTGTGACGTCGGAACGACCGTCACCGTGTTCCTAGTTGACGTATCGGTATTACTCGAATGGTGGTTAGAATTTGTAAGGCCTTGAATCGATATATAAAAAAAAAAGAATTCTTAAAAACCTATTTATGCAAAAACAAAACTTTTAAATTTAGTATAAATAGGTTTCCAACATGGCTTAAGCACAGGATGATGATGATGTTTGGCAGACTTTAAAACAATGTTTGAGCCATGAATCACGCATGCACGCGGCAAACAATAATAGATACATCTAGTCATCTCGAGAAAATGAACAACAAAACAAAAAATCGGCATCTTCTAAAGATAAACCCGCTGATATACTCAGAAATATCTCTCTGTTCGTTGATGTTGGGTCAGAAGAACAACATACAAAATATACACGAATGAAAAATTATTTTCTGTCAGCCTCAAGAGTTATTAAAACATAATTTTTTGTCCTACTTATGGTTCATGTTAATACTCATAAAGAGAACAATAATTCCGCTGTAACAGTAGGAATTTGTGTAAAATGTAAGGCCGCATAGTAAAACAAAAAAAAATTGGAACCAATCACAGTTATACTTCAAATGATCGAAATTCGTTTCTGAAAATAGTAATATTAAGCAAATCATTGGAATGAATGTAAATAATTATTATAAAGCCGCTTCTGTACAAAGCTAAGTAGGGTTAACTATGTTATAGCCAGGTACCAATCTCAAAGGTATTACTGTATATGAAGAAATTGAAAAAGTTTTAGAAATTAGAATAGTAAATGAATCATAAACCAGAATTTCAAAGTGTTACATCTTTTAATAAATACTTTTTATGGTAATTTCAATTAACAATTTTTGTTTCTTTTACAGTTAAGATGGTTTATGAACAGCTGATTTTCAAACTCTTGATTATTTTGTCATTCCGGCGGTCAAAATTAAGAGAAACTAGAAAGTGTTTTAGAAATGAGAAAGGTAAGATCAGGTTGATATCTTTCAAACTGAGATAAAAAAAAAATCCTACATTGAAAGATATCAATATGAAAATACCCTACGTGATTGAGATACCCATCTAGTTTCTAAAACACATTCAACTTTCTCTTCATCTTACACCTGAAAGACAGAATATATGCTGAGTTCAAAAAGCGCTTACACTTTAAAACCCACTTAATTTCACCTTTTCTTTTCATATTGAAGTAAAAAAGCATATTATTTTTAAAGACAACAACATATAAAACACCGTTATCTATTCATTTACTCTTCTAGTTTATTAACACGCTTTTTCTTATTAAAAGTTCTTTTCGAAATTGCAGTATATCTCCGGCATAAGCGTTTGCTGCACAACTAAACAAATAACATTTATAAAAATGCTTTAAAAAGATTGTTTTTTTGTACGAAAATCGCTCAAGGTTCAAAATTTATTTAATCAAAAAAGTATTGAATAAGTCCTTAAAAAACTACCAAATCGTCAGAAAGACAGCCACTTTCGTATTGTTCTTTTCCATTGGCACACTGAACTCGATTAGATTTTGACACCCACTTGAAACTAGGGTGGAGCACACAAACACACGAACTCTCTCTCTCTTGTTCGTACAAGTGAATGCGTGTTTCTCCTCTTAAGATTCTCCCTTTCTAGGTGAATTGTTTCTTCAGTAAACAAGAAACTGAAAATGCTTTTTTTTTTTCGTATGCTGCCACTCCACATTAGTTTGTTTCGTCATGTGAACCAAATTCAAGAACTACCACCCACCCACGCAATCCATTTCAAGGAGTGATATGAAACAGCCGGCTCTCTCTCTCTTTCTCTTTTTTAATGCACCACACATCCTGAAATTTCACAATATATATACACGAAACAATAACAACAACGCCCAAAGTTCTCGAATAGTCGAAGAGACAGACAGATTGACGTAATCACTATAAATCTGACATACTGAAAAGGATTATATATAAATACATTACTTACTTGATGCTAAAATCGTATTGAATCCAGTGGCAGTCGGTAACTGCATCGATATGTTTCCACCTTTCGAAGTGGCTACGCTGTTCGCAGCGGCAGCAGCAGCACTGAGGAAGGCGGCCGAAGACATGTCAACAAACGAAGGAGATTGGTTGTGATCCGTTTCACCATGTTGAGAACCACCAGTGTATAACCCTTGACTTTTCAGCATTTCCATCTGTGTTTTTTAAAATAAAAAAATATATTTTAAAATAAAATAATAAATTTAAAAATCGTTAAGTCATTCACACAAAAAAAAAAACATTTTTCTTCTTCTTTGAATCCTAATGTGTTTTTTTTTAATATTGGCCACAAAAAACACAAACTGAAGTGACAAGTGTTTATCATAGGTGTTGAGTACATGAGAGATTATGTAAGCAACTTTCTCCACCCTGGTATTTTTTTTTTTCTTCTTCAGAGGGCTTTTTAATGTTTTACGCCCATCTCGAAACAAAAGTAAACTGTGAATTTTGTTTTGCACGAAATAAAAAACGCCAAAACATCTTAACAGTTTACACTGTCGCCTATTTCTATCTTTCTCTCTTTTTGTACCTGATATCCATGCATATGTATTCAATCTTTGTGGCATGTGTGTTCCATTACTGTTCTGTCACATAACCTGCGACATGTCATACGTGTTTGTGTGTACGTGAATATGGGTAAACCTACACAAGTAAAGGAACAAATGTCTTTTCCACGCCTATTTTTCTTAATAAGTTAGTACCTTAGTACAGTTACAATTAATGAGACGAAGACACGAAGACAAAATTGAAGGCGAATGGCCTCAAGAAATGCAAAGCTTTAACATTTTAAAAGAAACATCTAATGTATTCCTACAAATGACAATTTATTATATTGCTAACAGGCAGGTTGTTTGTTCAAGTTTCAAACAACAAACAGGTTCCAAAAGAACTTCGAGAGAAAAGAGTTAAAAAAGTGAGAAAATTCTTTCAAATTTTCAATATAAGAGTTAAAATTTTAAAAGAGTTTAAAAACAATTTATTTTTTCTTAAAACGAGTTTGTTGAAAGATGTTTCAAGATACTTTTAACATCAGTGTGAATTTATTAACTTTTTTTTTGCCTTCTAGGTATCACTATATTGAAGAAAAAAACCATTTTGTGAGTTCGAAATCAGATGAAATTATCTACAGATGGAGCATCTTTTAAAAAAAAGAACTTTTCTAAAAGATAAAAGAAACTGTTGCTGCTCAGTTGTACTAAGATTATTGCTGGCTATGTGCCCGCCCAATTCCTTCCAAACATAGAAAAGACCAAGGTGGTAATGTTTCCTTTTACGGCAAAGTATGCCTTAAGCAGTTATAAGTTATAACTATCTCAAAAAACCAGCTCCCTGGCTGGCTGTTTGGCCCACCCTCCTCCTCCTCCTCCCATCTCTATCTTTCTCTTTCTCTCTCACTGGATGTTTTCTTCGTAAAACGTCAATGGCATTCTAAAATGGAGCTGCTGACTAATAAGGTTACTCTCAAGTCCAAAATAAGGAAAGTTATATCCGTCCTCTTAACCATATATGGATAAGGAAATGGAGCCTTCAATGGAAATGTGCCTCAGGTAACCATGTGTTCCACAAACACGACAGACTATGCGGAGTACATTCGTGACAAGAGAGAATAGAGGAGACATAACAACTCTCTTCCTTATAGTGGGATTTTGTCAGATTATGAACAAAATGTGTTCGAGGTACATCAACTCTTTTTTTTTTCGTAGAGACGTACGACTTCTGTTTAAATGTCCTACGCAACAACGCTCTAGACTATCGAGCCGACAAATGTCTCGAGTCAAGCACAGTTTAGCGCTTTCCGTCATTTTATTTTTTTACTCTTGTACTAATTTATAAAATTTATTTAATGCTTATTTGCATTTTATCGTATATATTTCGAAGCTAAAATTTGCAATCTGTTTGTAACTTTCAACAAAAAAAAGGCAAGAAGAAAAAAATATTTGAGTTGGATTTCGGACAAAAAAAGTTAAAAAATACTACAAATTTTATTGGATGTTAAAAAAAAACATAAGTTCCTGAACAAAGAATTACAAAAAAAAAAATAGAAATAAAATTCCCCCCCAAAAAATAAACCGTCAACAACAACAACAAAGATTAAAAAAACACATAAAATTTATCAATCACAAGTCAAAAAATATGTCGTCTGATCCGAGATCAACGGGTGGTAAGAAACCGTTTACCTTTGGATCGTCGTCTGCTATGCTGTAGGTAAATTCGGTCTCTTCGAATCCAGTTGCACTCATCCTCTGATCAGATGATCCGCAGTTTAGTAACGGATCAGGAGAATTCAAACAAGTCTGAATGAGAGCTTTGCCAGCCTCGCTAGTTATCATCGGTTGTAGTTTACGTGTTGCAAATGTGTAGACATGACCCGTTTCGCTGGCCACTAATAACATCACCTGAGTTCCGGTTAACGTCGACAACTCGTACGCCTTCAAAAAAAAACAGCAGAGAAAAAAAAAAGACACAACAAATTATAATAATTTCACTGTTTTACATCAAAATATTTTAATTCAATTCCAAATAATATTATATTTCGTTTAATTTTCTTCTGTTAACATTTAAGTTCCGCATATTTCCCAATTAAATTTCCATCAATTTCAATCATAAATGAAATGTCAACATTTTTCTTTTTTCTGCGGGAAATACAAATTCCTGAAATCTGATTGAACGAGACAGATCACATGACCTACGTCACAGACAGCTGATTCGCCATTACAATTAAGCACGTGTACAAACACATGTACACAGCTGTTCTCCGGATAATTTTCGTTGTTTACGACCGATTTTGACCGCGTTAAGTCGTAAAATGACAACAAAATAAGCAACTTTCATTGATTTTGCACTATTTTAGCGCATAAAACAAGCAACTAATGCAAAAATTCTATTAGAACGAAGCAAAATAAAGGACATATGGCGAAATAAAACTATTGCAACATGAAGTTATATATAGAACTGCGCATGCGCGATTGCTTCGCTCCGTTTCCTTTTTCTCTTTCTCCCCCTTTCCCCATTTCACGACTCATCTCTCGCTTTTCTTTTACCTTCTTCATGATGCCCGTTTTCCGCTTGCTGAACGTCGTATAACGTCTTAATTTGTTGTCAATAAACTCCATTTTAATTTTAACTCTTCCCTTTGTCTTTTTACCGTTGGGCGGTGGCGTTTTCTTAGTCGGAGAATTGTCCGATGAAGAAGGCGGTTTGTTGTCACTTGAATCTTCATCGCTCGACATTCCGACGTCCGTAGCCGTCATCGCATCGTCGTTATGATGATGATGAAGATGATGATGATCAAGAGCCGCTTCGACGGCGCTCCTCTTCAGTAGATTCATACAACTATATTCCTCACTTCTCCGTCGATTTAGTTCATCTTCGTCATCGTCTTCACCGTGCTTACTACTGTTTGACATTGAGCAATTTAGATGTCGAAACGAATCATGAACGCCAGAACTAGAACTCTGCATGATTTCTCCTAATCAAAAAGGCATCTAAAACTCTTCGTTGCTTCGAGCCGAACGACCGTTCCCAAACTTCAAGTCTTCAACCCGCCCAGAAATGACGGGAGCCTTTTCGCCGCTAGTAAAAACACAACTCCCACGCCTCCCATCATTTTACGATAGCGTATCACTCTCGCTCTCTTTCCGCCCGTAAGTCGCATTAGGTCATAGTTGTTGAAGCCAAATCAGTGTACAAACATGGCGAAATATACTATCAACTCAACATAAAAAACGCCATAATGTCCACCTATTGCGTTACCTTCTATGGAAACTTAGAACACACCCTACGCTTCAAAAACATGAAAGAAAGACATACGCATGTCTGTAGAAGTAAATACAACCCGTCGTATGGCATGACGTCACGTTTTTGAAACCAGCGCAGGACTTAATAAAATAAGTTTATAGAATTACGACATTTGTAAAAAGCCGCACTACGCCATATGAGTACACCCTTTTTCATATAGATTTCTAGCTTTTCTAACCACGCCCTTTGCTTCAGAACTTCATCAAAAAACGGCTTGTTCATGCCATCTCCCAAACTGTAGCTCCATAATTTGAATTTCTATTCACAAGATTATGGTGCTTGAATACATGGATGAAGCGGCCGGGACAGAAAATAGTCCACACATTCACTTCATTTTAATAAACTACTTACTATTAGAATGTGTCCACATTTTTAATTATCATACGAATAACTAATTTAAAAAAAAATAAATGAGATGAGTATTTTTAATATAAAATACATATGTGGAGATGAACGCGGATTAACACAATAAATAACCAAATATGTAACACACAACGCCATTTTCGGTCATACGGGATTCCCAAATATGGAATGCACGGCCATATATGGGCAAATAATTGAAACAAACCGATTAGAAGGCGTGGCTACAAATTTGGATTACTCCAAGCTCTCGGTGCAAAAGTAAACACAATATAATCCTATGTCAATTTCATATCTCCAACGAAATAATTGCAGAATATTTAAAGAAACCGGCAATGAATTTTAAATGACTACAACTTTTTAAAATTATTTTATTCTATTTGTTTTTAAAAGTTTATTCAATAAAAAACAGCTATTTCTTGAGACTTCGAATTTTCTTTTTTTCACGATAAATGACTTCCTGTCGAACTAGAATTGTTTTTGCAAACATTAATATGCAAATTAGAAAGATTAATTAATGATTGAATTACCCCGGGGATCGAAACGAATCACTTCTAATTTTTCTGCAAGTCTTTCACGAAGGGCCACATACTTATGACCAGAAACCAAACTTTCAATCAAAACCATAATAACCCTGAAAATAAAAAAAATTAAGTAGGTTTATGAACAGCTGATTTTCGGATTCTGATCATTCTGTCTTTCAAGAGCAAAGATTAAGAGAAAAATCAAAAGTGTTTTAGAAATTTAAAAGGTGCCTCAAAGACTTACATATAAAGATATTTCAAAATAAAAAATATCGTCTGCTTTAAAAGCTGAAAGATATCAACATGAAAATGATTGAGTTTACAATTCTAGTTTCTAATAAAAGTTAAACACATTCAAGTTTCTTTTATTTTTGCGAGTTAAAGCGGTGTTCACACTTTAAATTACCATATTTTAGCATTCCTGAACTTTACAGAGAACCAAAATAATGATAAATACCTCTGTAAATACTAAAAAAAAACCACTTACTTTGCTTTAATTTTTGCCATTGAAAATACGTCGACAGTCACTTCGTTCGATGTTTTCAACAAATTCCTGCATAAAAATGAATAAAACACGACAAACGGTTCATTAAAATCAATAAAAAAAGATATATACAACTTAAAATCAGAAGAAATCAAAGAAATTACCTCTTTACCTATAATTTGAATATATTCTTTAAATAGGAAATAAAAAACCGGAAGTGCATTAACAAAAAACCGGAAAATAAAAAAATGAACTTGATTATCGATAATATCGATCGTTTAACGAAGGTTCTTTTTTAAACACTTTTGTGTCTTAAAACGCTTGAGCATATGGAGTAAATTATCATCGCTGAAATTTAGAAGCAAAAAGCGCATCCGTATTGTACATAAGAAACGATAGGAAATAACAAAACGAATATGGCGTGACGTGACGTCATTGCCAGAGTTCATATAATACGACATATTAGTACACCTTTTTGTACAACAAACTGGCTTCAATGGTGCGAATTCAATCATTGGAACTCACAATTACGAATATAAGAAAAAAATTCATAATAAAATTACTAAATAAATAATACAAAAATAAAATAAAAAATGGACGTTTAGCAATTTTAAATTAGATTGAAATCCCAAAAGTATTTCTAAGTTTCATATTTAAATAGAAATAGGTAAATCATTAAATATAGCTCGATAAAAGGAATACTTTACCAGACCTGTAACTATGAATTATTGCTTTCCACAAAGCTAATTAAACGAGCTTGACAGCAAATTTACTTCAAACTTTTTTTTTTAATATATCCAGATGTGTAAAACAGGATCAAAATTCATCTTATTGTTTTGGAACTTCATCCTAAACGTTTTTGTTATAATGTCAATAATGTAATCTTAATTTGATAATCTATGTAAAGATGAACACAACTATGGTGTAATTTATCTTTTTTGTGCATGTGACAAAATTCACAAGATCACTTTGAATTCACAAGATCAAAGTTCAACGATTTTTCATTAAAAATATGAAATTAAAACTTAAAATAAAAATAGTTTCTATTTACAACTTAATAAACATTTTGTCCCTAAAAATGTAATTGAAATAGTTTACCATTTGCCAAGTTTTAATACTTTTCATGTTGAGTTGTTAAAAAAAAATCGCTTTCTGTTAGTTCTAAAAGTAAAATTGCTCGTATATTAGAAAAAAAAATCATAATGCCTCCACAACAGGTCATTTTATAAACCCTCGTATTCTAAAACGCTACTTAAAATGAAAGTTTAGCCTTAAACCATGACGCAATACAAACACTCTAAGGTAAGTCTAAGAAGAATTTTTAAGTTCAGCTTTGTTTAAGTTTCACTTCGGCTTAAGTAACGTTTTAGAATATGGTCATAAGTTTCCAAATAAAGAAAACCTAAATTAAATCCAAACAGATTGTTTCAGACATAATAATAACAATCCCATAAATCTACAAATGAGAAATTAACATTAATTTGTACTATATAAGATCTCCATATTTAATCAAATTTGTCCAATTTCATTTGTAAAAGTTGGAGACAAAAAAAAACAAAGATAAAAAATGAGGTTTCACAAACCTGATCCAAATAATCTAATCAGTATTCATTTTGTGCATAATTAAAATTCTTTTTTTTTTCTAAAGTAATAAATATTTCAAATTAAACCAATTTGAAAAAAAAGTAAACTGAAAATTGGGGCACACTTTTTTTTTATAACAAAACTAAAGACGTGGACCACCAAAAAAAAATACTTTCAAATACATTTTAAACCTTACAAAAAATAACAACCTGAGAACAGAGTAGAAAAAAACCCACTCATAACTCAATTGTTGTTGTGCTGTATATTTTCAAGGCTCACTTTTGAACTTTTGTCCTCTTTTCTGTTAGCCAAAATAAATTCACAAATATATATATTCCTAACATGTGTTTCTTATTAATAATATAATAATAGTAATGCAACCATATAATGGCTAAGTAAATGTCCTAATAAGACCTCGATCAAATGCTTCAAACAGCACCATCAAACAATCTCCTCTTCCTCGTGTGAAAATGGCAAGCACGATAACAGACATTTTAAGTCCATATCTCTGGTCCGAATAAAAAAAATCTCGGCAGTTTGTGGCAGTAACCCATAAGAGAAATTTTGGAATTAACGAGGAAAGCAACAGCTAAAATTTTTGACTAGCTGTTGGAAACAGATCGACGCAATTGAAGATTTATACTAGAAAATGTTTTCACTTTAAATCAACCCATCAACGACTCGTATCCTGTCATGGATTGATCGAGGGCACTGAGTAGGTCTTGGCCCTGTAAAAGACCGTAAGACGACTGAACGGGAGCATTGACCTCGGTATCGTGCTGCGTTAGGTTAAGTAGGGCAGCTAGCGACGGAACTTCCGACTCCAAGAGATCTAAAGTGTTTGATGGATATCGCGAAGTTCTACGAGCGCCCATACCATTTACAAAACTAGAGGCAAGAGGTGGCGGTGGCGATGGTTGATAAGCATACGTTCCACTAAGTAAAGAAGGTGACAGAGGAGAAGACTGCTGCTTCTTTTGGTCTTCCTATTGAACAAAATACATCCCAATTAACAAACAAAATAAGAAAACAATTGAAAATATAAAAAACGAATCAAACCTTTTTATCTTGTGGACTGGCGAGACAACTATAACCATGAGACACATCTTGGCCACAGATCAAAAGGTTGAGAAGTACACTGTTACGAGAAACTTCAGAATTGAAGCTGGAAACTATAAAAAAAAAATAAACGTCCATAAGTAACATCCAATAACAGTAACAAACAAGAAACTTAAAAATTTACCTTTGTTCGGCATGTCAGAATCTAACCGAGCTTTCTTGGCAGAGATGGTACAATTCTGGTCCCGTTGGTTCGAAATCCGCTTGAACTTGCTGCTCGACGTCTGCGTCACAGACAAAGGCAAAACAGAATTCAAGTTTTTTACGGCATCAACCTTTTCTCCAGAAGAAGAAGTAGAGTAAATATGTTCAAAAGGCAAAGAGAGACTCTCTAAACACTGATTGTGACCATCGCCAATCATCGTCTTCTTTGTCTCGAGATCTGAAGAGGAAATAAAATTTCATTAAAGCAAATAAGTAAAAACTTTTAAAATAAACAATGTTACCAGGAAAACGATGATTTTCTAGATTTTTTCCTAATGAGATGATGCCACCGCCACTGTCGAAACATGTTCTCGTTCGACTTCCAGGAACAATGCCAATCGTTTTTCGGAACCGTTCTTCTTTTCCCTTATTTGTTACATTGGACTTTGACGAGTTGCTGTTATTCTGTGCTAATAAATTCCGAACGTCCGAAACGACCCAATTTTTCCCACTTTCGGCACGAAGAAGCTGAGCTAAGCTCGAATTTGCATGATAAGCATGAAGCTGTGCAGGTGGCGATGGCGAATTGCTGATTTACAAAACAGAAAACAAAACAACAGTGTTATAGCAAAAAACAAAAGAAATCAAACACTTTCGATAAACCTTTTGCTAGAGGATGGAGAATACTGAAGGTCTGATAAATCCCAAGATGAATTTACAGAAGCTAGAAGTGGTAAGTCATCTCCGACTCCCATCGGAATGTAAGGCGCTCGAGTAAGAAGCTCCTCACTCTGAAAACAATATACAGCATCAGCAGCAATTAGTAGAAATGCCGCACACAAAAAAAACCAAAACCACTCATATAATTTAAAAACTACCTCCAATTCGACTTCCGTCGTCTGTTCCAGAAGCAGACTTGCCATTCTATCCATCATCGGACTTTTTAGACCCGAAGGCGAAATGCTGTCGTCCAACTCCAACTGAGGAGGACTGGAAGACTGTAAACTTCGTAGGTCGGTTGTGCTACCGCTATTACTCTACAATTGAATGTGAAACCAATTATTAGTCCATATTATTAAAGCAATGATAATGTGAAAATGTACTTTGCAAAGTAAGCTTTCCGGAGAACCGGCTGAACCCGAAGACGACCAAGGATCATCTCGATAACTGAGGAATGGGTCGTTTGCAAGTGTAGTGGACGCCTCGACAGTTTTGTCCAAAGGTACTTGTTCGTCACTCAGTGAAGAATATTCACTCGAAAGTGTCGGTTCGTAAATGTTGTCTGGAAACAAGACATCGTCGAACATGCCTGGCAAATAAATTGTAAGTTAATTTATATTTATTTCAAGTTTTTATGTTTTAACCAAGAATTTAAATGTCCAAATTGAAAATCTTCATAGAAAACAAAAATTGAATTGTTTTATAAACTAGACTAGTTTATAAAACAAATTTAATTTTTTTCTTCTAAAAAGTTAATTCTGAAACGCAGAATAACCAGGAAAGAGGGAGTCATTACAAAAAGATAATATGACTGTCATATGGCAAATTGTTTATCTAGTTCCTAACCTTTAAGAGTCACAAAAGAAAATTACAAAAGGTCATAACAAAACAGTCATATGACTGCCAATGACCGGCATACAGAATAATATTACTTTATGACTGTCATAAAACAATAAGAGCACAGACAGTGACATCATAAGGTACGACTGTCACTATTTTTATGACTTATTCTTTAATGAGGTCCCAGAGTTCTAGATCATCGTATTCTTGCACTTGGACATGGTGCAGCAGCTGTTTACAAAAGCTAAAGATTTGAACAGCATTTTAAATTTAAACTAGAAAAGTACCTTCGGAGGTACCAAAATCGAGTGGAATGCAATCATCGCCGGCTGTCGGTGCCAAATGAGTGAGATCTTCTGGTTCCTCCTCCTTCATAACTGCGAAAAAAGACAAAAATATTGTAAGATACTCGTTCCCGAATCCAAAAAACCATTAAGAAATAAATGAAACCAATTTCGTACCCGTAATGCCGTTTGAGTCATTTGAAAACATGAGATAGCCTTTGTTCATATCCTCCGTAAGCGGAGTGAATATTTTATTGGTGCACGATGACGGCAACGAATAAGTTGGTGATTGTTGATGTTCGAGAAGACACTTTGTGTTAGCAAACAGCTGTGAAGTAACGGCCGAAGAATTGGAAGTTGGCCGTGAGGACGGTGGCGATAATGAGGATGAGGATGATGAAGGCGATGACGAAGAGGAAACAGAGGTCACTTTCTCTGTTATGTCCACTTTATTAACTGGACGGACGTTCTCCTGGTCAACGGCACTCAACTGCTTCAGAGATATAATTTCGTTGGCGTTTTCTACGCCACTGTTAAAACAAATAAAATACAACTATCATGAGACAACACATAAACTACAATGAAAGTATAATATAATCTATGTAAGCAGCACAAACGCAAAGTAACTTTGAGCCCATAATCCACACTGAATAATACCATTATAATAAGTTACATGCCCTCATGACATTTTGTTGTAGTTTTTTTCATCAGATCAGCTGGATATAAATTCCTTTTTTTCTTCTTCAAGACTTAACTAAGTCATGCATAACACGCCATTATTAAATTAATCAGCTTTGATTTTGTAACAACATGTCAGTTGTTTCTTCGAAATAGAAGAAAAATGTACAAAAAGGATGTTAAAAACGAACAAATAAAAATGAACTGGTTTTTGTTTTGCTATCGTTTTGCAGCAACTTTTTTTTTCCAGAGAAAAAGGATTGCAATTCCTAAGAGCTAAACCAGACTAAAAAGACATAAAAAATATCTTGACTCAGGGAAATACTATAAGTATAGAGGGTTCACAGTATAATTGCACTGACTATACATAGAGGAAGAAGAAGAAAAAGGCATAAAATAAAACCCTGGAGACCATCAGAAAAAGATAATTTCACTTTTAGGTTGCTGCTCATATTATCAAACTGTGTATTTATATAAATGGGGTCAATGAGGTGGGTTTTTTCATCAAATAAAAAAGGAAATCATCAGCCTCTCTGATTTCTAAGATATATATATATATATATATATATATATATATATATATATATATATATATATATATATATATATATACTCGCCTCATGAACATAAACCTATTTAATATGTGTTCAATTGAGAGGAAAAAAAACTCTTTCTGAAAGTAAATTTTAAGTTGTAACAACGTTATATTAATATATCTCTCTCTCAGACACAAAAGTTAATAATATTTTAATTTAGTAAAGCTTTATTATCCTTACAATAAAGAAAATAAGTAGAGGGTTTTTTTTCCTTCTCAATTAGCTGAAGTAAGACACTTAAAAAAAAACTTGTCTATTTTCTAGTAAAACCATTGAAGTGGCAAAAACTGGTCGAACATCGAAAAATAAAGAAAAACTGTTGTAAAAAGATTCGAAATGCATAGAATACGTAATGAGGCTCCAAGAATTAAAAAACTTTTTCTGTTCTGAAGTTCTGAAGAGTGGCAAGAACGCTGTATAAAATATTATAAATTATAGAAGGTGGTATTACTTAAAGGAGAGGAGGTCCCCCCCCCCATTAAAATTTACGTACAAATAAAAGAACTCAAGGACGAACAAAATACATATATAAGTGAATGATAAACGACAGGAACTTCCAATCAATTTCTAACATTTTCTTCTTCTATTCAATATAAGACCTTTTTATAACCTGACTTAAATTGTTTCAAAAAGATATTGCCTGTAATTAAAACTAAGTTATAATAAGTTATACATTAAGTTAACAATGTAAAACAGTGGCAATGATCTCTCTCTCTCTTCTTAAATTGCACCAAACACTTAAAAGAGAGCAAATAGAAATTTAGAAACATATCAGTTTTTTTTTTTTCTCTCTCTCTCTTTTCTTTCAATTTTTATCATCATCGGTATTTTTTTTTTCAAGAGTTCAGATAAAAATGTGTTTGTATTCAAATAGGTATTCTTAGTCTCTTCCTATGGATAGCAATTATCCCCCACCTCACCACCCACCTAATTCGTATTTGTTCAGAAATGACGTTTTTGTTGTTACCTGAGAAGGTAATTGACGCAAACGACACACTGTGGTTTTTGCGACTTATTACTATAGATGACAGTGGCCTGAGTCAAAACCCAAACATAACCACCGTGTTTGGCCAGAAATCGGTAACGTCCAGTCTGACACTGACCCTTGGCAAACACTAAAATTCACCACACAAAAAAAAACAGGAACGAAAAATAAATTAGTATGGTCAAACAAAAATTTGTTTGAAAATATAAATTCCAAAATAAACTCAAACAAAAAATGAAAAATATGCACGGAAAACAAAAACTGTTTTATGCAAATAAATAAATGCATTTTATAAGCAAAAGCACAAGTAATTAAATGTCTGAAATAATTAATTGCTAAATTCATCAAGATGAAGAAAAATTAAATAGTATATTAAGTGAAAGTACGAGACTTAAATGCAAATTTCCTTAAAAAAATTATGCAAATTATGGATTTTAAACTAATTATGAGCACATATGGTAGTTATAAGGTACCATAGTGTTCCCAATTTATATTTGCGTTTTATGCATTTTATGCAAACGTTTGGTTTTACAAAGTAAACCCTAGATAAAACGGCAAACACCTTGTATAAACCGGAAACCTGTGACCCGGAACATAATAATATAAACTACTTAAAACAGAAAATAGAGATGACATTTATTTGTGTTTTCAAAACACAAATTGTGTTTAAAACACTGTATTTCTGTGTAATTTATTTTACTATGGAAAACTTCTAGAACGGAAAAAAATTGTCTGCAACCACAGGATTCCGTTTTATACAGGTTTTACTGTACTACAATAGGCCTGCAAATATTACCGCCACAAAAATAATATAATGACTAATAATGAGCCTAGAGAGCTTCTAGTTATTATTTTTTTCAACGGTAATTGCTCACATGTTTAACATCATAATGAACAAAAAAAATATATTAAGAGAACAGAATTCACACAGACGAAACCGAAAAACAAAAAACAAATATAGAGAATACTCGATGAGAACAAATTATTAATTTTGCAAATAATAAGTTCTTCACTCTTAAATGAGCTGCTTCATTATACATTTATTTCATTTCTCTCCCTCCCTCTACCTTTCATATTAATAATAACAACCTCGTTATTTAATTGTTCTTTTTTTTTGTTGTTTTGCAGCTTTGCTGCAATCATAAAAAACGGAATTCCTGACATTCATTTTACTTCCTAAATTATTATTATGAATAAACTCTTAGGAAACAACCTGAAATATGTTGCAATAGGAACATCATCATCATAAAATAATCCTCATAATTTTTTTAAAATAAATTTCATCAAATGAATATTTAAATAATAAATTATTGATTCTCTCAATTTCATTGAACAGTTTCAGAAACTATCAACGAATACCAATTTTTTTTTCTTACCTAACCTTTTTTTGCTGTTAACTAAAACCAGCCATAAAAAAAAAAAAAAAAGTTCACTTTCACAATTTAGTCTCAACCTCATTTAACAAATCAATCAATAGGAGAGATCAAAGCCCTGACTAATAAATTTCATCATTTGGATCTAATCATAATCCTCTTAAGTGCCCATTATGCAAAAAAAATAAAAATATGAAGGAATGAATTATCACGCCTCGTTGACCATCAAATGGTCTGTGCATGTAATAGGCACGGTTATTCAATATTTGACCCCCAAACTTAGACACCTGACCTGTCTTGAATTACTGGACTATATACATGAAAAAAGTGCCATCAGAAGCAATATGATCTCAAAATTCAAGGACCTAGACTTACGCCTCCCCTCCACCCTCCTCTCTAATTCCCTCGTCATCCATGTATTCAAGGCCTGATTAATTACAACCAAAATATCATCATCACCACCATAATCATCAATACCATCAACAGATATTCTGAAACATTATAAATGGGCCCCCCTCCTCCTCAATATCTGTATTGTAACCTTTGACCTCTCATTTGATAAATCTAATAAAAAAAAATAAAAAGGCGCCACTTTAATGAGTTTTAATATTAATAATCCACGGTCATTTTATTTTTAAAAAATTGACTCTCTCTCTCTCTCTCTCTCTCTCTCTCTCATTACAGCACCTATTACAAGTTAGGATTCACGCACTATTAATTAATTGAAACATCCTAATTATGATAATGACTGATGATAGAAAGAGAGAACACAGGTACATCACGTGTAATTTACGATGATGCAACTCATTTAACTCAGCTGAGAATTGAAAGAAGAAGAAAAAAATGGCCTCCATCCACTTTTCTGATAATTTCATTGTCACATTCTTAAAGACATTCTTGAAGAATCCAGAGAGAGACACCCTTAAAAAATATCCAGAAAAAAGCTATCCACTTTATTAATTGATCGAAATCGCTTTCTGAATAAAACTAATCTTCAAATACCCTTTTTTTTAATTGATATTACTCTTATTCTTAACCTCCATTTTCTATACTCTCAAAAGAGGTTCTCCCTCCAATCATTCACAACCATCTACCAATAATCCATGAATATGAAACAACAAATTTAAATTCAAGAGAATTTTTACTTCTTTTTTTTCTTCAGAAATAAAAAAGAAGTATTTGTAAATGTAACTGAACTCACCCCAAATCTTTGTAGAAACATAACTGTATCCATAGCAACGACTAATAATATTGGACAAGGAAGAACACAAGCAAAACGTTGGATTGGTTGAATAAAAGTGGGCGGGACATTCACCCGGTCAAAATAAAAAGAAAATTATGAATATTAAAATTTACATCTAAAGTTATGATCATCATCATTTCATATTATGATTTAAACAAAAAAAAAAGTGAGAGAAAAATCACCCCAGGTGACATTTAAATTAATTTTTCTTTCCTACCCTAAATATATATATATTTTTTATAAAATCAAAGAAGTTGTTTGTTTAGTTCCGAAATGCAATTTAACAAACAAACAAACAAACATTGACGAGACACACACAGAGAGACATGAAGTGAACTGAAGTAGAATAGAACAAAAAAACAGAACAAAAAAAAATATTAATAACCAAATAAAAACCCTCCAAAGATCGAAAGTTAAGTATTCCAGATGAAGTACAAATTAAATAGCCATGAATTACATTAATTAAAAGTGGATATCCCACTTGAATAAATAATAATAAAAATCTCTCTCTTCAAAACCAGCCTGAAAAAAACTGCAAGCGTACGAGATGTGGTATAAATTCCGGCAAAAAAGAATATCCAGATGAGAACAAGAGTGTGTGAAAGACTGAATGAAATTCTATAAGGCGTATCCTCAACTTCAAGCTCACATGTCGTGCAGGCTTGTAATGTTTGTGTGTGTGCGTGTGCGGAAGAAGTCAAAACGAAAAGTACGGTGGTGACTAGAAGTGCCACCTAGAGATATGGTGTGCACCGCACCGCACCACACCACCACACTTTACTCCAAAAAAAAAACCACAAATATACACACACACACAAGTGAAAAACGTGTATAAAATATAGAAAGAATAGCATGCAGCAGCAACAACACTAAACAGAATCAAATCTAAGAGAGAAATGAGAAGGTGATGATGGTGATGGTGGTGGCGACCGAAAACGAAAATCGTAACACTACTGATTCTCTTTTCCTCTTCCTATTCCCATATTCTGATGATGATGGTGATGATGATGACTCGATATCATAGTCCACAATTCACTGATACAGGAACCCCCCCATCCATATAAAACTTGCAAGCAGACTTCTAACTTGAGTGTGTGTATTTGTAATATGTGCGTGTTGTTCTAAACACACACACAATATCAATTTGTTTTCCTATCTCTTTACTTGATATATTAGTGATGCAATTAAGGAACTCTGTAGACATTACAAATGTATTGTAGTATATATAGGAAAGTGTATGTGTATAATGTATGATGGTGGTGTTGGTGGTTGTGGTGGCAAGGCCAAGTTGGAGTTTGGTTGCTGCTACAATTATAGTAACTTCAATCTAACTTCTGATGTTTGTTGAAAACACACGCAACTTAGAGAAAAGAACCCTTGAAAAGTAGAAGCTCTGACATAGTAAAAATTATGAGACAATTTTTTTTGAGAGAGAGAAAAAAAAAACTGATCTCGACAGAGACAGAATTGAACAAGAAGAATTCAGGAATGTGGTTATATGCCACAGATATAAATACTAAAGTAATAATAAAAATAATAATAATAACAATGTCCATATACATAAACTGCAGAATGTCATGAATTTGAATTCCATGTGAAATTGTCAATTCCGCCCATAAATCCATGTTGTTATTGTTTTATCAGAATACAAAAACAGCAGCAGCAACAAAAATAGTCGATAAAACAACTAAAAACGTCAAAAGTGGATGTTCTACTTTTTTTATGAACAAAAAAAAAATATGAATAGTACCAAAACGCGTAACTGAAAGGAAATTGGTACAATTGAAAGGCGACCTAAATTATGATGCCATACTTTCACGCAATAAGATGACAAAGAATAAGTAAAAGTGAGGTCCCGAATGTTATATAAGGGAGCCAAAATATGATGGGGCCCACACACACACTTTGTAATTTCTTACAATTTCTGAAGTAAAAAGGAAGAACTTCAGATTTGTGTCACTGACACTACGAACACAGTTCATCGATATTTCTCAAAGCCAAAAGTTGTAAATTTACTAGAATGGAATGATCTGATCCCAATAACAAGGCTCAAGAAAAATCATTCCTATATAACCTATAGTAGTATGCCAAAAACTCTCCCTAAATCGGTGTCAATTCCCTTGGTTAATCTGTCAATATAAGTGTCTGAGAGAAGATAATCCATAAAAAAAAACTTTAAAAGACAAATTAAAACCCAGAAATAGGAACCATTTGATCAGATTTCTTGATCACACTAAAAAAAAGAATTTGCAAATAAATTCAAAAATGATTATTTCCTTATTTAAAAATAGAAGTATAGCTCTATTATGTCAAAATAAATCATGAAAATTACACTTTTTTTCGATCCTAACTCTAGAAAGATAAAATTATATTAATCATTTCAACAAAGTCAAGATTGCGAAAATCAAACACGAAATTGTATAGAAGGCAACAAGGCCAACTATAAAAAAAAAATCAAATATTGAGAAAGAAGACAAGAAAATACATCGCTTACGCAATTGAAAAAAAAATATATTAAAAACTAATTTAAAATCCCTGTTTTGTAAAAGAAAAAAAAAAAGTGGACGTCTTAATATTTTAGTCATAAAAATCAATATTGATAAAAATTGAGTTCTTCTTAATGTATTCAAAGATCAATTGACTGATTACTAATTAAATTATAATTAAAAACAATAGCATTAATTATGTCTAACTCGGTATCTTCATCTTATTCCAAACTTAATCAGCATCACGATTTCATATTCTAAATTTTTTATATGGATGTTTTTTTATGAACAGCTGATTTTCGTACTCGGTTATTCTGTATTTCAAGAGCAACACTGAACAGAAATTGAAAGTGTAAAAAACTAGAAAAGATGCCCGAATCACTTAAAAGTATTTTCATGTTGATATCTTTCAAATCATATCTTTAAATAATATCAACATGAAAATACCCTTAAGTGACTTTCTAAAACACTTCCCAGTTTCTCTTAATTTCGTTCCTGAAAAACAAAATAACCAGAGATCAAAGAACGTTCACACTTTAAAACCAGCTTGCGTGATATTTAAAAAGCCGTAATAATTATTGCACGTCAATAGAAAAAGATGAAAATGTCTGACACTTTAAACAAATTTGCCTAACCATCGATCTATGACATACCGTACTTAATACTGTAAATAATTAGAAGAAAAAAACCTATCCCTAACAGCTGTTATAAAAAAATATCAAAAAAGTTATTTTCCTCACAAATAACTATAATTTCAGAAATTACCTAAGCAACAATGCAAAAAAAAACAAGTACTGAAATATAAAACGCCACTTTTATGTTCCAAAAAAAGCAACAAAACAAGATATTCTTCTAACATATTACAACAACTTCGCAAATAACTTAATAATTTCCTTTAAAATGATGAAAGAAGACGTGTATATTATTTTATAATTGGAGTTTTAATTTTAAGAAAAATGCCACAAACAGAAAGAAATGGAAGCCGCGCAATAATAGTAAATTAATTACTATAATACGACCCTCATGAGTTGAACAAACGCAAACTTCATCACATCATCAGTATTAACTACTGATGGTTTCGATGCATTTAAGAACGTCTAAGGTTTCTTATATATTCAGCTTCTAAAGCTGCTCGCCCACTAGGTCGGTGGCGCGGCACCGACATATAGATGGCGAAAAGCCATCAAGAAGTTCCAGACTTTCTCCAAAGCAGTGCCGCGCCGCGCTTCTCCGCACTTCTGCACTAATGGACAGACATGCAATTAGAAATCGGGACGAACTTCAGTTGGCTCCGCCCTTTTTATGACGACCGGCAACTTCTAATTGGTTGGATATGTAGTCTGACGTCACATGCTCCGCATTTTTCAACGTCGAACGACACAACAAACCAGTTAGAAATTGCCGGTCGTCATAACAAGGGCGGAGCCAACTGAAGTTCTCCCCGATTTCTAACTGCCTCTAACAGACAGGGCTTCATTCATTTACATGCATTTTGTTTGGGAGCCGTTTCTTCTCCGCGCCGCACCACCGACCTCGTGGGCGAGCAGCTTAACAAAAGCAGTATTTACAGAATACTTGCGGCCATTTGCAAGCAAGTTAGTATGAATTACCCCATGATGCATCTTAACCAAGTGCAGGCCCACAATTCCAACGACTATTACCAATCGTCAGCTTTTCTTACTTATTTTGTAGAAAAGATTGTAGACAGTAGTACGTTCTCAAATGCACCCAATGTCATAAAGTGTAATGTAAGAAACAATGAAACACACACATTGCATAATTTACCTAATAAAGAGTGTATACTGTTGCCAAAAAAAAAAGAAGGAAGGTAAAGTGGAAAGAATTTAACTATTCTACTACAACCATATAGCACATACTACAACACTACTACCCAAAAACCTCTTAAACATACAAACACATGTACGTTGTTAGTAGGCTTAAACAGCTTGAACTGCTGCTGTTGCTGCTAACTAAAATACAATCTAAAACCACCAACTGACTTCCAAGGTCTTTCACATCCATCCCTTCCTTCTTATAACAAATGTGCCAAATAAAAACGAATTTATAAAAAAAAATGAGTGAAACTGCAAAACGTCATTTGTCAGCATCATCCATCATAAAATTAAAATATATTTTGGCTACTATATCTTAATTCTTAATTAATTCAATTTCTGCGTCAGCTTTTTTTTTTTTTCTCTTTGTAAACCAACTATATGCGGAAGGTAACTTTTAAAAAAATACGATTAAACGTGTTAGCGTGATTATTTTCTTAGGAATTTGTAAAAAAAAATTGAATTTTGCGACAGCAACTTAACTCGATAAATGACTTCACTTTAGGTTTATTTTCGAATTGACCATATGTTATAGTACCCCGCTGTGAATGAACGTTAGGCTAAGAGACATTTCAATAAAAACAAATTATGAGATTGGCTAATTGTTTAAATAATTTTACGGGGGAAAAAAAATGCTTGTCTGCAAAAAAATTGCGGGAGCTTTTTCAGGATTTATTGAAATTATTTGCAAAAAATTAAAAAAAAAATAACAACTTATGTTACAAGAATCGATATCGAGACTAAGCGCTTCCGAAGCACGAGCGAGCTAAGAGAATGACTTATTCGTAGCGGGATACCTTAACGTATAAGCCAATCCTAAACTATCCCTTTAATTTTCGCTTTTATTTAAAAGTAAAAGGCAAGCTTTCTTTTTTTTTTTTTTGGTCGGGAAGTTTCAAAAGGTCGCAGAAGCGTGATCATGGTATGTGCGCCCACGACAAGTGAACTAGTTTCACTTCGATCGATCCAAACCCAACCATACGTAAGAAGTGCAATAAATAGAATATCACCGTCGCATTTTAACATTTCGGAAAAAAGAAAAGATGAAGAACTAAAAACAGATAAGATGAACAGCGACAAGAGACGCGCAACAAAAAAAATCACTCCCACACAACTGAAATATATGCGGCTAAGAGATAAATGAAGGACCAAAAAAAAAACCTCCTCCTAATAATTCACGTGATTGAGACAATGAGCTAAAATTAAAACACGTGATTAGCTAGCATCACAAACGACGTTTGTCATCGTAATTTGTTGGCAATCACAAATTAGGTTATTAATAATTATTACTGAGGAAGACAAAATATAACTATAAATAAAAATAGAATTAACAAATCAAATCCACATTCTTATGTCAATTTTTCTTTCTGTGTCCCAAGACTTACCGAGAAAAAAAAAATTCATTTAAAAAAAAGAATACAAATCGGCAATCTCAAATTAATTAAATATGTAAAATAATTGTTAAAATTAAACCTTCGACTAGACAAAATAGGTTAATGATCCACTCAGTAAGCTGGAATTTAATTAAATATTATAAACTTCGATGACTCCGCCGAGCACCACCACTAAAGAAAAGGAGATTCGAAGAACGAGAACTGTTGAAAAACTTGTTTTCAAAATGCCACACCATTATAAGAGGTACAATTAAAACAGAAAAACAACATAAACTAAAGTGGCTATTATTATTCTACAACTTGTATTGAAGTCAAACAAAAAAACGAGCTCATAAAATGACTAGAAAAAAACAACACCAAGAATAAACTCTAGTATAATACCGTTTTTACACTGACAGTGAGTGATGAACTGAAGGGAATTCTTTCAATTATAATAAACTAGCCTCCAACCTGAATCTGCAGAGCTGTTGTAAAGATTGTGCCAAAAGTGCGTGCAGTAAGGCATAAAGAGCTGGGACATAGAGGCTATGGCGGCTCCTAGTCGAAATATATTCCCAAACTGAACAAATAATGCTGATTCTAATTTTTCTATGCAAATGTGAAGTTTATCACCTGTTCTTCTGACTATAATTTACGATGATTAAGCCTTTTGTAAAAGCTTTAAACGTATATATAGAAAACAAATAATAGATCTTTATATAGATCTCGCTGTAGTTCATTACATCTCCTCGAAACTCCTTTCAACTTCGAGACCCATCATCATCATCATCCTCATCCTCATCACTATCACCTTTTTTCCTTCTTCTTCCTATCCATAATAATCTTAAAACTTATTCAAGGAAAGCACATGACAAGCCAAATGAGGAACACTTCACAAACAAAACTGTTGACTATAACTATTTTAAGCTACATTTCACTTTTAGATAGGATTCAGAACGAGAGAGAGAGAATGAATCTTAAGCACATTCCATAAAGACATCGGTTTTTGTCCTGTAAATAAGTTAGAAAAACAACTACATAGCAGCATGGTAAAGATCACTGATTATTATTTGTATGTGTACTCAGAAGAAGAAGAAGAAAAAACCGATCCACCAGAAAAGAAACAACAGCAAAAAAAAAAAAAAATACTCCAATAATTTAAGAGTTAAAGCTCACATTTGAAACTAAAAATAATTTCCAGTTTGGTTTATGGCGAAGAAAAGATCTAGGCGAGCAAAACATATGACTTTGTCGCTTAGCAACAAGTCAATTCCGACACATTTCTCAAATCCTAAATTTTAAAGTGTTAGGATAAAGAAATTTACAAACGATAAACGAGTGCGAGAAAAAAAATACTTCGGAACTTCATATTAATGCAGCTGTCTGTCCATAGTCTGCAAGAAATGTTAATAGAAACTTAAAAGGCTGTTTGTTCACAATCACCTGTCCTCAACAAATAAAAGCAAAACTGATTCCAGTAAGTTTGTAACACCCAACTGCAGTAAACCACTTTTTAGTGCATCTTAATGTCTCAAAAGAGCATGAACTGAATGAAGACAAGACTGTTTCGAGAGGAAGATAAGTAAAACCGACTTAGTAACGAACAATATTAAGAGAATTCCAAACCTAGCTACAAACGCCTGAAATAGAAACGTCGAAAACAGACAAAAACAATCAAAAGTACCACCTCCTGATTCTGTTTTGTTTGTGTGCGAAAACATTTTAAGAAAATATCTTAAAATGGCAGATCTAAATCAAAATCAATTCCCTAAAGAGTTTCAAAATCGATATTACTCATGATTTCTTGTTCAAAACAACAAAACAGCAGCAACAGCAACAACAACACAATTTAAAAGTCTACTAATTTGTGAAAACATGTATAAACACTTACATGCTTTGAAGCTGCGTACAACCTCATCACTGTCCAATGCATGAAAAAATTCGTAAATTGACTTTCCTAGTAGATCATCATCGTTGTAGCCAAGAACTTCGCAAACACTTTTTTAAAAAAAATGAAATTTAGATTCGTTAAATAACTGATAATGTCAATAAAAATCAAGTTGTTTTTACCTTTCGTCTACATAAGTGAACCTCATACTCATGTTGTGTTGAGTGAGGAATGTCAGTTTATCGAGCGGAATCTCAATGTTGGAAGGATGTGGAATCGGTTCTCCGATGGTCACTAAACAGTGATCGTTCGTAGCCGAAGAATCTTGGTCATTGTGTCCATTTTTCTTATCTTGTATCACGACCATTCTACCAGTACAATGAATCACCTTTAAAAGAGAAAAACGCGGAAAACGAGAAAAAAAAATGTTTAGAAATCATCACGATAATAAATACAAAGATATGATAATGACGATAAAGTGATACGAGTCTTTTCGAGACCTTGTAAGAAGCCGATTTCAGATTCACGTTACGTCCCTTGTTTGTTAACGTGCACTTCATGCGAAAGAAGAACGATCGAGAATGTGACGAAGACGGAAATGAAAGGTTCTTAGTGCCGCTCTTCAGCGAAAGCATTTCCTTGATTTCGTCGTGGTCACAAGGATGACTAAATTCGAAAATACTGTGGCCCATCAGATCAATCTATTTGAAACAATAAAGAGACAAAAACGAGCAACTATTAAGTGCCGATGACAAAAACAAACCACTCAACAACGTTTTCTACCTGAGTGAGACCTAGGTATTGGTCCACATTTTGCGACAAAAAGACAATATCTCCATCACCAGACAACACAAGAAGAAATCCTTCGAGTGCTCGTAGAAAAAGAGGATCGATTGCAGTGCCACTATTGTCAATCTCACTCTTCAAAGGAAGCACACCTTCGGAAACAACGAAAAACAAACAATAGATTAATTTATACATTGTTTTAATACAGCGACACCTTCGATCAACTCACAGTTCGATTCCAAAAGTCTCATAATCTTGAGACAGCTGATCGTAAGCCTCATTACGGACGCCTTGTCCAATTGCGAAAGTATCTTTTGTGGAAGAGGTAAAGTTTCCGACAACTGGCAAAAGATCTGCGATTCTTTGCTTCTTCGACATCTTGCCGCAAATTTAGACTTCTCTTTCTTCTTCTCAGAATTCCTTATCAAAAGAAAAAAATAAATAAAAAATGTTTTTAATTAAACTTTTACGAATAAACAGAGTTGAAGATCTTTCGTGGAGTGTTTTTTTTTCCACAGAAATCTAATTAAAAACACCCTTTAATTAACATAATTTTCTGTTTAAAACGGAACAAACTTATACTTTGTTTTACGATTTTCAAGAAAACATTTTAATGTTAGTGTTTTATTTAGAAATACATTTATTATGAAAAGAAACACAAGTGCAGGTTTAAAATAAGACTATGACGAATAGAAAGATTGTTAGATGTCAATAACCTTACATTTTGTTTGTTACACTAAGACCCACAAGCAAAAGATCCAAAGTAAATAACAGTCTTGTTTAAAAAAAAATAATCATAAAAATTTGAATATTTTGGGATTCATATTATGTGGAAATGGGACGTTTTGACGTGGCCACTTTGGCACCAAGCCATTATGGCATATATGCTGTTTTACCACCAACCTCTTTTGGTAACGGCCACTTTAATGCCAAAGTCTGGCTAAGTGTCTAAATAAAAACCAGTTCTCACAATATTTTTTTCAAGAGCAATATTAAAAAATACAAATTATTCTAGAAAATTGAATAGCAAACGATGAATTGAATAGTATTTCCATCTTGACGATATCTATAAATTCGATAATTTTAAACTGCTTACGGTAGCGTTGTAGATATTTATTTTGTCCCTCCGGACGGCGCCGCTGCAGTGAATTTGTAAAATTTGGACGCAAAAACGTCAAGCGAACATTTTTTTTTTAGAAAGAACATTATGACAAAAATCAAACTGTTTTCAAAACTAGAACGGTAAAACATTTAGCTTAGTTTTTTGATGACAATATCTTAAAAAAAAAATAAACATTTTATCGCAGTTTCGAAATGACCCGTTTGATGGATTTTTCATGTTAAAATATTTTCGCCTTTTTCAAACTGTCATATAAAGTTTATTTTTTAAATATATTATTACCATAAACAAACTTTTAGCATCATCACCAACTATTTTAGTTTCTAAAAAAAGCTGAATTTTTTCGTAATGTTCCTGCTGAAAAATTTTCTCAAACCCGCAAGTGGGAGAGGGGGAGAGGGGGAGAGAGAGAGAGAGAGAGAGAGAGAGAGAAAGAGAGAGAGAGAGAGAGAGAGAGAGAGAGAGAGAGAGAGAGAGAGAGAGAAAGAGATAGAGAGAGAGAGAGAGAGAGAGAAAGAGATAGAGAGAGAGAGAGGGAGAGAGAGAGAGAAAAAACTCCTAGAGAACATACCAGCGACTACAGTGGCGCCATCTGAGGGTGGGGAAAAGAAAACATATTTAGAAAGCCACCTTAAGATTGTTTTAAAAAAGGAAAAAATATTTGTTTGCAAAATGTCGATTGAACAACCATATTTTTTTTAAATATTTGTCAGAAAGAACATAATTTTAATTACAATGTATAATAACTTACTATTCTAGTTTATAAAACAATTTGTATTTTATTTTTATGATGTTAATTAAAGAAACTCGTGCCTCGTTTATTCACCTCAAAATCATACTATCATAAAATTAACTTTTAGATAGTTTAGAAAGAAATAATTAGAAATTGTGTATAGGACAACTTAAAAGTCCCATCCGTAAAATCTAGAGATGTCAACGGTTCCGAACCGGTAGAACCAGTTCATCAATTAGTAGAACTGATAGAACCGGTTTGCAAATTACTGGCACTGATAGAAACGGTTCGCCAATTAGTGAAACTGATCGAACCGGTTTGCAAATTACTGGCACTGATCGAACCGGTTCGCCTGTATAGGTGTAACTGATCGAACCGGTTCGCCTGTATAGGTGTAAATGATCGAACCGGTTCGCCTGTATAGGTGTAACTGATCGAACCGGTTCGCCTGTATAGGTGTAACTGATCGAACCGGTTCGCCTGTATAGGTGGAACTGATCGAACCGGTTCGCCTGTATAGGTGTAACTGATCGAACCGGTTCGCCTGTATAGGTGTAACTGATCGAACCGGTTCGCCTGTATAGGTGGAACTGATCGAACCGGTTCGCCTGTATAGGTGGAACTGATAAGAACTGTGTTTCGAACCGAGTAAATTCGGTTCAGTTCTTTCCCTTGCCACCGCTAACTAATGTGCTGCGTAAATCTGCTAATGCATATTGGGAACTGATTCTGATCAGTTTGAAACACAATAGCAGATTTGCACAGCAGTGCAAATCTGCTAGTGCATATTGGGAACCGGTTCATCAAGATCGACGAACTGATCAGAACCGGTTTCCAAAAAAAATCGCGAACCGATTAAACCGGTTCCGAACTGAGTAGAAACGGTTCGGTTCTACCCGTTGCCACCTCTAGTAAAATAGTTTACATTACACAAGAACATAATCTATGGATGTTTTCTCTTGTTTTTTTTATCGAAGGTTTTTTATGACGTTGAAAATAAATAAGCCCCACCCCCCTCCAAAAAAACAACCTTATTTTGATTTAAATGAGGAGGAGTCTATCCATAATGATGACAAGTTGACATCAAGATTACCAACTCTTTATACATTCTGTATGAATGTAAATTATAAAGTATATTTCTCAAGGATGGAGGGTTAACAAAGAATCTTAACAGATACAAGAAAATAGTTGGATTTTCCAAGAACTTATCCGAAAACGTAAAAAAAAACCCCCGAAGCTTTTAAAATTCTGAAACATTACCACAAAAAAAAACATATCATAAAAACTTCTATTTAAAACATAAAAGTGACGCCAAAATTTTGAAATTAGTTGTGATATTAAACGTAAATGTACAAAAGTCAACTTTTAGTCAAGTAGAAATTACACAATTTTGATAATAAGAATCAAAATTATACTGAAACCTATTCAAGTTTTATTTATAAAACATAAAAGAATGGCTCCACACAAATCTAAATAAATTGATCATATAACGCAAGAACTAAAATGAAATTAATGATCTGATTTCAAAGTCACAGTGACCTTTGTCCCCACATCTTTGCCCTTAAATTAAAGAACCCTATTATGCACAAAATACCCCAAAAGTAATTTATGACAAGAGCTATATTTAAAAACGCAAATTAAGAAACTTAGATAACATGGTTAGATAAATATATTTATAAGAATGTCATCCGAGAAGAGGAACATAAAAAAATGTCTGAAAATGGAAGACAACCATGTGTCGAAAGGGTGTTTCGGACATGACAACCCAATGGCCTTATTATTTAATTGAAGATAAAATTCAAAAGTCTAAACTATTAATGTTATATAATTAATAATGATCCAAATTGAAAGAACTAATCGACATTTTGTAACGAGTTTGCACAATACATCTTTAAGAAAAGTAACAGCAGATTAAAGACACTGGCACAGCATAAGCACGCACAGTGACAGGAAGCATCAGTTAATTAATTCCAGTAGAAAATTACTAAGAACTTGCATAAAACTATGCCGGAGAAAGAAAAAAAAAATAGTTCTGCGTTTGGAAAATAATGAGGAGGTCATGACTTCTGACATTAAAAGACACTGCGAACCAATAAAAATGAACTGTGATTGTTTAATTAGAAATAATCATCATGATCAATCAATCATCTTAATTGGAATGAGATGATTAGCAAAATTCGTTTCAATCACAAATTATTTAAAAATGCTCTCCGACCTCCCTCCCTCTCTCTCTCTATCTAAATTTAGGCCCAACTTGAAGAAGATAACTTGACATTAGCAACTTGAATCCTCTAATAAGGGTTCCCAGCATAGAACAATTCGCTTTTATTGAGTTATCCCAGTTATCATTTCGGAATAAACAGTTCAGGAGAGTTCAAGTTGAACTACAAAATTTATTTTTCAATTTGTGGCTTACCACGATATATATATATATACATAGAGGTGTCTCAACTTATTACCTATTCCGATTCCTTGCCATAGATGAGTATAGCCAATAGTTATACACAGCTGTTACTCGCAGCTAAAAGTCCTTTTTAGTTTCACAACTTACTGTATCAGTGATTCAAGGTTCTTCTTGTAAAGAGAAACATAAAAGCTACGGAGATGTAATGGGCATCTTTCATAAAATGACTAGGTCAGGATGTCTGCCCTAGGCTCCTCCTAGCTCAGGTCTAACCGAGTTCGTACTTTTCATATACAATGTACGTCTTTATAATAATTTCTCCCTAGATTCGTTTTTCTACAAAATTTAAATTAATTGCATGTTAGAAATAAAAACCTATTTAAAAGGTGACATTGAATGCTATTCAATTCTAAGAAGTCGAAAGGTTATTGAAATGGATGGGACGGGACGGTCAGATGATGGACGTCATCTTTTACAAAAAAAAATAATTATTGGTGATTAGTTACGCACTGTAATTTAAATAATGAATGAATGATTGATGGAGAAAACATAATACTCAATTATGTTTACCACCTTTCTGAATTTATAAAAAGTGGCAAACTATCACTCGAGTTGCAGCAATGTTATTTTGTTGTGCAGACAACATCAGCTGAATATTAAAACATGGCAAATAATAAACAATAATTATGTGCCAAAATGCATGGTCCTGTAGGCATATAAAATATTATGTACCATCAAATTTCATTTGCATCTATCTATCTGTATTCTAGGTCATCTTAAATTAGAAATACGTGCTGTTTCCAACTCACTAATTAACATGACGGCCATTTTAAACTAGTAATATTGTAAATAACCACCAGAGCGATCAATATCTAAACATGCAAATACAAAAAATAAAGCACGATCTGCTTAGATGCAAATTTATAATTTTTTTTTAATACAGTAGAGCGTCGATTATCGGAACCGTCGGTTATCCGGAACTGCCGATTATCAGAACCAATATTTTTTTTTTACTTATTATTAATACAAAACAATTTCTTTGCAGCCGGTTTTTTTTTCTTACTTTTTCTTCACTTTATTAATGGAAGTTCGATTATATGAACTTTTGATTATCGGAACTGGTCATGTCCGACATTAGTTCCGATAATCGAGGTTCTACTATAATTCAATATAAAACAGACATTTAGAAAACGGGACGACCAGAAGTTGGCTCCGCCCTTTTCAGGACGAAAGCGACTTCTAATTGGTTGGTTATGTAGTCTGACGTCACATGCTACGCCCTTTTTTAACGTCGAACCACACAACAAACCAATTAGAAGTTGCCGTCGTCATAAAAAGGGCGGAGCCAACTTCTGTTCGTCCTGTTTTCTAAATGCCTGTAATATAAGTGACGTCAGGTACCATTTTCAAGACCAAGCACCCATCACTGTTGTTCAAGAGATTACATTGAGATTCAAATTACGTCATAACAAACAAAACAAAGTTTAAAATTTGCAATAATAATAAATAAGCAAATTCCAGTTCTAAAGGTTGTTGTTAGATATATTATGTATTTAAAAACTAACCGGTTCATATAAAAACTATTAAAAAAAACTAACTTTTAAAGCTGAAAAGAACTGGTTTCGAACATAATAATAATAAAAAATAAATAGGGGGATTTTGTTAGCGAGTAAAATATACTTTTATAACAACAAAAATGACCACTGGCCATTATTAACGCAGTACGTCCTCCTCCTCCCCCTACTAACATTTTAAAACAATAGTTACTACAACATTTTATGGAATTTTCCAACAAAATCGTTTGCCCTCAATTATATGAACTGCAGGGCAATACTACGAAGTCCCGTAAAGGACATACACAATTAAATAAATTTTAAAGAAAAAGATATGGCCACAGTTAAGGCACCACTTATGGCGCCAAAAAAAGATATGGCCACAGTTAAGGCCCCACTTATGGGGCCAAAAAAAGAGATGGCCACAGTTAAGGCACCACTTATGGCGCCAAAAAAAGATATGGCCACAGTTAAGGCCCCACTTATGGGGCCAAAAAAAGAGATGGCCACAGTTAAGGCCCCACTTATGGCGCCAAAATAAGATATGGCCACACTTACGGCCAAACTTAAGAAAAAAGTTGTCAACAAAAATGTAAGCTTGTGATTTCTCACACTAGATGGTGTATAAGGTGATAAACATTGGCTATTTGACTAAATTGACTATTGTGTCCCAGTATTTGTGACAGGCTTTTGGATTCAGCACAAAAACTTCATTTGCCAATTAAGAAATTGCCGTCCTTCATAAACGGGGTTTTTTGTGCTGAATCTAACCGCCTGTGTGTTTATGTGCATACAATATTTACAAATGAACGCACACAAATGACAGATGATATATTGAAAGAGATAGGAAACGATATTTTCCCCACCTTTTTATGAGCGTATTTGGTAAAAAAAAAAGAAGACATACCTCAGTATCATTGAAGTATGTATTGAAAACAGATTTGATAATTGATTATAAAACTAATTCTAGAAAAAATGCATTCGCAAGCTCCATCATTTTTTTTAAATGTGGCCGTATTTTTTTTTTTTGGCACCATAAGTGGAGCCTTAACTGTGGCCATACCTTTTTTTTTTACTTTATTTAATTTTGTGTATGTCCTTTACAGGGCTTCGTAGAATAGGCCAAAAAGTGAAGTCAAAACAAATAAAAATCATAAAAAGTAAACAATTTACAGGAGGGGAGGGGAGAGGGAAACATAAATACAACACAAGTGTTTATTTGTTTGTTATTAGTGATTAGGTTACTGCTCTCAAAAAAAAAAGATACAAAAACCCTCAAATTGAAACGTCAAGAAGAGTGGAGAGAAGGAGAAAATAAAAATGTATAAAATACTAATAATAATAATAAAAAAAAATTGATCGGAAACCCCCAAGTGTTAAGAGAGACATGTTTTTAAGATTATTATCGACATTGATTGATTGTCGACACACATTTACCATTAATTTGAAATAAAAACAAAAGATTGAAAATAGGCCGAATAATATAAAGCACTTACTAATATTATATAATGAATTTAGAAGAAAATGAAAACAAACTTGTTAAAAACGTGTACTGCTAAAATTGAATCATAAATTTTGAATTTTGACTGGTATTCACAATGACAAGTTGATAACTAAATGCGAAATAATTAAAGCTAGTGATAAATATATAATATAATATCTAATGATAAAAGTTTAGCACTAGCTTTCACTACTTCACAAACAAATTTAACAATCATTAAGAAAATACCCTGATACCTTGTACACATGAGTTAAATGAATTGAAATTAAATGTGTTTAGGTGAATTATACGGAATCCAGTTAAGGACATGAACCAAATAAAAATTGACTTTATTATTAATATTTTAAATTGAAATACTAAATTAATATTTTGTTAATAGTTTATATATTATATTTAAGTATTAACTCAATATTTTCAGATTATTAACTGAATAATTTTAATTCGACATATTGTTTGTTTGTCCTTCACAGGGCTCTGTAGAACACGTTTATTATTTAAATGCATTTAAATTATCAGGTGTGTATTAGGTATTATACATAGTACACACTTAACTAAATGCATTTAAGGTAAATTGAGACTATTTAAATCAATAAGTGTCGTCATATGAACTCAATATATTGTAATTTTATGTGAAAATGCTGAAATGCTAACTCAATATATCCAGACCAATGTCATGTTTATGGTCTAGAATTAAAATTCATGTAACTTATCAGTAGAGCTCGGATTTTTATGCACATATCAAGCAATGTATTACACGTTTCTCAATCTCTGTCGATTGTAATCATCATCATTAGAGCAGCTATAATTATGCTTTTTCTAATAAAAAAACCACTGGTTAGAGGCTAAACTCTTAGTCGACAACTCATAGTAACTAGAATTTTAGCCTCTAACCAGCCTTTTTGATGAAAAAAGCATAATTGTAGTTGCTCTAATGATGATGAGTTGATGACCAAAATTGGCATTTGGGCCACAGATTGCGAAACGTTTGCTTGACATTTCCATAAACATCCGAGCCCTACTTATCAGTTGACGAATAAAAGTATAAGAGCTTAAATGTTGTATTCTTAATAATTGTTGTTTAGTGCTAAACTACAGAACTTTTGATAGGAAGTTTCCTGTAAAAGTTGATTAAGTTTAGCATTAGTTTTGACTTTGCCATCATTATGAATACGACCCTTAAGAACATATTCCCTGTTGATACCATCTAATAACCTTTTACTACCTTATGTAATCACCTTTTTAATTTCGTCACTTTATATAAAGTCCATATTAAATTTATTAACAAACTGCTATTTTATAGCAATTAAATGCAATTAAATATATTAATAATTTTGGAATTTGTGAGCTAAGACAAACAACAACAATTGGAAGGATGACAACAAATCATCTCAACCTAAAAAAAATTATTTTGGCAACAAAGAGACAAGAGAATAAAGAGTGAGACCCAGTTTTTGTTTGACAGTGCAACTCAATTTTAAAACTGGTCTTTTCTTGTGTTCATAATAATAAAAAAATACAAAACAATGTTTTTATAAAGAAAAAAAAGCCAGTTGAAACCAGCATTTTGCATGAACAAAAGCAAAATTAAAAATAATGTCAAAATAATATTTTATTTGGATACTAATTTTTTTGTTTGGAACTTTTTATTTATTTAAAAAAAGAACTATGTCCAGCAATTCGTTATGAAAACAAGCTACAAAAACAAGTTTGTCAAAATGTGGCCATTTATTTGCACATCAAAAGAGATCCATCAAAGACGTGAACAACATTTTAGAAAAACATCATTATGTTTTCAGTTTGTATGATAATAAATCATATGATGTATTTTTGGAAGAAAAAAAAAATCTTGTTTCATCAAGAGGGGAAAAAAAAACGAAAATCCCTTGACAAAAAAAAAATAACGAAAACTTATAATACAGCGTATTCCAATGTATAAGTCAGCATTATATTAATCATTAATGAATGAATGTCTTTGATAACTTACTGATCATTTTTCGTTGCTAGGCAACCAAACGATGCTTTACGAATGTCATTGATACGTCATAATTAACACGCGTTTCTGGCCCTTTTACCAGAACTGTTAATATAGAGAAACACATTACACGTCTTTGTGTGTATAATTTATTTCTAGTCTAGTCTGAATTTTTTTTTAAAAAGTTATTTTCTAGCACAAAATTTATCGACCATATACAAATATATAATAAATGAAAGAAAACAAGATAATTCAAGAAATAAATAAGTCCTACATTTTCTATTTTTTAAAAAAAAAAACTAAATAAATTTAATAAAATATTGTTTTTGCATTTTTCAATAAAAAAAAGTGATTGATGATAAATAATTAAATTTAGCAACATCGATTAACCATTTCATATTCCAATATTATATTGGTGATTATGACGTATGATGAACTCACTGAACACAAAGCAAAGCTTAGCTAGTTAGTTACTATTTTGCAATCCAGAAATAGCTCAAAATTTTGATTATCACCAAAAATAAAAAAAAAATACAGGTTATATAATTAATAACATTATTAATATTATTAATATTAATAATGCAATTGTTTGTTAATATTTCTATAGTAACACAATGGAATACAAAAGGTACAAATCATATAATCATGTATAGCCCTATTCAAAATTAAAACTCTTGTTTATATTACTGGCGTAAATTAAAATGCAAGTAGATCATTAATCCTTGTAGCATTAGATGGCGCCACTAGCCCTCCTCCCATAGAAATGTACTAACATTCTTCAACTCTTGACTCTGACCTTCCTTTTTTTTCACGTGACGAACTTTTAATTGCGTCATCGCTATTTCAACACGTGCTCTCTTCACTTATATGTTCTGGGCATAATTTTGTCACGTGGTGATAATTAAGGTTGTTTTGGACGCTTTTAGAGCTAAAAGGCCTGCATTCTATTTCAACTAATTGGCGAGTGTAATTATTTGCCATCTATGGAGGTTGCAGCCGCCATCTATGGTGCATTTAATCAAGTATTTTTCTATGAAGCCTTCTTAAAATACTTCTTTTTATAAAAAAAAGACGTTTCCTAGAAAATTTAGAAATTCTAATTTTCAATTTGCATAAATAAATTTCTATCACAAATCAGATATTATTTGAATCTAAACATATTCTCCCTAATCTTAAATGGATTTTCAATTTATTATGAAATATTAAATAATTTAATATTGTCTTTCTTTTTAAAAAAAAATGACGTAATTTTTCTTCTTCTCAACTACAGTACAAGTTATACTGTAATTTTTTTACACAACAATTAAACGAACATAGAAAAGTTGTTTATGTAAAATATAATTTAATTATTTCAAATCCTTCAACTTATTTAAATGTTTAAGTTTCGCAATTGTTTGTCTCACAATATTAATAAAAGTTAATTTATCATCATCTCTCTTATTCATCTATAATTAGCAGATTCTGCCATCATCTCTATTCTAAGATACAATAAAGTAACCAATAGAAAAAGACTGCGTTTGAGAACAATTACCACCTCCTCCTTCAACCACTGACTGCATTGCAATACAATTTGACAGTTTGTTTACAATTGTATGAGATTTGCATAAGAACAGTTTTTTTCAAGTGGTTTCTTCTATTGAAAAGAGTTTGAATTTGGATTTCGAAACCAAATTCAGGAAACAAACGAATTTTCAAGTGTATTTATACTTAATTTTAAGCCAATATGGGATAATAATAAATTAATAATAAGAGGAAGAAGGGTCTAAAAAAAAAGTGCGTTTCTTCTCGACTAGAAACCTCCCCCCAAAAAAGTAATACAGTGAACTTAAATGAACCCCACCCCCTCTTCCTTTAGTCCTCCATCTCCCTTCTTGCACACCCCATCCCCCCAACATATTCCTTGTTTTCCTCTGGACTGGCTATCTCCCTCACCCTACATAAATATCATTAAAATCAAAAGTCGTTTTTAATTAACAAAGTTCAACTCAAGACACAAACTTCAGTTCATAATTTCAAAGATCAACTCAAGAAGAGAAAGAGAAAAACAATACCCGATATAGAACAGAGATTGGAGAGTTCGGTGGGTGAGGAGGGTGGAGAAATGGATACATTGAGAAATTAAGGATGAATGACATTAGTAAATTACCGAATGTTCGTCACTGAAGTACAATAACGAGGCGAATGCATTGCAATCAACTGCAACAGTTTTTTTTTTAAAAAAAAAGAATCCTTCATAAAACTTTCAGGTTTATTCATTCCTTGACTGTTTTTTTTAAGAAAAAATCTTCCAACATCAATTTGTCAGATTTCTTCCACAATATTTTCCCTCTAGTATAAATACTGTAAAGTTTGAAGTTAAACTTCAAGTTATTTTTACAAGGGATTTTTAGTAGACTTTGTCTGCAAAGTCAAAAATCTTGTAAAAAAAAAAAAGTTGACCTCATTCTTATCCTCTCTGTGGGTTCTTTCTGTTTTTGCACTTGTATTTAACTTGTAAGTAAATACTTCGTCCGCGTTCCCTTTTTTCTATGCGTGTGTTTACACATTTGCTGAAAACAAAGCTGTAGTGTTATTTAAATTTGAAAAAAAATGAGGTCTGAAATAGTTAAAAACAGCAAATTGCAATAAAGAAAGTACTTTGAGCAATAATTTCTTCCAGTCTCAACTTCTCAAGCAAGAGAAAAACAAGTCTCAAACAGTAATAAGAAATAAAACACACCGATTTTAGAAGGGGGGGAAAACATGCAATACATAAACTGTCAAATTTACAATCATTGATAAAGTTAGCATGCAATTTAAAAAAAAAAACAGTCCTGTCAAAATATCAAGATTATAACTAGTTAAGAAACAGATTGTCATACGTAAAAACCGAACACAACTTACATAATATTAAAAAAATGGGTAATAATATTATTTATACTGACCTATGTTTGACGACAGCAACAGTCGTCATCTTCTCTGTTTTCTTAAAACTTTTGTGTTTTCCTTTTCCTGGTTCTTAAAGTCAAGTCAGTTACCCAACATGAAAGTTTTTTTTTAAAAGAAACACTTGTTCGTTTTTTTTCTCTTTCGATACAAATATCAATCTGATCTAGATAAAGAAGAAGAAAAAAAAACAGTAGAAACCGAATAAAGAGGAAGAACTTCTAGAGAGAAATAGTGAGATGGAGAATTATTGCAGACAGTCTCAGAACACTGCCGAGGACGTGAATGCAACTTCTTCAATTCTTGTTAGACTTGATTTTGACAGAATAAAAAAAAATTCCCCACAACTTGTTATCATGTGACTTCCTTCTATTTCTTCTTTTATATACTATACATATAGACGTAAGCAGCAGACAAGACGCGAGAGTTCCGATTACAACCGAAAAGAACAAGATCAAAGGCGCTAAGGGAGATTACGTCACAATAATTACAAGGAAGCAAAGGAAATACTAACCGATCAAAATGGCGCTCGAAAAATGCATAAAAAACAACCGAAATTCAAGGCTAAATCACAGTCTAACCACTATATAGTAAAATTAGCAACATTCTTTACTAAACTTAACAGTCATAAGCGCAGAATCAGTAAAATATTCACCAAAAACATACGAATTAATGAAGACAAAACCTTCGTTGATCGACTCGTCCTTCGGCCAGACTTAAGCTCAATAATTCCGACAGAGGGAGACACAAACGCTCACAATAGAAATTTGTAATCTCATCTACACAATGGTTTTTAAAAGCGGAAGTGAGCGATAATGATGCAACAACAACAAAATGACCGAAATTAAGAAATATCTCAATTTAACATGAGTAAACTACAACCTATAACGTTTAAAACTAGGTGCAAGCATAACATTGGTTATACAATATACTAGGCACAAATAGCAATAAATCTTTTGGCCGAACATTTTCTCAAAAATTCATCCGTAGTTGAGCTTACAGTAAGCGACGCCTCATTAAACTCTTTAAAAGTGTTGTGAAGGTTGTATTTTGTTGATTGAAAAGCTACCCATAGATGTGGTATGAGCAAACCATATACATTACAACTTTGAAGCAAATATGATATTAATATTAGTTGAACCAATATGGCAGATATTCCTCATTCACATCTACGTAAAATACGTTAAGTAATTACGTCTACCACAAAGACAAATAGTGCTTCAGAAATATGACATCTGTCGCTGTTTCTTAGAAGTGATTTTACACAGGTATTGCTACAACCTGACTCGGAAAATGGAAATTCTGAACTAAAATTTGAAAGTTAATTTGTTTTTCGTGTCTATTTCGTAAGTTTTGATTAGCTTAAAATAGAAGAAACGATGTTTCCTGCATATGGTGGCAGTAAAACTAATGATGCAACGATGTTTCCGGCATTTAGTGGTAGTAAATCCAGTGACACAAGTAATAATGACAGTGGTAAGTGATATAAATGATGAACTATGAGTAAAAATGATGTTAAAAAGTTAAACTCAAATTACTATTTATCATAGGAAACCTAGATTGGTTGGTAAACTCAAGTTACGCAGCCGCTGCTTCTCAGACCGTTCTAAAACAAAAACCAGCGAAAAATGCATCGTATGGATGAAATGACAAGGTGTGTGTGACATTCATTCAGTTCATTGATGCTTTTATCTGTTTAATCAGAGATACGAACGAAGAAGAAAAGGGCGAGATCAACAAAGTAAAAGGAAGAGAAGAGGACGATGATGGAATCCAGGTTATCTTCGAAGAAGATGAAAAAGACGACCGGAAACTAAAAAGAAGAAAGAAATCGTCTAAAAGACGAAGGTCGAAATCACCACAGAGTCTGCAGTGTAAAATCGAAGAAGAAATACTTAGGTTCATATTAAATAATTGTCCCTGGACGGTCATTTATGACAAGAGTTCGACACGCTTCGATCAAAATTCTTTTTTGTGTCGTGAAATTAATGTTTTTTATAACATTTCGAAGTTAATTTTTGACTTATTATTTGATTAGTTATTGAAAGGCTGTTTTTCTTCCTTTTTTATATTGTACAATAAAATGAAAATGTTTTTTTGCAGCAACTTATGAAAGTATTTCAAGATGTATTTGAAACTAAAGAGCAAACAAATTTGTATTGATACTTTTAACGATCTCTTTAACAATAAACGTTTTATTGCAGTTTTGGTTGGTTTAAATGTGGTAAGAACAAATTTTACATTTTTAAACTTAACAGAAAAAGGCTTTATTTGTTTAATTTTCTAGTTTCTAATAAAACTTGAAATTTATTTGTAAACTTGGTGCAAAACCAAGTTTAGTTATTTTAGCCATAAATAAAACGGTTCAAAAAGTTAAAAGAAAACATGAATTGGTCTCGACAGAAAATGGCTCGACACAAAATGTTGAACTCTCGTCGTGACTAAAAGTATCTCAAACTAATCGATTTTTTTCATTTTTTCTTAAAATTTAAGAGCTGCGACAACAAATAGAAAGAAGATATTTGTTGAGGAATTAGGAATCGCACCGGAACATGCATTTCGAGTCGATCGTAAAGGAGACCGCAATAACCTTGCGTTTTCATCTTTCTCGCATCTACAGATAGCACGGTACCACCGTGGTTCGTTTTGCATCGGAATGACGCCAAAACAATTACATCAAATGTGGTCAGAGTCCAGATCTAAGAAGTCTAAGAAGGAAAAGAAAAAACGAGATGCAAGATACCACGTTCGACTGGAGGCCTTATACAACGAATCCAATATTATCGATTTATCCAAGTCTAGAGTTTCGTATGATGCAGACGAGAGTGCGAGTCTGTTGAGAAGCCTCTATTGGCCACTACAAGTCAAAGTTCAAGTTAAAAGTGAAGGAGGAGGAAGAACTGCTGATATACAGACGATCACGTCTTCTGTGAATCCTTTAGGTATCTACGATCAGAACACGAGTTTGTACTTTGAAGGAAAAAGCGCCCAAAAGGAAGAACAAGCAAACAAAAGTTCAGAACGAAAAGAAAACGAATTTAAGGAGACTACTGAAGAATATATAGCCAGAATGACGACCGAATTTAACAGAGATCTTCGAGAAAGTCCAAACGACATCCAAAAATGGATTGCATTTATGAGATTCCAAGATGACGCAGTGCAGTTCGAATTCGGTTCCTCTAAAACAATCGGGCAGCGGGGATTAGCTGAGAAGGGTCTCTTAGAAAAGAAGCTAGCCATATTAGATAAGGCAGTCGAAAATAACTCAAAGTCGGTCGAACTGCTGACGATGAAGTTCGACTTGTGTAAAGAAATCTGGGACACAGATCGTCTAATGAATGAATGGAAAAAAACACTTTTTATACATCCAAACAATACTTGGCTGTGGAAAAAGTACTTGAACTTCTTTCAGACACGGTTTTCGGCATTCACAGTATCGCGATATGGAAGATTGTTTAAAAAATGTTTTGAAATGCTGAGAAAAATACATTCGGGAACATTCATATCTCATAAAGCGTTACCTCGAATGGAAGAACACATGATAGGTGAATTTGCGTTCTTATTTCTGAATTATTTGTGGCTTAAATTGTGATTTAAATCGCAGTGTTCCAATGTTTTAACAATTTTAAATATATGACTTTTAACTTTTATTTATTTTCAGAAATCTTCAGTCATTATTGTCATGTTCTAAGTCAAAGTGGTTACCGCGAGAGGGCCATCGCAAACTTTCAAGCCCTAATAGAGTTCAATTTCTTCGTTCCCGAAAGTCTTAGCAGTAAGTCAGCTTCGATGGAAAACTACATGGCGTTTTTTGAACCGTTTTGGGATTGTGGAGTTCCAAGATTTGGTGAGTCGGAAGCTCCCGGTTGGAATAACACAATGAAGAACAGAGAACTGAAGATTCAAGTGACTAAATTCGAAGGTATCCTTTACTTTTAATCTACGTTGCGATCATCATAACTTTAAATTAAATCCTACATTTGATTCTTGCAGATGGAACAAACGAAGACGACCTATTAGACAAATCGGCATCACATTCCGAAAACTGGACAAAGTTAGAAAGTTCAAGAGAATCGAGACATTTTCTTCCGTGGAGACCGAATGAAGTTGAAGATGAATGTGATGATCCCGATAGAACCGTCCTGTTTGACGATGTCTCTGCCGGTCTTTTCTGCGTAAGAGACACAAACGCCAAATTTCTTCTAGTCCTGAGGTTTCTGGATTTTCTCGGAATCAGAGTCGAGCCTCATTTGCAAACCCTTTGCGACTTTCTCCACTGCCACCATCAAACCTTTATCGAGAAAGAATCTCAGGTTCTCGAGCAGTGTCCACACTTCCATTGGAGGTTTTACTCCATTCTAAGAAAAGAAAGCACACTTGCTGTTTCCGAAGCGTTCGGTTTACCAGATTCGGATGAATACAGAGCTTTCATTGAAAGAGTAATTGAACAATCCATGAAACTCTTTGAACCTCCATACAAAACCGTTCTTATTAAAGTGTGGCTTAGTGTCAAATGTGGCAATCAGAATAAGAAACCAGCAAAACAAAATGCGAAAGATGCAAAGAAATTCGTCAAGAACTTATTAAAGAATGCCGAAAATAGAAACGACCTGTGGCTTTGGACAGAATATGCAAAACTCGAAATAACGAGTGGAAATTTGGACGAAGCCAGGAAAGTTTTTGATGTGGCAATCACTTCGAGAGATAATAACAAAGACGAAGCGTGGACTAATCTTAGTGATGAAGAAAAAACGAACTTGTGTTACGTGCATCGTTCGGCATCCGAACTAGAGCTACAGACAGATGCTCAACACGTTAACTCCGACTACAAGTTGAGAGCTATTAGAATTCTGGTTCATCTCGGAACCAATTTAAAGTGTTCGTTCGATGAAACCGTTACTTCGGCTTCGATTCTAAAAGCTAGAAACAACTACAAGACAACACTGAACAAATTACTAGCATCTAATACTAATTCCCTGTTGATCGGTAGCTTTGACACTGAAGTAATATGCAACAGAAGTCAACTGCTAACAGAGTGGACGATGTGTTATGCTCTGTTTGAGTATCTTACAGAGGGTTTGACGTCAGCTAACGACACGTACGAAAAAGTTGTTCAAGAGTTGGAGAAGTCATTTTTACATTATTCTTCAGTGGTTCACATAGAATTGACACCAAAAGCATTGAGGCAAATAATTAGTGTTTATTCTTCCAAAAACTGCTTTTTCTTTTTTGTTTTTAAAAGTAGATTTATATAATGAAATTTATAAAACTACTTCGAATACATGTCCAGAAAGATAGTTCAATAAAGTTAATTTTTTCTTTGTTGTAGAGATAAATTCAACTGTGAATTGTTGCATATTCACCGTATTGAACTTCACGTTCTCGACAACAACGAAACCGTTTCTGCATCGATCAGGACACTCCGAGGCGTACTGAGCCAATCAATGCAACTATTTCCCGAAAATAGACAGTTCCACAGTCTGTTCTTAGACATTGAAGCAAAGTCACACATAGCCGGGCGATTACGGAAGTACTACGACAGTCGACTCAAACCAAATACAAACTCGGGATGCGTGTCGGCTGTTTATGCCATCGTGGCAGAGTTGGAACGGCAAAAGAACCTCTTGGAATCGCAAGAAGCCCTAACCCACATTCTGCAAGGTACTTAACATACAAATTTAACAAATGATATTTTTTTAAAACTCGGATATAAATCGTTTCAGAATCGAATCCTATTTTAACTCTGGAGACTGGAATCACACATCGTCTTCGAGCACTCTTTCAAAAAACAGTGCGACATCCTGATTTGCAGAACTGCGTTTTGTTGTGGAGGCTTTACTTAAAATTTGAAGTACGTTCTATAATAAATTATAATCCATGTGTGTTTATATTTATCTTGTCTTTTAAAACATAATAGATTATGCAAGGAAATTACAGAGAAGGGAAATCTATTTGCTACCAGGCATTACAGCAATGTCCGTGGGCAAAAGTTTTGTATTTCGACGCCATTCAACATTTTCCGAACGATCTACAAGAAATCAGTGACATTCTCACAGAAAAGGAGATAAGAGTTCGAGCTCCGTTAGAAGAGGTTCTTCTGCTACTTGGAACTGATATTTCGCAATTAAACAATGCAAGCGACAAAGATAAACCGGGGTTGAGTGTAAAAGATGAATTGTTACCCGATTCGGATAATGAATCAGAAAACAATGACCAATCGTAATTTTAGATTCTGAAATCGTTACCTTGTTTTGTTGTAAATGCCAACAAATTGTATTGTTTATAACAAAAATAAAGCTATTCTATTTTATAACGCATGTTCACCTTTAAAGCAAGAAGGATTTTCCTTCATGTAAGTCTACTTTCCTTTATATTCATTGATCTGGTTGGAATTATTTACAATAATGAAATGGTTTAATAAAGTGTTACATGGTAATAATAATGATGTCATATTGGCAGTGTCAATATTTATGAATATTTCAAAGAAAATATCAAATAAAAAGCTGTAACTAGAAATAAACCGGTTGTTGGCGATAGCAGTGTTCAATTTGAATCTGCCAATAGAAACACAGTACCTTATTTTTACAGCAAATAAAACCCGCTCTTCAGAATCTATTATTCTAATACTGCGTTCCTATTGGCAAATTCAAATTGAGCACCGCTATTGCCAACGACCACCTAGAAATAATGGGTTCAGAAACAATTTTTTTCGAAGACTCCAACAATCAAGACATCATTCGATTCCTCATCGTTTTGAACGACAGGATCGGAAGAATCTAATTTGGGATCATCTATACGATCTGCAATATCAGTTGTATCTAATTTGGGATCATCAATATGGTCCACAATATCAGATGTATCTAATTTGGGACCGTCCATACGGTCCGTAATATCAGATGTATCTAATTTAGGATCATCGATATGGTTAGCAATATCAGATGTATCTAATTTGGAATCGTCGATACGGTCAGCAATATCAGCAGTATCCAATTTGGAATCGTCGATACTGTAGGCAATATCAGATGTATCTAATTTGGGATCATCGATACGGTCAGCAATATCAGATGTATCCAATTTGGAATCGTCGATACGGTCAGCAATATCAGATGTATCCAATTTGGAATCGTCGATACTGTAGGCAATATCAGATGTATCTAATTTGGGATCATCGATACGGTCAGTAATATCAGATGTATATAATTTACCATCGGTAGAGGATTTCTTCAGAAAGAAACTGTCAGAAATGCGTTTCAATTTAACTATTGGTTTCAATTTAACTATTGGTTTCAAAACAACGGGCATAGTTTCTACATTCTTAGACTCTTCTAGAGGGATATAATATTTCCACTGGTTAGGAATAGGCAGATCGCTTAAGTTATATTTATCTCTACATTCCTTATTCACGAACCAAGCAATCTTATTGTGTATAGCACCAGGTTCGGGAAACCTACCCCACGAGGCTATTTCTCGAAGTTTCTTTTTCATTACCATATTGGATAGTTTCAGTACAATCTCGGAGCTGTTAATTGCATTCTTTTGAAGCGTGTTCTCGTTATTACCTTCATAGTTGCCATTCTCTGCTGTTTTGGTATTAGTCTTCTTTTCAGCATCAATACGTAACAAATGCTCTGCAAATTCGGCCCTTATTACTTTAAATCCATGTCGATTTCCATGAACGAGTCGAATGAAATCTGGCATAACTGCATAACAAAATTGATAACATGATCATTGAATTCTGCAATAACACGGGTAACAATAAACTAACCATTTTCTGGGACTTCTTTTTGATATTTGATCGACGTGGAAGTTTTCTTTTTCTTTTCACTTTCCTTTTCAGTAGTTTTAGCAAGTGTGAAGCGAGTATCAATACAAGAGGCCTCGATCATCACAGCAGCATATTGTTTCAGTGCTTTGTTCATCACTGAAAGTTTAAAATTAAAACACCTTAATTAGATGTTTAATGACAAAATATTTTGCCGTGTTTCAAGTAAAAAAAAAATGTTCAGATATATAACATGTGCAAATCAAAAAAGTGGTTATCGTCACGATTGATCAGAATCGTCGAACCCAAAAAATCATCATAACATTCCTAATATCCACTGTGTAAAAATTTCAGTTTATAATATAATAAGACCTACCTTCTTGGCTGTCGTCCATCCAGATACAACCGAATACAACTGGCTTGATTGGAATGAACTTCTTTTTTCTGTCCTTTTCGAATTCCTGTTCCTTTAACTTTAATTGCGCCTTTAGTGTGTCCGGAGACTGCAAAGAATAACGTAAATCACCATAAACAACACTGTTCTCCTTTTTTTCCGATCTTGTATTTGACTTACGATACGTTGCTTGTCTTCCTCTTGACCTTCCTCATTGGACAAATATCCGTGAGGAACGAAAAAGTCGTTATCCACTTCATAATCATCTTCACTCTCCTTCTCGTCTTCCGTATGAGACAAGCTTTCACCCGGTTCCTCTTCTTCCCATTCTTCATTGCTATCCACCTCATAGTCCAAGTATTTCTGTGTATCAAACCACAATCTCAATATTAGTTCATGTAACATTTAAGTTAAAAGCTTAATGAAGTACCTCATCTCTACTGAGAGGATGTCGTGGCTTGATGACATTACTTCGTTTGCACCATGTTCCCCAGTAAGGTGGACGTATATTCTCTTCGAATTGCAACAGCTTTGCTTTAGCGGGCTTCTTTGCAACGTTTCCTATATCACGATCAACTGCCACAATCTCGACATCTTTGCTTTCTAGAGCCCAAGTCCTATTCGATTTACGAGAGGCTTTCTTCAACTTCTTGAATTCTTCCAAGTAAAGCGTTGTGTCACACTAAATGTAAAAAATGGGAGATTTTTGTTAACTCTCCTGTATTTAAAACTAACATAATACGACACTCAAAAGAGAAAAATCGCTAAGAAATACATGCAAAAGGTTTGTCGTCATGGTGACTCCTAAGAATCGTCGGAATGTCAGCATTACAATGTAAAATTTACAAAGGTATTTATAAGGCAAGAAAAGTAAACATTAAGAGACTTCGAAATTCAAATTCATTAATAGCAGCCTCAATTTTCAACTATGTTATCCATTTATGCTTTAGACGCCTGAGGAATCGATAGAAGCGGAAGAATGCACATTCTTCCTTCAAAATTGTTCTTTTCTTGCAAGCACTAATTAATGATAGTAAAACAAACATACTTGAGTTGATAATATCTCATCCATCTTCTGAGTAATCTCTGGTTTGTTTGCTAACATATTACGATGAACAGGAGCCAGACGCATGTTCTCCTTCACTTGAAACGGTAAGAAAGTTCCCAGATTTTTTGGTTTCTACCATAGAGAACAACAACCGAATAAATATCTAACAAAACACAGATCCGTAATTGCCGTTTGCTATAACCACCTGCCAAACAGTTTGAACAGGTTCCTTTTTGACGAAGAAGCTAGCAAATGCAGCTTTCACTTTGTTCTTCTTGCGCTGCTCCTCTTCTTCAGTTTTTCTCTTTTCGTCTTCGAGATCCAACTTCTCCTTTTTCTTTGTACTGAAAATACAAAGCAGAATTTAAGAAAAACTGTTACAACATACCAAGAATGACCAATTATTTCAAGACCTACTCCAGAATTTCCTGTTTCTTCCTTTTCTCTTCTTCTTTCTGTTTTAACTTGTCTTGTCTTTCAAGCTCTTCTTGTTCCCTTTTCATTAACTTTTCCTTTTCCTTGCTCAAGTTTTCTGCTTCCTTCTTCAATCTTTCAATTCCTCTCTGTTCTCTCAATCTCTGTAACTCAGCTTTTAGTTTGTCTTTCTCCTCTTGAATCTTTTTCTATTCAGAAAAAAGGAACCGAGCAAACACAAAATTATATTAAATAGATATTTTGCCATCTGATTATGAACTTTGATACCCTTTCTTCCATTCTTTTTGCTTTTTCAAGCTCTTCTTGTGGGTCACGTTTGATCTTCCTTAACCGCTGCAATAAAAGTCAAAACATTTCCACTTAATAAACTAATAACGACTGATGTTTACACAATAACACACCTTGACTTTTTTAGCTGTAACAGAAACCGTGGGTGTATCTTTCAAAGACAACGGTGCAGAAGAAGCGACACAAGACCCATTCGAATCCTTTTCTTCATCCTCATCCTCTATCAAACTTATTTCCATCTGTTCACAATTTCCAGTCGTATCTAAATCTGTCTGTGAAGTCGTGTCGACAATTGATTTTTCCAAATCGACGTCGACCGAATGTTTTCCGTCTTGCACAACATCCGTTAAGTCAATCACGACCACCGCGTGGCTTTCTGAGTCCGTCTGTTCCTCGCCATCCACATCAGTAAGTTTCTTCCGCTTGTTGGCTTCCTTGGGAGATTCGTTCTCCTTGCAATTATCTAACGTCACTTCGATGTTAGAAACTCCTTCTCCAGGTTGCTTCACGGGGGTCGTTCCCTCTGATTCATCGACAAATTGCCGTTTTGCTTTCAAGGGGGTCGTTGTTTTAACCGCAGGGTCAATAATGACTTTGAACGGCAAACAAGCTAAAATATGAACAATGAGAAAAACAAAAACACAATGTTGATTCCATGTTAACCAATAAAATTGCGACTATTCCAAATATGTACCTTGTTTTAACCTCTTTGCAGGCTTCGGCGCGGGTGAAACTAAAGGTCGCTTTGCACTTTCTATACATTCATTTATACACGTAAAAAAATAAACACAATGGATTTAATATCGGTGGAAAAACCTTAAGACTATTAACAAACGCAATAAACTAATTACTAACCATTTTCAACTGTTTCATTTCCCATTTTCCGCCAAAACTATAAAAAACGCTGCTTAAAACGTTATTACTGCTAAAATTAACTAAAATATTAACTTATCCGAAAATAACCGAGACAACAAACAAAACTGAAGAGTCAATGGTCACAAAAACCGCCAACAAAAGGCCAAGAAACCAGTTTTTGGCGGGGAAATTACACATGTGACAATTATCGATATAAGAACTCCTTAACAATTATCGTAAAATACCAATACAAATCGATGTTCACATATCGATTATATTATCGATCAAAAAAGTTTAACTTGGATGTTTTATTTTTCACATGATGTACATAAAAATGAATATTAAACTGTAATAACAAAAGAAAATACGCTTCTTTAATGTTGTGAACTTATGAAAATTCGCTAAATGAAAAAAAAGTTACACATAAAGGACCCGCCTAACGGGATTGGGCCATAAATTGGCCCTTTTGTAAGAAGGGTCTTAAAAAGGGGCCAATAAGAGGAGCTTCTGATGATAAATTACAAATTCAAAAACGCCAAAAAAAAAAAATAACAGTCACAAACCGCACTAACCGAAATACCGTCTAAAACCCATATTTCGATTGAGTTTGTCTTCTCGTCATTCTATTCTCAGCCCACATGTTCTTAAGTTCGACTTCCCTTTCTCTCGCCTGTGAAATAAACGCAATATTAACCTCAGTAGCAATAGAAAACATTAATTAAGTAAACAAAACACACAAACCTGGTGAGCTAAGTAAGTGATCTGATGTTTCCTTCGTTGCTGTGAAGTCGGCATTGGACCTTTCTTTCCTGTCGGTTTGTCTCTCACGTCCTCGGTCAGAGACTTTGTTAGCCATTCCTCATATTTCGGAATCTGATCGTCCTGAGCAACGTCTATTATATGAATTTCGTCCTTTTTACGTCGATCTTTACCAACAATACGAAGAAACTGCGAAATGATAAGCGTTGACCGTTGAAAACATTAAAACGTTTATGGTGAAAAATAACAATAAGAAAGTTTTTATTAAACTAAAAAAAAAAATAAAACAAAGGTGCAATGATTATTTTAATGATATCTTTGAAAATTGTGAAAACGATCATAATAAGTTTTTATTTTCATAAATATCCTTGAGAATAACCAAAAACTTTCCATTCCTCTTCAAAATTTGATGAAATTCTTAAAAAAAAACACATTCTACTGACTCACAGCTTCATCGTTGAACATAGATTCTGGATCGGATGGTATGGTGCTACCGTCTTCATCGAGGTCTTCATCTTCCGCAGCCAAGATACGAGCGTCGTATTCGAGTTGCTCGAGGGAGAGATCATTCGAAGACACGACGGTGGATTGGTCACAGTGTTGTGTGCTACTAGAAGCCCAAGTCGAATCGAACTGCAAAGGAGCGTCCTGATCACCACCTACTTCGGATGGATCTCTTGTGGTCGAATCGATGACAACCGATTCGTCTTCTGCTGTCGATCCACTCGTGTCGGGAGCAGCAGCAGCAACAACCGGAAGTTTCGTATCCCTCTCTACGTTATCTAAACTAAAGAAGTCGATTGCATTCGATTCGCCATCATCTCCACTTTCTTCTCCATCGTCTTTTCGCGAGCTGGACGTCACTACTTCAACATCTGAAGACTGTTTCGCCGTTGCCCTGCTAGAGACGGAATGCGGAACCAGCGTACGATTGACCACTTTGATGGCCGCGTTCTTCGGCGGCGGTAAAACAGAAAACAAACCGGTTCCCTAATAAATAAACCACAATAAATACAACCTAAAATCACTATAGACCACTTTTACACTTTACCGACATAAATCTAGGCTTCCTTTCTACGTTTTCCTCGTCCAAATCTGCAAACTGATTGTAAAAAAAGATCGTTATACAGTATATTAAATTAGAACGTGGTTTTATCTTAGATGAATACTATCCTTATAGTCTAAGGTTGTATCTCTCTTTCCTTACCTCTGACAGAGAAGGTACCGTTATTTTGATCGTTCTCTTTGGCTGCGGGCCGAGAATTGGATCGCTTTCGATTGTATCTTCATAGTTACGCTTCTTGGGTTTCGGAAGCACCGCAAAAAGTGACGATTTCGACAGAAAAGTGTTTGTTTCGTCGCCGTTTCCAGACTTTGACTCCTCCCTAGATCCATCCGATTGATCTTCCCCATCACTTTCACCGCTGCTTCCGTATGCAACTAGTGACATGTTGTTTATTTTACTTACAGCTCAATAAATTACCAAATTACCAAACTATTCAACGAAATTAGGGCACAAAAAACACAAATTTCACAAAATGGCACCGAATAAATCAATTTATCTTGGAATAAATTAAAAGATATATCTCGCGCCCTCTATTGTAGAAAAGTGGCAAAAATCAGCAAGTTCTGCAAAGCTTCATATTGTAAATTGTAATTGTAACGTATGTAACAAATGTTGACGTTTCAGACCTGACCGAGTCTAAAGCAGCAATAAAATTCTTCTTTATGTTTTCTGTGAAATCTTTTTCTGAGGTTGAGGCCTAAAATTATAAAAAAAAAAAAACTTGTAATTAACAATTGAACAAATTGAAATACATCGAAAATTACTTACTTCATCTTTGTATATCGAAAAAGTTATCGATATTTTAAGTTATTATCGATGCAAAAATATCGATTGTTGATATAAATACATCGATGCAACGTTCCCCGCGAACTTTAAAAAGACAGTCCCCTCTCCTGAAAGACTCAAAACTTACTACACTCCACCATCCACGTAATTTATCCCCCTGTTGTAACATTTACAACACAGTGCAAGTTGCAGAACGGCAACGAGCACAAGAGGGATTTGAACTCACAGAACCTCAGCTCAGGGCTAGAGGCTCTTACCATCTAGGCTACCCTGCCTTTCTGCACAAAGAAGAATTTTAACAATAAATATATTTATGTTTACTTTAACAACTTAAATATATTAAAAATAAAAAGACCTTACTGAGGTTCGAACCTATGACCACCAACTCACAAGGCTGAGATGTTACCACAACACTAAACTGACAACTACAACAATCCTACTAATAAATTATACTTAGGAACCTTACCAACCATGAAATCTGTCATATAAAAAAATTAAAAAAAAAAATTCAGCCAAAGTAGATGGAGCCACCGTCTCCATTAAAAAAAATTTGCCAAAAAGCAAAAACTTTTTTTGAAGGTATAGGATTTTTAACATAGAACTTTTTTAATTAATGGTTGAAATGTTTGAAGACAGGGGCGCTATAATCAACTATTACATAGAGTCCATGTATAAAGTGTTAGGTTAGTGGGTTAGTGTTAGGTTAGTGTGTTAGTGTTGGGTTAGGTTAGTGGGTTAGTGTTGGGTTAGGTTAGAGTTGAGTTAGGTTAGATTGTTCCCTCTACCAAGCTTGACATTAAGCTGTCTATTAAAAGTAAATGTGTTTACAAACACAGTATATGACCTTAAAAATCCTGAAACGATTTGATAAGGTCTCAAGAGGGCCTTGAATTTTAAATTTTCCCAATAATATTTTTTTTTCGAATTTTAAATTTTCCTAATTGAGAAAATTTAAAATTCGAAAAAAATATATCCATAACTCATGTTGAAGAGAATAACCAATAGATGGTGCCAACATCTCCATTAAAAAACACTTCCTAACTAACACATACTTAGGAACTTCCTTGATATTTACAAATGATAAGAGCGCTTCCTTTGCAGCATTTCGTGCCAAAACTGAGTGTGGCCATTAGGGGGCAGATACTGTACTTTGTACCAGTGTCACGGGTTAGTGAACGGGCAAGCATGGCTGTAGCTCGGGGCCCCTTAGGGTCTTAACTTTTAAAAAAATTAAACATTCTAAACCAAAATTTTTTTCGGTTACCCACCACTTCTGAATCAGAAATGGCGGCATGGGTTATGAAGTAAGTTGCTAATGTTTAAATGTAACATTTGTGGGTGAGTCTGTATATAGGCTATTGGGGCCCTAGCTGGGCTAAGTGAAAAAGATAGACCCCAATAATTTTTAAGACGGCACTGCTTAGTGCGGTTAGTGCTTAATACGGTTCAATGTACAAACAAAGAAAAATGAAAGGCATTTAGAAATCGGGACGAACTCAAGTTGGCTCCGCCCTTTTTATGACGACCGGAAACTTCTAATTGGTTTGTTGTGTGGTTCGACGTTGAAAAGGGCGGAGCATGTGACGTCAGACTACATAACCCACCAATTATAAGTTGTGTTCGTCATAAAAAGAGTGTAGCCAACTGAAGTTCGTCTCTATTTCTAAATGCCTGTTTTTAAGATGGCTTATTTCTAGCTTCAAAAAGCAGACGATTATTCATTTAATTTTGGCGTTTTTTTCTAACAAGAAGTTGCTTTACTTTTATAATTTTATTTTGCACATACTATATTATTCAATTTATTAGTTAAAATATTTTTAAAGCATTTTTCGTCTTTATTTATGCACAATAAATCAATAAAAAATCAATTATAATAGACGAATTAATACACCAACAACGCTGCAACAGAAAAAAATCCAACGCAAAAGTATCGATATTCATTTTATCATTAGTTCAATATCGATGGTGATGCCAAGCCCTATTCGAAATCAGCTGTTATAGCAGTCAACTGCTACAAAGAATCTCCATTGATGACGAATACTGAATATTATTTGAAGCGCTCTATTGAAACTGATGTATTTACGTAATGTAGGTTATTTTTTACTCACGGCTAAATGGCATTAAGCTCTCCAATCATGGAGTTTAATTCTACAGGTAAAAATAATTTTTATAATACAATTGAGGTAAAATTCTATTAAGTTTGGTTTGAAAGTTTGTTTACTATAGGTGTGGCTATATATATATATATGGTTAGCCAAGTGTACTACTATTAGATGGACAAATCCTATGACATGTATGAAAGAAGCAACATTAGGTGCAGCAAATCGATGAGAACATATAAAAAAATATTTCAAAATGTATTTGTAACTAGAATAAATGACGAATATGTACAAACATTTTCATAAGGATATCTTTACAAATAAACTTTTTATGTCGAAAATTTAACATAACTGTTGTCAAATTATTATTTATAGAACATCCTCATGTGAGGTATAATCCACTTAAGGACGAATGGGTTCTTGTTTCTCCACATCGAATGAAGAGACCTTGGAGTGGACAAGTGGAGAAGGGAACTCTGTACGAAGACATTCCTCGTCATGACCCAAACAATCCCCTGTGTCCAGGAGCCACTCGTGCAAACGGAGAAGTAGCATTACAACATAATATCCAAGAGAATAGTTCTGACTGATTATCACTGAATCTTATTCAGGTCAATCCGGATTACGTTGGCACTTACGTTTTTCCTAACGATTTTCCGGCCCTAAAGGATGATGGTCCAATAAATGGTGTCAAATAAATAACGAAGAGGGGCCCAATTAAATATATTAATAATATTAATTCACTTTTTAAAGGTTCATCAGAACACCCTTTGCTCCGCTGGAAACCGGCCAATGGTGAATGTCGTGTTATCTGTTATCATTCTCATTCTGATATCACTTTACCATTGATGAGCAAACAAGAAATACGAGACGTCGTTGACAAATGGGTCGAACAAAATATTGAGCTAGGAACTAAGTACACTTGGGTTCAGGTATCGATAATCTAAATTAATCACTCAATCGATCATCAATCATTTTTTGTTGTTTTCTTTAATTTCTTTCACTTTTGGGGGAGAATTATTAGATATTCGAGAACAGAGGAAAAACAATGGGCTGTTCAAATCCACATCCTCATTGTCAAGTAACTAGAATGTACAATTATTTCAACAATGAAATAAGAGATCTGTTGAAAGAACGGTTTTCTTATTAAAAGGTTTGGGCAAGTAACTTTCTACCGAATGAAGCTGCAATCAAAGACAGAGCACAAAATAAATATTATGAAGAAAACGGAGGACGTCCACTATTAGTCGATTACCTACACTTAGAACTAAAGAAAAAAGTAAGTGCTTCAATATGACGCAATTACTGGATTCATTCAAGGGTTACTAAAGATCTCGTTTCGTAAAGGAGAGAATAGTTATTGAAAACAAATCTTGGGTCGTAGTTGTTCCATACTGGGCTGTTTGGCCTTACGAAACGATGGTTCTTCCAAAAAGACACGTCCTGCGTATACAAGACCTCGATTTGGATGAACGAAATGGTTTGAAGTTGAAGATTGAAACAAGAAAACGTTTATTAAAAAAAGTTGCCTTTTTTTTTAAAGATTTGAGTGATATTTTGAAAAGACTTCTAACTCGATACGATAATCTTTTCCAAGTTTCGTTTCCTTATTGTATGGGATGGCACGGTGAGAACTACCTTCGGAAGTTTAAAGGAAATTTTAAATTTCACTTTCCTTTAGGTGCTCCAACTGGTCCGTTAATGACAAGAAATAACAACCACTGGCAACTTCATGCCGTGTTTTTTCCTCCATTGTTGAGGTCTGCAACGGTGAGAAAATTCATGGTCGGATACGAGATGTTGGCGCAGGCTCAGCGTGATCTAACACCGGAACAAGTAGAAATTAACAAATAACATCCCAATTACTAGTGATGATGATAAATTTGATTTTACTCCTTGTTTTTTCAGGCTGCCAAAAAACTAGCCGAACTGTCTGAAATCCATTACAAAGAAACAACAAAATAGAAGCAATAATAAATCAGTTTTATGAATAATTTAATTACCTGTAATAAATGAAAATTTAATACTTAATTTTGCAGGCGTTTTAAGTAGTTGATGTTTTTTTACAAATCACATTTTTATGAATTGTGATGATTGTCGTTTGAAAATGCAAATAAAGAAAAGATTTATTCAGAGATATTACGTTGAAATGTAGTTCTATAAAAGGAAATAAAATTTGCTAAATTGAATTATTATGTTAATGCTTTCTATTATTGAGAGATTACAGCAATTAAGATGCTCTTGTCTCAAGTGACGAACGAGGGCAAAAACGTCAACAAGACGTCTAATTGTAGCATTTAACTGAGGTGTGATTCAAGTAATTATTTTAATTTCAACCAGCCTTATGAAATCTATTGACCCAAATCAATAGATAATATAAAAAAATTCAAATAAAATACTTTGTAATAATAATTTTGAGGGTGTAAAAGTTTATTAGACCTTCAAAAAAACTGAATGAACTCGCACACAGCACCGAAGATCGTTTTTTTGTTGTTCAAATGAGACAAAAATGACCAAAAAAAAATGTCTTGAGAACAATTACTGTAATATAGTTAATTAATAATTATTATTATTGTAATATAATACACTCCAAATTCCTTTAAAAAGGGGGCACAAATAATAATAAAAAAATGTCCTCATATTGAACATCCAACAAACTACTATTAAAAATAATCATTGGGGGAAAACAAATACGGGGCCCCAATCATCATCATCATCCCTATCCGTACATTCGAACCCCCCACCCACTTTCACTGTTATGTAGAAAGACAATCGCATATAACTTTTTTTACTTAAAACATTTTTGACTAGGATTAAACCTGTCCTAATTTTAAAAAACAACAACAAAGGTCTCCAATAAGAACACACAAATACCAGCGTTCATTTTATATCCTAAACTTTTGTGTGTAATAAAGATAGATTAAGAGAAGTGCAGAAAGAAAAAAAAAATTAATGAAATACAGTAGAATATACGAAGCTGCAAATCAAAACTTGAGTAACTGACAAGACAATAATTATTAATTAAAGCAAAGAAAGCTAAGTTCAGAAAAAAAAATGCAGATAAATAAAAGTCCAATCAGATTTTCCATTTCATTCGACAGATTTCATACAGAACATCAGAAAAAAAAAAAAAACGCCGAAACTCAAGAATGTGATACAGAAATGACCAAAAAATCAACCTCGGGGAAAAAAAAAATTAATGAAGGAGTCTGAAGCTTGAAAAGCAACCAAATTTTTTAACTGTTTCATGATTGGTGGACAAAGAAAAAGCAACAGAAGGGAAGTAAAAAAAAAAAAAAAAGCAAAAGACACAACAACATCACCAACCCTTTTTCTAAACTTTGTTTTTCCTGCAATGCACTGTTTCTTATTGAGCATTTACACTTGGTCATAACTGCTAGCCTGAATCGAAGGACCTAACTCCAATCTTCGTATCTACGAAAATCACTTCAAAAAGGATTTAAAAAAAAAACTGCAAAGAACAGTAAAAACACAAATCGAAGTGTAACTGAGACTGTGATGAGTTGCCTAAGTGCATTATTTAAATGAGAACGGGAGAGGCCCCGAGGAAAAGGGCGAACGGGAAACTTAAGAGGAGTTGAAGAGGGGGGTTGGGGGTGCCACACACAAACTTACGTACGCAGCAGGACAGGCTAGTATTTAGACCAAGCGCGCCTGCCGTACGCCAGCAGCACGACGGAGCTTCACACAAACATAAAGGATTGTTTTTCACCGTCAGAGAGCCAATGCATCACGACTCTCCATTACCCGAATCCTCGTTGTCGTCGTTGTACTCTTCGTCCTCGTCTTCCTCATCTTCCTCGTCGTCGTCATCGTCCATGTCATCTGCATAATCGTCGTCGTAAAAGTCAGTCATATCGATGGAGCTTTCAGATGGTTTGGCTTTTGTCTTAATGCAATAATCTTCTAACGTGATCGGTACCGACACTCCATCTTTTTCTGCCTCTATCTTACTGGCACTCACTTGTTTTCTGTACAATCAGATACGATAACGTCACAAAAACAATCAAAAGACAAACGTATTAGAAAGTTTTCTTTAAATTGGGACTGAATTTCATCTAAGCAGGTTTTAAAGTGGAAACACCCATCAAACTCTTGATTATTTTGTCTTTCGAGAGCTAGATTAAGAGAAACTTGCAAATATTTTAGATCTAGAAGGGTAGCTAAATCACATAAGGGTAATTTTATGTTGATATCTTTTAAAATAAGCTTTTTATTTTTAATTTCGTTTCAGTAAACGTTTATTTTGAAAGATTTCAACATGAAAATAATATTAAAATAATTCGAATACCCTTCCAGTTTCTAACACACTTTCAATTTCTCCTTAGTGTTGCCCTTCTGAGATGCAGAATAACTAGACTTAAAAAAAATGTGCCGTTCATAAACCATAAACAAGGATTCAAAATAAAATCCTATAGATCTTTCTCTTCCATTAAATAAAAAGGTATTTTTTTTAGTTGAAACAGAAGAGATTCTCACTATGAAAATACGGGTATCCTTTCAATTAGAAACCAACTACTAGCCTCAAAGCAACTGTTACGTAATTGTTATATACTGTGTAGGTATAGCTAGAGGCTAAGTTACTAATAATCGAAAGAATTTCCAAAAAAAAAAAACATAAAAATTCCGAAGATTTCGCCTAAAAAAATTGCAAACGAAAAAGAATTGAAACATTTTACCTTATTATGTTCTCGTATTCTTTATCTTTTCCTTTAGAATCTCTGAAACGTCTGTACATTACTGAGGCATCAACGTTTGCAGGCGAGAACGTATTCGGTTCGTTCAACAGAGAAATAACACTAAGCAGAATTGTTCTGTAACGAAAACATAATGAAACAATAATATTATTATAAATACATTGGTGGAGAGAACGATCTAAAAAGCACAAACCGAACGTTCTGAGTAGGATTCCACCTTTCGCAAGGTAATTCGCCGCTCTGTGGATCATCAACGGGAGGATGCAGAATTGAGATGCACAAATCTCCATTCTAAATAAAATAATAACATGCTAAATACATAACGAGACATCAAAAGATTCACAAAACAACACATCAGTCTTTTTTTTTTTTCTTTCTTCTTTTTTGATCTAAAAATATTTGTGCTATTTTTTTCTATATTTGGTATTCTCTAAAACTGAATTTGGCATTTGACACATCTACTTGGGGACCTTGATTTCGTTAAAATTTCGATTTCTCTTTCTATCTTTAAGTCTCTCCTACGTTAATCTCTTAACTAGAAATTGACCTTCACCTGGTTTTATTTTCTCATACCAACATGTCTCCATATTAATAATAAAAACAACAATAAAGATATTTTAATACCATCTAACAATAAAACAAAATGTAAAGAATCACATACATTGGAATAAGACAAAATAGCCCTAAAAATATACTTTATGTTGTAAATAAAACAGGCCATGAAAGCAGTGAGAGATTAAGAAAATTATCACAAATAGGCCCTTGGAATGAAAAAAAAAAATCTATAAATATCGTCCTTCTAAGAGTACCAGAGAGGTGGGCCAAGGACACTTTGAGTTATCTACGGAACAACAGTTCCAAAACGCCACAGAATATTTATTTACTTTTTTTTAGAAGAAGAAAAAAACAACAAGAGAGAATATATGGAGAGAGGGAGAGAGAGAGAGAGAGAACCTTTAGTAAATTCTGTGATGTATCAAAAAGCAACCTTTTTACCTGAAATTCACTTCATACTTACTTCATAAACATTTGGATGCCAAACTTTTGTAAGAAATCGTATGCTTGGTGGAGAATATGGATAATCTGGTGGAAACTTCATATGAGCCTAGAAATAAAACGAAATTCAACTTCTGGTTTATTAAAATCATAAATTTTTTTTTAATTGTTTTGCAGCTATTGCACAAAATGTAAATACATGAAAAATTCTGACAAAGTTTATAATATTGTCACATGCGAGTAAATTGTCATAAGAAGCACAAAAACAAACTGTCATATCTTATCATTATGAACCTCATTAACTGTTTGTACAGCATTATAGGCCTATATGATAGTCCTAAAATGATAGATCATAAGTAAAGAACCTCATAAGATAATGATTGTCTCATTTTCATGTTGTTGTTTTTTTTTCGCCAGTGAGGCCCCAGGTTTCTCCGCATTTTAAATGGAAAGTGTAAACGCTGTTCATAAAAAGTTTACTTTGAACGATAATCAACATGAAATTTCTATTAAGTGATTCAGCTACCATTCTAGTTTCTAACACTTTCAATTTCTTTAAAGTGTTCCTCCCTCCTGAAATGCACAATAACCAAAGGTTCGAAAACTAGCTGCTGTTCAGAAAAACATGATTAGTCAATTTTTACGTTTTCCACTTAAAGTTGTTTCAAAAATTGCAAAAAAAAAAAAAAAAGCTTTTAAAAAGATCAAACTTTGCCATTCCATAAAATGTTTATTTTTAAACATATACACACATTAAACATGAAGACGTGACTCACGTTCTTTTCTAGTTTCTAAAACGTTTGTCATTTTTTTCTTCTTCTTCACAATGCAAAATATGAATCTAGATATGAATTAACTTTAATTTTTACATAGAAATACACTCAAAACTTCTTAATTTATTTAATTAGCTATATCTAAGTTAATATATTTTTTTTTATAATCTCCACCCTTTTTTCCGAATTGTTTTGCTGCGTTTTCAGTTTAACGTGAAAATAAATTTTTTTTCCCCTCTCTCCTAATTACGAGAAGCAAACAAAAACAACTAAAACACAACAAAGTTTTTGTTTCTTTCTTTTCAAGTGAAGGTCAATAAACTTTAATAATAAAATAAGGGGTGTACAACCGACGGCCCTCGAGTAAACAACTCACCTTTGAAGGCAGGCTTTAAAAGAACCACGCCTTTAAATTAATTTAAAACACTAAAACAAATAAGAGGAGGAGGAGTTTATTATTCAAATCAGCTGATCCACATAACTAAAATTACACAACGATTGACATTTTGCCAATCTGTCAATCATCTCATACCCCCCCTCCCTCCTTCCAATAGCCTTCAACTCCAAATCAGCTGTTCGACGGGCACGTGACCGTTCACACGCAATTAGTCTCTAAAAATGAGATGTTAATTTATACTAAAACGTCACACGATTTAAATTACGCTGTAGGAGGCGGAGCTTAGTTTCAAACGAGGGCGGAGTTAAGCATTATTCATCACTCCTACCCTTTAAATACACACCCCTTCAAAAAAAAAACACTGAAAAAAAAAAGCCTTTTTTGTTTACACATTAGAAAACCTAATAAAAGATCTTTTCTCATTTTGAACTGGGTCCAAAATGAAAAAATAAAAACGCTATTACACAATCGATCATATGATGAAAACAAAGAAGCAAATAAACGCAATGAAGACAAAGAAGGGCCCCCCTCCCTACAGGAGGGCCTATTAAAAAGGGTGTGGGGCGGGGCCCCTTACCTTAAAATAACCTCCTTGGTAGAGAGTTTCCGGTGGACCAAAAATTGCTACTTCCCATTCGAAAAGATTGTCGTCGTTTGTTAATTTGACGCGAAATCCTTCAACTGGTTCATCCTGAAGACTTTTATACTCGAGGGCCAATGCTCTAAGGGCACTGCTGGTCGGCTGCTGGGCCATGACCCCAAACACACACACAAATAACAAAAATTCAATAAAATATCTTTGTCTTCTTCTTCAATGGTCAGTTCAAATGACGAGTTTTCTATGTAAACACAATAGAGCGAGATTTAGAATGAAAAAAAGTCCACAATGAAATCGCGAACGTTGTTGTGAAAGATTGATCGCGTTCTCTTTTCTTCTCTCCCTTTTTTTTTTTCGCAACTAAAATGGCCGCCTCCAAAAGATGACGTCACTATATATATACACACGCACACACTTACGCTCCGCCCTTTTTTCTCCTTATTTTTTTCAACCCTCTTCTATTTATAAGAAGGTAACATCCGTAACAAAACGAAAAAAAACATGAGATTAACTTTTAGTTGAATGTTTACATCAATAAAATGTCCTCTTCTTCGCTTCACAAGCTGAAAAAAGTCAAAAAATAATTGAAATACATAGCAACACAAAACAAACGTCAGTAGGCCTACAATCAAAATCAATGCAGCAGAAAGCGACTGTGCTGCCAGAAAAGCTGCAGCGGACAATCTGAAAAACTCATATCGATCGGTTTTGGCTTATCGATAATGCTATCATTTAAAATATGTTAATAAAACTAAACCTGATTACTTTTGCTTTTACTTTACAAACAAACATAATACACTATTTCACACCAGATTAAAATAATAAAATTTTAAGTCGCAAATGACTCATTTCAATTAGATAACCATGAATATTGAGTCCGTCGGCTAATAAGCCGCCATAAATATACGCTGATTAACAATCGGCGGCTACAAGAAAAAATACTTTCTGTTTTAGAATTTTTATTTTACTTTTACAAAAGAGAAAATTAAAAAATATATGATTTTTCTAAGCAAATTTAAAACTTAAAAATCGACTTTCAACTTTGACTTCATAATTCAGAGTTTAAAACAGATAACAGTCGCAATTTCCCGAAAATTAAACTGTAAAATGGCGGCTGATTCATTTTTTTTTTATTATTATCAGTAGCAGCTAATAATTTTTAGGCGGCGGCGGCGACGTAATGAAAAATTGAATATTAAAAATGGCTCCTTCCACTTCTACATTTAAGCAAGATCTTCCTCCCGCAGGAGGTTATGCTAGTATTAACTGGAGACGTATCCCAGCAAAGTCTTATTTCAGCGGTAGGTGAGACAAAACAAAAAGAAATCTTTAAATTTGAAATGAAAAAGGTTGAGATTGGGTTAAACGAGCGCTTGAAATTCGAATCCAAATCTCATGACCTCTGTTAACATTTATTGAGACATCCTGTACATATCATTAATTTTATGCATAGTTTTTCTTTTTTGTATGTGTATCCGTGATTAATTTTGTGCATTATTGTTATTGTTGTATTTTAAAGCATGGAAGATATTCGCAGGGTTCGTTGCAATGACAGCTGGAGGAATCTACGTTTACAGTTTCACATATAAGGAATTTAGGCACTTGAATAACAGACAAAATTAACTTAAATTGTATTTCGATTTTCATTACTAAAGCTTTTGTGTTTATTTACAGACGTACAGTTTTGGAGAACAACGATGCGAAATTGGCCATTGAACCTTTGTTGAAGGCCGAAAGAGATAGAATGTAATGAATCAAAATTACCGAAATAAGATTATTTAAAAAAATTACATTTATCGTTTATTTTAACATCAGGATGTTGAAACAATTACGAAGAAATCGCGATGATGAGGAGAAGCTAATGAAGAATGTTCCCGGTTGGGAAAATGGAACTTTATTCGGAGAACCAATTTACAAGACGATTCCAAAAGATAGTTGGATCGAACCGATGGTCAATGAGGTCTACGTTCATGCAGATAAAAAAATCATGGACTACAACAAGAATTTATATTTGAAACAATAAAATTGTGATTGTTGTTAAGACTTGAAATAATTAATAAAAACTTATGTAGCTGAAGTTCTTTACTGTACATTAATACCTTGTTTTTATTTGTTGTGTAACAATTATTAATTAAAATGCGTGACTCGACGTTCGTTCATTTCTCGAGTTTGAAAACATTTTTTGTTAATGTTGCTCCAATTAAATTCATAAATTGAGGCGCTTTAACATTAAATTTTAAGACGTTCACTTGTAAAAGGGTCAGGATAAAAGGATGAGCCGATGAACATCATGGGTAATCCTAAAAATGGAAACAGAATGCATATAGAAATGCATGAACACAAAAACGTTGGGATGAACACTATTAACATGGGTGCAGAACACACAAATAATGTTTTAAATCAAATATTTTTTTACATTCTGGGGGCTGCCCCCAGATTTCCTGCAACAAACTCAAACTTGACATAACCACACCTTAATGATATATATGAAAAGTATAGTGTTCATACAATTCTATAAACATTCAGTTTCGGGTTTTTGAGTTACCCCAAATGTTCCTCCTTTTAATCCGTCCCCTTGTAAAACATCTCATTCATTGCCACATTGCTAAGCAATGTATGACATCAAGTGATATCAACTTACTCTTTATGGCCTAAGGTACCATTAATAATATGATGGCCATACCGTTAAAGTATCCTTTAATGAAAATACATAATAGTACAAAACGGACAAATCATAATTTATTAATTACACTATTGCAAAAGCAAAGGTTTGTCAACTATACAGCAAAGACGCAAACTTGTCTTTTTGTTTCACATATTAAAAAAAAATCATGCAGTAGACTTAATACGGTTTTTTTTTACCAAATTCCATTTTGAAGAAAAGTGTAATTAAATAACATTAACACAGTGGAGCCAAAAAAATTTTTAAAAAAGAAATTCTCATATATTTGAACAACATTTACATGTCAAAGCACATTTCTTCTATTATAAATGAAAATTATTTTTACATGAATATTAAATATTCACAATTTCAAACACATGAACACACAAACACAAAACGTCACTCAACTCTAAATGAAAGTTGTCTTTCCAAAGGAACACATTTGTGAAAATTTAATCACAAACGCAAATGTAGTAATTAATGTTTTTTATGAATAGAAGTAATGAGTATTATACGAAATTAGAACCATCGATAATAATATGAACAGGTGAATAGTTTATAAACAAAAGGGACAAAGAAGAAAATGCACAGATACAAGGAGTGCAATTGACACACCCTCCATACAAAAATACTAATAATAGAAACTGTGATTGATTGATTGAATAATAACCATGATAAGAAACCTGAGTTAAAAATATATTCCATATCTTTCTTATTAATGTGTCATTACACTTTGAAAATGTGGAACTGTTTGTCTATTACATACTGTTACCTTAATTGTATCTAACATTGTAAGAGGTACCATTGTTACGTTACAAACTTAGAAAAGAAAAAAAGTACTAAAAATCGATATTTTTAAGTTTGTCAGTGTTTTTAAAAACAACTTATTACAGACAGTAGCTTCAAATTAAAATATACTAAGAAGCAGTCAATTAATTACCAATTTAATAAATATGTGCATAATAAAATAATGACTTGACAAGAGAATAACTTCTAAATCCAAAGAATTACTTTCATCGAAATAAATTTGTTGCTTTTCCAAGACACCCCCCCCCCCCCCGAAAAAAAAATCTTTTGATTTCATCAATGCAAATAATTTATTCTTGGAGAATACCCAATCATAAATAATTACGAACATATTATGTTCTCTCTATTATATTTCAAGTAGGAACGACTATTTATTTGCGTTAGATATTTATAATTTGACACGTTAAGTGCAGCAACAAAAAAGTCTGCACCATAGAAACAAGTACTTTTATATGAAGCATGCACAAAATTGCCCCAGTCTACTAAATGGGTAAAGTTATACACAAACAAATTACAGACGATGAACAAAGTACGACACAAAACACAAGCAAAACAACAAGACACCACAACGACAACAGCAAGTTAGCAACACTGTAAAATATTATAAATAAGAACTGAAAAGTGAAATCAGACAGGTACATTGCCAACATTTGTACAGAAGAAAAAGAAGAAAACCAAGTTGATGAAATAATAAACGCGTGCTCCCACTTTCAAATTAAAAAATAAAACAAAATATTTATACAGTTATTTTTGCAGAACTTTATGCGAACTGCGTTAACTCGGCACTGAAATACCGTCCCTTTGGTAAAATAGCACAGAAAAAATGACACGCCTCCCTCCAAACCCTTTCCCCCCCCCCCCCCCTAAAAAAACAACAAAATCCCCATTCGAACTTCCGAGGTCGGTCAAGTGTCGGAACCTCACTATGTACAGCGCCACCTATACGTTTCGATTTGAACGTACAATCTAGAAAAAGGAATACGCAAACCGTGCTACTGGATGCACACACGCTAGATCCGTTATAGAAGAAACGAAGTCATTTTTAGTCACAGCTGTTGCAGTAGTAGTGAAAACTATTGCACATGACAGCAACCAAAACCCAATAATTGGATTTAAAAATCAACGTTTCAAAGGAGAGAAACTCACTCGCTATCACTACCACTGTCGTCAAACCCGCTTAGGTCGATGTCGCCGATGAGGCTTTCGTTTAGAGCATACTCTAACAAAGCTAAATGACAGAAAACATACTGGTCAGGCATTTGTATACTGAATGCTCTCTGCGCTCGAATCTTCTCGACGGTTCCTTGAACGTCGATCAGTCCGATGTCCTCGAGACGTCTTATGCAGATGTCCAGCGTACAAAAGGTTCCTGCAACGCAGTAGAGATTTTATTAAAATGGAACTAAATCAAAAGTCAACCAAAAAAATCACCAGTCCTTCCAATTCCTGCACTACAATGAACGATTATAGGTGGACCCAATGGATGACCAGTCCATTTGTTACCGAGAGAAACAACCGCTTGACTTTGGCATTCTCTCACTTTCATCAAGAAATCTAACATGGCAATGGCCGAATGAGGAACTCCATAATCAGGCCAACTGGTAAACTGAAGGTGGATAATCTCGCGAGATTCTCCAGTCTTCAATTAAAATACATTTAAGAAATGAATATTCAAAACAATGCAAAACAAACACAAAATTTCCCCTCGGCTCTTCACCTTCGAGTCTGTAACGAGCAACACCGTGTAAGTGTAATCTTTTTGTTCTTGGACTCCGTTGTTGTACACTCGAAACGGTCCGTACTCGGCCGAAGATTCCTCGTCCGTCGGCCAATATTGCCCACATTTTGGTCTACCCCTTTCAATCACTCTAGTCGTCATGACGACCACTTGCGTCTGTTGATCCCAGACCATTCTCCAAAAATCAGCAAACGTTTTAGGAAGAGGGCCTACGCCATTTATAAAAGAACAACAACATATGAACGAAAACGATAAAGGAGAGACATAAACGTATTTCCGACCTTGTGTTGTAATGAAAGCATTTTTCTGCTTGTATCCATCTACGTAATTGGCATTTATGTAATCAGAGTACGGATCTCCGTCAAGTAGTGACAGTTTCACTCTACTGTGATCGTGACAGAGTACGTCCGTGTAACGGTTTTTATACATATTCGTCTTCAATCTTACATAATTCAATCAAAAAATCAATCAAAAAATTGATAATTATATCAAACACAAGTAAAAATGTAATTTACTTCGAAGTATCGAACGTCCCTTCAGGAGCTTTGGCTTTGATCTGAGCATAATCAGTGTAAAGTCCTTTCCTTCCTTTCTGCCTTACGTGTTCAATAAAATCGAACAGAGACATGCCCCTTCCGTCATTGATATGAACGGAATCTTCGTGAGAAGATATGGAACTGACAGACATCCGTCGCATCTGCGGTGACGGTGGAATTGTTTTCCCTATACGTACGAACAAAAAAAATAGTTCAATAAAACTCCCTGCATAATTAATCCAGTGACATGTTAAAATAACGTGCCGGTTGCATCGGTAAAAGTCTCGGAAGAAGTGGGTGAGGGATCGGTGGCAGTGGAAATGTTATTTTGCGAAATCTGCGAGAAACTCGAACTGTAGATCTCCGATTCGCCGTTCACGTCATCCTCGCACATATCGTCAGCCGTTGATTCCAGACTATCGAAGGCTTCTTTGGTATCATCTTTATCGCCATTGTCCGTAATGTGTTTCTCACTCAAACTGTTCAGCGTCGTCGTTTCACTCACATCGTCGCCATCGTGATCTTTTCCGATATTATTCGAACTGCTATCATCCTGTCTGGAAATGTCGTCGTCTTCGAAAGTTATCAGTTCACTGGCCGGTTCTTGACTATCTGATTTTGTTAACGTTGGAGATGCGATATCACACAAATCCGTGTACCGATTTGCCATGGACTTGTAACAACGCAAAAGCCAAGACTGGTGGTTCACCTCCAAGTTTCCACCCAAGTCTTTCGGTAAAGAATTCACTGGAATATGTACCGATAGTTGTGATACGTTGATAGTAAACACCTGAAAATATAAAAGTTATATTCGCTAGTAATGAAGCATATTAACCACATTTTTTTTTAATTAAAACAAACTGATCGTTACTCTGTCGCGAAGTTTTTCTCTAACAAAAAGTCTCAAGATTTTGAATGGTGCCTTGAACCAAAGAGGAGCTGTAACGATAAGAACTTTCTTGAGACGAGCCGGATAACCACCCTGAACGAAAAAGGTAACGTATAAAAATCAACCATCAAAACGATGAAACAACATTTTTAAATGTCATTCAATATTAACCTTCAATAATGTAAGTATTTTCTGACTCAGATCATAATCAAAATTTCCATATTTAGAATTGGTCATATCATAAATAAAAACCAAACCACATCTTTGTGTTTCAACACTGTCAGGAGAGAAAAAAACAAAAACAGAAAAAGCCAAGGAGCAATTATTAAAAAAAAAATTCTAGTTCTAAACAAGAAAAATAACGTTCGGAATTTTAGACAGCTTCACACGAACCTCTTTGCGGTGTCACAAAGTGGTTTACATGGCTTGCTTCACAAAGATCACCATTGAAAACAATGGCCCCTGCTGTCACTGGTATGACCTTGATCATAACTGACAAACAGGCAGTGGTCGCCACTTGTGGCAGGACTTAACCACTCATAGACACAATGGTGTAAAAAACTGTGGCAATAGTTTGTGTGGATAGCTTCTATGTAATCAGTGGTCTGCTAAAAACGACCACCTCATGTGGTACTACAAAAGTGATCTGTGTGAAGCACTTATAAGTCAAAACCGAGCCACAAGTCACAAAGTTTTTTTTTGACGATCAACATACGAATTCGTTTTAAAGTCACTTCTGATGTGAATTTGACCCCATATCTCAAATCGCACAAGAATATGATGTTTTTTCATTATACTTTCATCATTTTACTTTGAACCATTTCAGGTTTTTCTAAACTTGGAATCCTATTTGAAAAGAATCTAGGTGAAAAATATGTGCTAAGTGCGCAACATCATGTAGAACCGACCTGGTATCAAACAATACTTAATCTTAGGCTAAACTAGGTTTATTAAATAACCAATGACGTTTTTACAGCCTGACATGAATAATAAGGGTAGGCCTACACCTGAAGGTTTTAAGAGATCAAACATCTGAAGAATAAAATGGTCAAAACATATGCAAAGATGATTCTATTTTAGTAAAATTATCTTTGAAGAAAAGGCGGCCAAGAACGACAAAAATACTCAAAAAGAAAAGATAAAAAAGCGAAAGAAAAGGAATGATGAATACTGGATATGTTCCAGAAAGGTTTCATCATCAACATCATCATCATAAGAAGAGAAAGTTAAAACGTAAACAACAAAGAGATTAATAAATATAAGTCACAAAAGAGTGGGCAATGTCAAATAAGACAAGTGGCAAAAAGTAAACCATGATACTTCAAAACTCATTGTTTTGAACTTTCTTTTTGTAAGAATCTAGTCATTCAGTCAATACTGGCATATGGAACCTTGGCTTCAGTTTGTAATAAAGTAATTAATGTAAATAAACAATGTACCTATCCAAAGCGACGTCCAGTTGATAGACAACACCTTGCAACGTAGTTTGGTGAGTGGTCACCGGTGGATAGTGACGACAGGCAGTAAAAATAGCTATTGCAGCTCCGGAAGGATCTCGAGATGGCTAAAACAAAAAATATTAAATAAGAAAAATAAAATAAAACAAAGATCATAAATTAAATCTGACAGAATTTAGCCATGAGCAGAAGAAAAGAAAAAGAGAGAGAAAAAAAAACAACGTAAGGTTATATCAAGTAGAAAGAGAAAAGAAAAACACTAGCAAGATTGATAATCAATCATTCAAGACACAAAATAAATGATAGTGGCGATGTTGTTGTTATTATAAGCCAGATTTACCGAACTTTATTAGTATTCAACCTATGAATACCATTTCATATTTCAGTATTACATTTGAATTACGATCACAAGTGACCGTGATCATGATGATGCTTTAAAGTTTAAAAGAAAAATTGTTATAAGTACACTCTGAACTTACAAGTATGGTAAACTTTCCAGTTTCCAGTTCCGACTTTAGTGGTTCGTTGGATGGTTCTAGTTTAATTAACCCTTCTCTAGACCTTGTGATCTAAATATGAATAGAAGAAGAAAAAAAACCACGACATGAAACAATATATTGTCAGTAATAAGAATTTAAGACAATTTCATTTTCAATCAAGAAAAAAAAAATTATTTCGCACAGAAAAATGAAATCTGAAATCGAGGTTATCGGACTGCTCTCGATTTTTGACGGATATTTAAGTCACTTTTAGTTATAAATCCAAAGACAATGTCGTCGCCGCACAGTGGGAGAGATTAAATGGAAATACAGAAAGAAAAGAGAAAGCTTATTTGGTGTCGAAACCTACTGCGGCACCATGGTGGCCATCTCTACATACAGGCACGTTGACGCAATATACTTACCTTAGGCCAATATAACTTTAATTATGGTCGTGAATCTGACGAAGGAAAATGACTGAATGGGTCGTTGCTATGACAACAACGGAGGCTGATGGGAGTTTCTAACTCTATACCTCTCTCATATGTGTGTGTGTGTGTGTGTGTGCGTGCGTTTACGTCGCAAGTGTCGCAAAATCGCAAAGCTCCATCCAGATCAATAAGAACCACCACCACCACCACCACCACTATAACTTTTATCTTAAGAACATAATGGCACTTAAGAGACAGAATAGTAGCTATATACCACATATATATAGAAAGGAGAGACTCAATTATAAAAGACAATTCAATCAATTTTTACGAATAATTCATATTTGCCAACTTACTTATTATAAGACATTGCGAACAATTATCCACCCCTCCTGCTTCACATATGCGAAAATAAAATTTAAGGAAGATCACCTCATCATTTCGTTAGAAATCGTTTTACTTTATGGTTTTAAAAAAAATGCAAGTGGACTTCAAAAAAGTGTTGTGTTCTGTGAATACGTGTATGTGTGTTGCTATTCACAACGAAGATAAAAATATCACAGAATGGATCAAAAGAAGGAGAGAGTGAGAGAGAAAAAGGGTGGTAAAAATACGAAAAATCAATATCTATGTGTGTACGTTACGTATCCGTACATGTATACGTGTATTATCCCCTCTCCCCCCCCTTTTATCCCACGCACAAACACATTAACGTTACACCCACATTGTGTTGTGTGGCACATTTGAGTTCAGACTAAACTCTGAACACAATCCAATTTGCATGCAAGACATAATTTGATTGAATTAACTGAAGTGGTCATGATTCAGAAGAAAAAGAAGGAAAAAAAAAACGGTCCCATATTATAATAGGTGAGCTATATATTTTTACATCACGAAAATTCATGCAAAATTGCATATTTTACATATAAAACTTTTTAAGTTTTCTTCTTAATTAGGCTGTAGTTATGTAGAAGGAGGAAGAAAAACGCATCTATTTTCTAATAAAATGTTGAAGGCGTTTCATAAAATGGAAATTAATGATCCAGACGACTCGAAACGTACACGTTTTAAGAGTACACTTTTGAGTTAAGTTTGAAATCGATCAAGACATTTCCACTTGAATCTCTTAAAATATGTTCAGTAATTCCAGGTGAGACAGTATTTCAACGAAACAACGGATCACTTTGAGACTCACTACTCTGGTGTCGTATTCTTAATGACAGCTGACTACGAGATAGTCAAAAGCCAGTCAGTGATGTTTAGCCCTTGCTTTGACTATCTTACAGTTAACAGTCATTAACAATAATGCTTGTAAGTTGCCTAATGGTAAGTTGTACTGATTGCCAAGTCAAAGCTAGTGCTAAACTCATCACCATCAAACTAACTATAAAAAGGTCATAAGCTTAGCATTACCTTTGACTTAGCAATAGTTAAGAATACGACCCTAATACCTTGTTTCGACTATAAAAATGAACTGAAGTTAAAAAGCTAACCACAGTTAATTTTTTACTCGAAACAAATGTGGTTACATTAACCGTGGTTAAATTTCTGAACAATGGAGTTAACTGCATTGGCACAATGTGGTTAACCACAATATTGAATGGTCAAATACGAACAACGTGGCGGATAGTGAGAGCACTCAATTTCTGACTGAATGAGAAGCTAAAACTTCAAAAAATGCACAACTGCTGCTTAACAAGAAGTGAAACCGAACAGGAAGTGATACCATCCTTTAACTACAGTTAAGTCTTTTTTAAAATGGAAACACAGAGCAGTACCACTTCTAGCTTGTCAGCAGTTAACTATAACCTTAGTTATATAACTGCAGTTAATTTTTGTAGTGGAAACGAGGTATTAGTATCAACATGAATGGTTTTTTTTGGGAAGATTTCGGAGTAGAATTTTACAAAACAAACTTCCAGATTGTCTTCCAACAACATGCCAACAACTTCAAGAAAGTCGAAGAGAAAGTCACAAGAAAATTACTTTAACAATTATTATATATATAAAATCCCAGGTCTGTGTGTTTGTGTGTGGAGTAACAAAAACCATTGAAGCACGTCGGAATTTATATAAATTTGAATAAGTGAACCGTTTTTTTTTTTTTCTCAAGGTCAACTATATGTTGAACTCTTCCTTTGGAAAGTGTAGAAAGGGGGGGGGGGGGAGAGAGAGAGAGAAAAGTGGGAGGGGTGAGGGGAAAAGGTTGGAAAGTGTAGAAGGGGAAGAGAGAAAGAAAAGTGGGAGGGGGGACTTGAAATTGAAATGAAAGGAGTAAAAAAAGGAAAAAACGACGCGCATGCGCACAATTGCCTGTAAATTTTGCTCCCGTCATTTATGACGGGTTACCCCACTAGTAACGAAATAATTTTCTATCAATTTTATCCAAAAACTTAATTATCGATCCTTGTTTCTATCCGACACATATTATATGCAATAAATCTCAGCTATAAAGTATATAACACTATGTTTATGTGAAAACTGGGCCATTCGACTTCCAACTACACATAACATTTGATTTATTAATATGAGAAAGAATTTATGCGATGACATCGTTCTTTTTGAATGTATCTATGGCAAAACAGTTGGTTTCTTGTTGCCATTGTGACATTCTAACTCTTTGTTTTTTGTTATTTTCAGTCTAGACATAAATTATAATAAAGCCCATTTGAAAACCACCTATTATACAACAACCACCTACGATTTCCCTTTTCCTCCATCTGTGTAAAATGTTAAACTAAACCTCATTTCGGAAGTGTAATCTGCTCCAATTCTGAAACAAACATCTGCAAGTTTATCTGTAGAGGTTAACAAATTTAACTCTTTAATTAAGAAAAACCTTTTAGCACAACTACTAAATAATTGCGTAGAAAACAACATTGTGAAAAAAGTAAAATAAATTTTAAAGGTGAAGAGGTACCCATAAAATCGTAAATGAATTTTGTTCATTTTTTAACTTGATACAGAAAAATTTAAAGAACGCTCCCGTTTTGCAATATTTTTTTTTTTAAGTAACATTTCTGATGTTTTCTTAACAGCTCACTTTTGAATTCTGCTTATTCTGCGTTTCAGAAGATCAACACTAGGAAATTGAAAGTGTGTTAGAAACTAGAACGGTACATAGCTGAATCTCATTAATAGTATATTTTAATGTTGATATCTTTCAAAATGAAGTCGGGCCATTTTCAAACTGACATAAAACGCTTATTTGAAAAGATGTCAACCCAAAAATACTCTTTAGTGATTGAGCTACCCGGTACCATACAAGGTAGATGGCGCTTGCAACCTCCATAGGTGGCAAACTACACTCACTGCTTTTAGCTCTAAAAGCGTCCAAAACAACCTTAATTATCAGCACGTGGACAAACTTAACCCAGAACATAATATAAGTGAAGAGAGCACGTGTAGAAATAGCGATGACGCAATTAAAAAGTTTCCGTGAAAAAAAAAAGGAGTGTCAGTACATTTCTATGGGAGGGCTAGGGCGCCATCTAACGCTACAGGGACAAAATAAATGATCTACTTGCATTCTTAAGTTTTTGTTTCTTAATTTTACCTCTGATTAAAAACTAGAAATAAATAAAGGTGCATAAAAGTGTTTTCAATACAATGTAAATTTAAAAAATAAACTTTCTATAGTAATATGAATCAGCATATCTTCGTTTTTTCACGTCATTTGAATCAAAATAGTTTGAAAATGTCATAAGATATTTTTCAAAATATCAAAAATGAAAATAAAAGGTCGAAGTTTCCATTACGCTTTTATATTCAATTATTTTCAATAGTTAAATAATTGTTAAAAAAATATTCCATCAGTTTTTTACTGCAACATTTTTTTCTAATTTTGTTGCAAAATTTTGCTAAAAAAATATTATTTGCTTTTGACAAACCAAATACACAAAAGAAATCTCACCTCATGTTGTTCGTATAATGTGACAGCTCTTCGTACATCGAACTTCCTGGCCATCAAAAACTTGACCGCCGTATTCCATGCCAATGGGCCGACATTTCTCTGACTCCGTAGTTCATTGACGACCTCAATGAACTCCTTGGTGGCCTACGGATACCATCGAAAACAAGAAAAAGAAAGAGAACAGTTCTCATTAATCTTACTTTGACCCGTTTTACGCAAGACACAAAAAAAAAATCAATGGCGACCACACAAACTCAACAATAGAAAAATATGTCTTATTATTAATAAATACAAGAAACAGAAGAAGAAAAAAAAGCTCGAAATCGTTCGTTGCAGTTCATACATACATATTGACATTCTAGTCCAATCGAAATCTTAATTTTTTCTCTCTGATTGAATGAACAGGATAGACTGAGAGACAAGGCGTTAATAGTTTAAACTTATCACACAAACAAAAATATAAAAATGCATAAAAATTGATGATCAACTTCCGCAAAAACCAGATCTCCTCCTTTCTTGTAACGAGGACAGTAGATTTGGCTCAGAGCAAAACTGTGGAATAAGACGAATACACACACAACAAGAATGATGATGATAGTAATCATCAGTGAAACTGTACATGACCAATTGTTACACCCGTGTTTCCGGTATTAAATATTCGTTACAGTTGTCCTCGCGTAACCCCCACTGAATTATATATAAATTCGTGAAAATAATTAATTTTTTTTTCTATCTCCTATCTCTTTCCCTTTTTTCTTCTCCATAAGCAATTGTATATGTTACCATCATCAAAGTGAAAAATAAGTCATTCTGCATATTTACTAGGCAATGTATAAAGCCACCAACTAAGAATAATGTATATGCACATTTACTTCGTTTTTCAGCAATGTGCAAAATGTCTGAAATAACAAAGCAAATCAAGATAGATTTAGGCTGTTGTTTCTACTGCAAATTTACAACCTAATAAAGACGGTTGCTAACGAGCGACTTTAAGGATAAAACTGCCAAAAACTGGTCAACGACGTGTGGCCAAAAACAACCCCACTCGAATCGACTGCCAACAGTTCGGAAGTGGTCTTGGTCAACTAGTTGAATGAACTGTAAAAAGTAATATAAAACTGACTCAAGAAGTCGATTTCGGACATAAGCCGACCACCTTTTGTAGCACGCCTCGACCACTAAACGTCGGTGAACGCCATTTGTAGTTTGATTTAGATATTTTGCACATTGCCAACAACTGAAGTAAATGTGACTATTTACAACATTATGCCCAATTGGTGGCTTTGTACATTGCCTAGTAAATGTGCAGAATGACTGATTTTTCACATTGATGGTAACATATATATATATGTATATTATAATAACACGCAAGAACGAACCTCTCTCTCTCTCTCTCTCTCGAGAACAACTTACTCTCAAGAGAGACAAAAGACAAGACCGAAATCACGAAAACGCACAATGAGAGAGTGAGAGAGAGAGAGAGAGAGAGAGTCTATCAGCTGACAAATGAATCCAGTTACGAGAGAGAGAGAAGAAAAAAAAAACACCGGTCTCACCTTCAGTTTAACGTTCTTTTAATATAAAATACGATTCAAACACGTCGACATAATCTATGTTTAGATTTTACTTGTTTACCAAGCTTTTTATTTAGAGACAAGAAAGAAAGAAAAATGTAATTGTAAAGCACAATAATAGTAAATAATAAATAATGTAAAAATAAGTTTGGATCAAAATGCTTAAATTATAACACGAAGATATTTTTAAAATTAATGTAAACACAATATTTAGAATCAAATATTGGCATTTTTTTTTTTCCAACGAGAAAAAAATAACAAATAATTGATTGAAATTTGAAAAGCGATTTCATGAAATCTATTTTGTAAAAATAAATATCATGAAAAACCCTGTAAATAAAATAGAAAATAAATGTATCAATTTAATTATAACTTTATACACCGTAAGTATATATTAGATTTTTTTTAATAAAATGTGATATTGCGATAATTATAACAAAATAATAATAAAATGCTTTTAATAGATGACAGGATTCACGGTTTATTAAAATATTTCTTATTTTCAAAGGTATGACAGAAATATTTCAATTTTACTGACACGTTACTAGATATTTACTATTACTTTTTACAGTTTAGTTTAAACTGGTTAAAAATACTGTCCAATATGTCCGTCTCGTCTAAAAAAACCAATACGTAATATAGCAGCAGTCTTAAGAAAATCTCATTTGGAGTTTACTTTTTTGTAAAATGCTCTTCTTATAGGTTTTTAGATTTTCAATTAAAAGATAAATCGGAGTTTTCCAGCTGACATCAACCAAGCAAATGAAGCAAATCAATTAAATTACAAGAAAAAAAAGCACTTGGGAGACAACTTCCAGTGCATTACTTACATAATTCAATTATTAATATTCTGATATTATCTTCATTTATTCATTTATATAATATAAAAAATTGCAACTAAAGAGGTTTAATTTTAACTGAAAATAATCACCTCCTCATTTTCATAAATGTCTTTCTATCAATTATAATATTAATAATAATTAATCAGTTTATTTTCTCTTTTTTTGTGGTTCGTGTATCTTTTTTTTTTCTTCTTCTTCTTAGTTAATTTAATTAATAATGTATCTGAAATTCACAGTCCGTGAATGACCAATTGGAAACACTATTAACCATGCGGAAATTTAAGCGACTCTTATAAGAGTTCTGATCTTATTGTAAACCAGTTACAAAGAAGAAGAAAAAGGAAGGAAGGTAAAAGAAAAGAAAACAGATCACGATTACAACTAAACACGAACAACTGATTAGAAATGTAGTCTAAAATAAAGGTGAGAGTGTGTTCCAGGTAGGTTCACCATCTTCTTTCACCTATAGTCCTGTCTTATTCTTATGCCTAGTTCTCACAACCTTCATGTAGCTCAGGCTAAGGACTTAGCCGATGTATAAGGGTTGTGAGAACACACACTAGATGGTGGTCAATGTCAAATGTTAGCTAGGGTTAGGTAGCTTTGGTTACCCATATGTAGCCTACACATTATTTAGTGTGAATGCAAGAAAAAGTTAACTTGATCGTACGCCACCTGGTGGTCATAAATCTGAATAGAAAATGGCGTCATTCATTTTCTATTTCCATTGTTAGATGTTTCAGTCTATTTGTTAATTTATTAAAATAATTTACAATTATCAATTGATCTTTATTTAATAATTACTTATTTCCATAAACTCTAAATCATCAACCTACCTACAATTAAAATATGTTGCATTTAGTGTGTTGAATAAAGACTCATGCAATTCAGTTTCATTAGTATGGACAATATCAGCCATTTTCCCTCCAATTATGTATACATTATGCAGGCTATACACAGCACAATGTCCACACATAATGGCCAGTGCCAAATTTGTAAAAATGAAATAAATATGCTGTAGTGAGCGCCACCTTTAGGCAAGTCACGAAGCCCATATGTAGCTGCTCACATGTGAACACAGTCGTTTAGCCAAGGCTATTTTAGCCTGAGCTACAAGAAGGTTGTGAGAACTAGGCATCAGAGACCAAGTATAGGGGGAATTAGGAGGAAGCTCAACTAAGACTTCTGGATAATGGAGCAATTGTCTCTGCCAGGATTGAAGGTGGCCAACAGATGGCGTCACCTCTACTTAGAGCTAAAATCCTTCTAAGTTATACCTGCCTCATCGTAATACCTTGTACACACATGAGTTAAATAAATTCAAATTAAATGTGTTTAGGTGAAGTAATACCTAATACCTAGTATAGTACACACCTGATAATTTAAATGCATTTAAATACTAAACGTGTTCTACAGAGCCCTGTGTGAAGGGCAAACATACAATATGTCAAATTCAATTTTTTCAGTTAATAATCTGAAAATATCGAGTTAATACTTAAATATAATTTATAAAGGGTCCAGCAGTAGGGTATTGACAGTTTTTATCGTGTGATTGTCAGCTTAGTAATTGAAACACAGAGATTAAAACGGAACATATTTATTCTATACATAATGCAGTTTCCAAATATGCTTATTTTTAAAAAAATTATGTTAAAAATGATTATCGTTATGTTGTTTCTCAACTCCTGTAATGCGTGGGGCCTGTCAACAAACACTTTGGACTTCAGATATCCCCATAAGAAAAAATCGCAGCAAGTCAAATCCGGAGATCTTGCCGGCCAATTAACATCACCATTTCGAGATACGAGTCGTCCGGGAAACATTCGTCTTAAAAGTGTCATAAACGTCGATTATGCTTCCCGTTCGAATGAACACCGTAACAAAAAAGTCGTTGCTGCACAGGTCAAGAATTCATGGCTACTGAAACTGCATAACATATTAAATTTCTTGTGCAATATACTGTCCTCCACTCAGTGTCTGTCTTCCCACCACAGTGCTCACAAATGCGTCAGTACCTATTGCCGGACCCTGTATAAACTATTGACAAAATATTGATTTAGTATTTCATTTTAAAATATTAATAATAAAGTCAATTTTTATTTGGTTCATGTCCTTAACTGAATTCCGTATAATTCACCTAAACACATTTAATGTACAAGGTATAATCCAGTTAAGGAAATGAACCAAATAAAAATTGACTTTATTATTAATATTTTAAATTGAAATACTAAATCAATATTTTGTCAATAGTTTATATAAATTATATTTAAGTATTAATCTCAATATTTTCAGATTATTAACTGAATAAATTGAATTCGACATATTGTTTGTTCTTCACGGGGCTCTGTAGAACACGTTTATTATTTAAATGCATTTAAATTATCAGGTGTGTACTAGGTATAAGAAGAAGCTTGTAACGTCATTTAATTTTTTTCCGTATTACCACATTTTTATCAGATAAAATGACACTATATCTTGTCAACGGTCACAAGGTTCATCTTAGGGTGAGGCAAGTATACACTACCGTTCAATGAACATAGAAAAACAGTGGATATCCTCTTAAAAGAGATTCCAGTCTCACAAAGAGAAATAGAAAGATGAGGGGAGGTATATATATATAGAGGTAATATGAAGTAAACCTTGAATAGAGACTAGAAAATCAATGCTCACCCGCAACGTTTTTCTTTAACATCGAGTTGAGCTACCTTTCTATACTAGTATATTTATCTGGTTACAAGCCCACTCACTCACTACTCATTTATAATTTTATGTGTTTCAAAAAAATGGTTCTTCGACCATCCGCGTCCATTCATTTCACGCAATGCAGTTTAATAATTCAATAACAAATTGTAGTTAAATTGAATGGTCATAAATTTAAATTAATAATAAAACATATTTAGATAATTTGTATTTCCTCAACTGACTGATTAACCTTGAACAGTGTTTTTTATATATATAAATGTGCTGCTCTTCATAATCATTATTTTTTTATTGTATTTCTTTGTTGCTCGTCTTTTATACTTCAGTAGTTAAAGTATGAAGCAGACATTGAATTAACACAGAAATTAATTTTAACAGCTATTTTTTAGTTAAACATATGGAGCCATTTTTTCATAGAAAGATTTATATATAGAAACTAGTGGGATAACCCGTCATAAATGACGGGAGCGAAATTCACAAGCAATTGTGCCCAGCATTAGAATTTCTTTTCCTCCGCCCTTTTATGACGTCAGACCAAGTAACAAACCAATTAGAAATTGATGACGTTCATAAAAGGGCTGAGCAAAAGAAATTCTAATGCTGGGCACAATTGTGCCCTAGAATTTCTTTTGCTCAACCCTTTTATGATTTAATTGCCTGTGATAAACTGTAGTTTAATTTTGCTACTATTATCCCCTCCCCTTTTTTGTTTTATATTATTTGTGCGCATGCGCGTCGTTTGTTCGTTTTTACTACTTTCATTTCAATTTCAGTCACCCCCTCCCACTTTTTCCCCCTCCACGTTTTTCTCTCTCCCCCTCCCCCTTCTACACTTTCCAACCTTTTTCCCCCTCTCCAATTTAATATCATGGGGTTCTTGGATGGGGAGTGTGCAACATATAGTTGACCTTGAGAAAAAAAGCGGTTCATTTATTCATTTAAATTTATATAAATTCCGACGTGCTTTAAGGTAACAGCATTAGATCAGGAAACACAGATAGACGGGGCTTAATATATATATATAATTAGTAATTACCATCTGCTTATGTTACGTTTCAAAGCTGATAATCATTAATCACCAATCAGCTAATTAAAGTATAACAAGAGCCCCTCCTCATCACTGATAGGTAATAAGATTGTCATACCACAGTGAACTGTCATATCTAAACTCAAGAGCTTTATAAGTTATAAGTTACAACTAGGGCTCGGACTTTTATGCAAATATCAAGCAACTGTTTCTCAATCTGTGGCCCAAGTGCCAATTGTGAAGTAACACTCTCGTTTAAAGATCAACCAACAATTGTTTTTTTTTAATCAAAAACACTAGTTAGAGGCTGGAACTCTAGTTAACAACTGATAGTAACCAGACATCTAGCTTCTAACCTGTCTTTTTTATTTGAAAAATATAATTGCAGTTGATCTAATAATGATGATGATGATTACTTCACAATTGGCACTTGAGCCACAAATTGAGAAACATTTGCTTGATATTTGCATAAAAATCCTAGCCCTAGTTATAACAGTCCCCAAAAAAATGCAAACATTATGCCAACTGCTGTCATGTGTAGTCATATGATATGATAATCATATTTTTATGATTTTCTGTAATGAGGCCCCTGGGTCCTCATTACAGAAAGAAAATAAGACTGCTATATGACAGTAAATTGTCATATCTAGCTCATAACCTTCTAACAGTCACAAAAGCAAATTACAAAATATCATTATGGTAATTATTATCATATTACTTTAGTTAACTAGTGTACAGCATAAAATGACAGTCATAAAATAATAAGACACAAAAAGAGACATCATAAGGTATGACTGTCATAATTCTATGACTTTTTCTGTAATGAGGCCCCAAGACACTAATTGCAGAACAAATTATAAAACCAGCCAATGGCAGTCGTAAAGATATGTAGCTGTCAAAAGAGTATACAGCTAGATATGACAGTTCTATTCAATTCAATTGAACTAGGTACACTTACAATCAGCTTCAGTGCCGTATGGCAGAGAAGGTAATTTCCAATTGATAAATATAATGATCATTTAGATAAAGTTCAATCATGATTATGAAATTAATGTCACAAAGAATTAACGGCAGTTGTTTTTTAAATTGGATAAATTGATAATTCATCAGTCAAAAGTAGTTTTTCCGCCATTGTGTGTAGATTATCTTATAGGCCTACCTTGTGTACACACATGAGTTAAATGAATTCAAATTAAATGTGTTTAGGTGAATTATACGGAATCCAGTTAAGGACACATCAACCAAATAAAAATTGACTTTTTTTATTAATATTTTAAATTGAAAAATACTAAATCACTATTTGGTCAATAGTTTATATATTTAAATATTAACTCAATATTTTAAGATATAATTTTGAGAATAAATTGAATTCGACGACATATTGTTTGTTTGCCCTTCACAGGGCTCTGTAGAACACATTATTTAAATGCATTTAAATTATCAGGTGTGTGTACTAGGTTATTAAGTACTTTCTATTTCGAATTGAAAAATTACTCAGCAAGCAGCCAAGAAGGCCTGTTGCAGAGAGATTAAAGTCCAATTGCAGCATATGAAATGTATTTACACAGCTAAAATCACCTATTAACTTTTTTTGTTTTTCATTTAAAACATCTTTCTTCTCAGCTGTTGTTGTTGTTGTTGTCATAAAGATCACTTATGATTTTCTTAAATTCTACATAGTCAGAGAAATTTGCTACCAAAACCACTTGCAACAATTTGCAATTCTTTGATGCAAAAATGTTGCATGAATAAAAAAAAAACTAATCTCTGCACTGCAGTCAGTGCACCGTAAAAATAAAATCATGTTCATTTCCATGAACAAGATTCGATCAGAATCAATTGATGAGAACACATTTGCATATTACATGCTTATATTCACGTCAATTTTCGTATTATATAGATGTAGCACTGTTAACATTAGAATCAGTAATAATTTTTGCATAGTCACGTCACTTATTTAAAAGCAAAAGACCAAAAAAAAAAAGTGTGACCATGGTTCAAATCTGAAGAGACTTGAAGAAATAAAAACATTGAAGTAGATATATAAAATATACATATCCACCACCCCCTCGTATTTTCCCTAGACACAAAATCTCTCTCACGAAAATGTCCTTTAAAAAAACAAAAGCCTTGAGAAGAGAACCTAATGAATGTTAATCAAGCGACGAAACCATCCATGGAGGGATACACGTTACAGTCAAAGTGGAAAATCAAATCATTCTGCACAAATACTAGACAATGTGCAAAAACAACCGAATTCGGTAGTAAATTTGTACAATTAATAACGTTTTAGGCAATGCATAGAATGTCTAAAACCAATAACCAATCTATAGTAATACATTATCTTGTTATATTAAAATATAACATGATAATGTATTACGATAGATTGGTTTTATTGGCAACCTGTACATTACCAATGTTGTTAATTTTGCAAAATCACTTTGTAGATTTGCGCATTGACTAGTGAATATATAGAAAAACTGAATTTCCATTTTGACAGCACAATGTACGAAGAAGGAACATATCCTAATTTTCGGATGAGACCCTAATTTCCTTTTCGTTCTCAACTCTGGTCAAAATCCATTGTACAATTAGAATCAGCGACCAGGCGAAACAAAAGTAAAATTATTATTATTATAATTTTTTGGAAGAATAAAAAAAAAAAAATAAATTAGAAGAAGAAAATCGACTTTGAAATTCGGTCGCCATTATTTCCAAACTAAACAAGAAATAATAATAAAGAGAAATTAAAATCATTTCAGTATATATAATTTAATAGAAAAGAGAAAAAAAAACGAAAAACAAAAATGGCTGTCATTTTGGATTGTTCAGAAGACTAATTTTCTGAAATTATTTAATATATATATATTTACCTGATACTGACGAACACTCAAGCCGTCATACATTGAAGACTGAATAAAAGCGAAATAAAACGTTCACAAGGCAACAAAATAAATGCCTTAAATTAAGAATAAAGATGAGAAACAAATATAAAAATAAACCCTCTTTCTTCAATTTTTCTATTTATTCAAAATGTTGAGCAAATAATGAAAAAAAAATACCACTACTTAATCCATCCACAGAAAAACACGAATGTTAAAAAAAAAAGGAAACATAAAAAAAATTAAAATATTTTGGCAAGAAAATGAAAAACTGCGCAATTTTGCGAAAAAGATGGTGGTGACAGCAATGAAAGAAAGAATTGGAAACAACACTGCAGATGTGATTGTGTAAAACTCATAGAAAGATCATAATATATAGTGAAAAGTGCAGCATCAGCATCAGCAGCCAGCATCCATCTAAACACCCTGAACCAAGTCAACTCAAATATTCCTTCAATCTGAGAGAGAGAGAAAGAGGCTGGGATGCTGCAGATGAATGAGGCGGGATGGAGGAGGGGTTCAGATGCTGTTTTTATTCTCTCTCTCTCTCTTTATATTTCACTCCTCCCAACACATTCGTACACTTTTGATATAAAACCTAATAGACTTTTCCATAATGTATGTAACGCGTGTATTTTTCCTTCTCCTTAAATTACTGGCGCCAACCAAATTAGCAACGTGAACCACTGGTGTGGTGAGGTCATGCCAGAGCTGAGTGGAGCAGTGGTGCCCCAGTACTCTTTTGTAGAACTGGAACGAGAGTATATAATAGGCCTACACACTTACAATTTAAAAATATATATTTTTTTTAATTTTCATGAAATTAACTTTTGCTTTGAATATCTTTTTTATTTCACTGATATGCAGTTTAATATAATATGTGATATTTAAAAATAAGTCATTTTAATGAGCGAATTTAAAAAGATAAAAGGGAAACCAAAAGAAAGTAATGAACATTATTGACGCACTCGCTACGCTCGCTGAATGTATTCTGTAATCCTCATACACTATACAAAAATTGTAATTCCATTAATTTTAAGTTTGCTTATTAATTCAGAAAAAAAATGAAAATATTTGGTAATTCTACTGGTTAATTTTTTTTTAAATAATAAATCAAATCCTGTCACCTTTTTTTAAAACACTGGATATCGATAATATCGATATACAAATTTCGAGAGTATACATAAGTATACATAGAAATCTATGTTTGTATAACAACCCGTGAACCAATGAAGGCCCACATTTAGAAACTACGTTTATAATAAAATCAACCAATCAAATCAAACAATACGCAGTATAGAAGAGCAGCGCAAAAATCTTGTTGAATGTTGATAAACAAAGAGAGAATCTTCACGTGTAATATGGCTTAGTACACACCAGGATTCTTTGTTGCGATACATTGTTGCGGGCTGCTCCGATACAATGTTTCAGGGCAGAATCGCAACTGACGCGATTTCAGACCCGCAACAATATGTTTCAAAGTTTCCCCCATTTCGATGGGAGTCAAGAAACATGAATCTGAGCTGAGGCGATTCAACACCGAAACATTTCAACATTGTTGCGGATCTGAATCGCAACTGACACAATTCAGTCCCACAACAATGTATCGCAACAAAGAATCCTGGTGTGTAATTAATAATCAGCCTTTATGTGAATTTCTTTCAATAAATACTTTTTAATTTTAATTTGCTCTCTTTCTCAACGTCAAAATGCGCAACTTTATGATTGGTAATTACAAAAATGTGGTAAAAAGAACATTCACCTTTGTATGTAAATGAATACTTCATTAAACTTCACGTTAAATAATTGTCTCTTGCTCTTTTTTTTTTGCTACTTGAAGACAAATGACAATTTATGACTGGGCGTAATCCGACCTGTCATGTGATTCTCGTGCTGATTGCAGGTGTATTCAGTTAAGAATTCACTGGCACGTTTATATCTATGGAGGACCCTAGACATTTTGGAATTTCGGAGCCTCTGCCACCATATTTACAACCGTGGATATGCGGATAGGTATCCTTATCTCTAGCTAAATCACTGGTTAAGTCTATACCTGGAGAGCGATATGGATACCTATCCGCCTATACAGGCAGTTAGAAATCGGGGAGAACTTCAGTTGGCTCCGCTCTCGTTATGAAGACCAGCAACTTATATATTTATAATTGATTTGTTGTGTGGTTGGACGTTGAAACGGGTGGAGCATGTGACGTCAGACTACATAACCAACCAATTAGAAGTTGCGTTCGTCATAACAAGGACGGAGCCAACTGAAGTTCTCCCCGATTTCTAACTGCCTGTATAGGCGGATAAATATCCATATCGCTCTCCAGGTATAGACTTAACCAGTGATTTAGCTAGAGATAAGGATACCTATCCGCATATCCACAGTTGTGAATACGCTAGATGGTGTTTGCCGCTTTGAAAGCGTGGTAACGTATAACCAACCTGCAAGTGAATCTGTAAAATTCAATACATTTAGGTGTTGAATTTTCCAGATTGACAGTAATAACTAATAAGTGTTTAACTAGCTCCCTAAGGCCAACAACACCACTGAATTGAATAGAACTTAGAATCATGTGTATTGTGTAAATAACCCACAGAATAAACAAGATCTGAGGCACTCTAGAAGGAGGCTATAATATTAAGAACACACACAGACAGCAAAAAAAAACATACACACAGCTGTTCGACATAGACCTAATAACGGATTCATTTTACGCCGCGTTTATAATGGTCATTTCGTCATGACTTCCTATCATATTTGTAATTCTAAGCAACAACTGTAAACAATACGGCCATTAACGCGAAATGACAACTATTAACAAAGAAGAATACGGCTATTTTTTTTTATTAAATTATAATTTTCATTGTGTTCTGTCAGAACATTTTGAATGAGCCTCACACGAATAAATGCCTATAACAGTTTCAGTAACCATGGAAACGACATACTACACTGCCACGAGGGAGAGGAGGATGTGGGTGGATGAGGAGAAATAACTTTCAATATGGATATATAAAATGAATGAATGTTTCGAATTATACGTGTGTGTGTTACACGTGACGTTCGAGGGATCGATGGGGAGGGGGGAGAAGGAAGAAAAAAAAAAACCCTTGGAGGAGGATAAGGGAAGGAAAGGAAGGGAGATATTATGATGGCCTAACCTGAGTCATTGATCTGCCTTTCAAAACCTTTCCACCCCACTTCCTTAACTATCGATTACAATCAATCGATATATTGGCATTTTAAGAACTTTCGTGTTGAAAGTAAAAACAAGAAAAGCTCTGATTTGCAGTTAAACAATAAACAAAGTTATCTTTTGACATTCTTTCTCCTCAAAGTTTTACAGACAAAATTCGAATTTACAGAGAGGAAAGAGGGGGGTTTAAGGGGTTCCAAAGAGGGTTAAGGAGGGGTTTTAGGGGGTGGGGCCAAATGTTATTATTACGTTACGAAACATTTTCTAAGAGAACAGTTTCTACACGGCCGTCAAAAAAGTCACTTATCGCTTATTTTGTACAATTTAAATTAAAAAGAACGTGTCACACATCAAAAGTCATTCATTTTACACAATTTTAACAAAATAATTATGAAAAAAAAGCCAAGTAAATGAAATTAAAAGTCGTATAATTACCAGTTCCTCGAACGGAGTCAAGGCGGACGCCATCTTGGAATTCGGGTTTTGCCAAAAGGTGATATGATCAAGAGGTGACGTCGCACACAATGAAAACATGAAACGGAATGAAAAAAATGGCGCAAAATTTAAAACTTACAAATGATATATCTCTTTCTCGTTATGCAATAATTAAAAGTTAAAATTATATAAGTTTATATTACAAATAATTATAATTATATTTCTGTCTTATTGTAATTGTTTTTTTGTTGTTGTTGTAACAATTCAAAATTAAGAAACAGTTATTTTCGTCTTTCTCAATATAAGTAAATTCTGTTTCATATTTCTCTATTGAGTATTAATTGCACGGTCTGTAAATTGAGTAACGTTACATTGTTATCATGATAATGATGATTACCAAACGTGTGATTCATAATGTAATAGGTTACACATTAGTACAATGAACGATAAAACGGTTCTAATATCCAAAAGAAAAAAAAAATGTCATTAAAATGAATAGGACAAAGAAAAATATCAGCTTCCCATTGCGTTTCTGCACAAATTATACATAGTTTTGCAAACTTATAATTATTTTATAAAAGTTGTTTCAATTTTAAAAGTTAAAAATAAAAACGAATTTTTATTAAAATCTGTTTAATAAAATTCAATGTATTCAAGCCCAAAACAAATATAATGTGTAAATTTACCAGTGAAAAGAGAAAAACTGGCATTCACTTCAAAGTTCTGACTACAAATTCGCTACAAAAAATGCAACAAAAAACAGCTTCATATTTAAAATTTGTCATTTCATAAATTATCTCAAATTTCAAATCACGAAATAAAAATGAAATTAAAAAGCAAAATAAAAACGAAAATGAAAATTATACTTTTAACAAATGTTACCATAAGGTAAATGATTTTTGTACTGTAATTAGTTTACAAGTATAAAATTAAAAATAAGTGAGATTTAAGAGAGAGATCTTTAAGAATATTTCATTACTCACTTCCAAATAGAGAGCTGAAATTTAGAATGTTTATGGTGCGTCAGAAAACAGCAATTGTAAATTGAATTTTAAATTTTATAATTATTAATTTTGTCATAATAAAAGTGAGATTTAACATGAAATAAAATAAAAATAACTGAAAACAGCTACCACATAAACAAAAATGAAAATTTATAAGCACTCGACTATAACGTAAATGTCATAAAAAGCCGCAACCACAATAAATAAAAAATTATAATATTCACAATTTAGCCACCAAAAATAATTTTAAATAATCTATTCAGTGGTCAAAATATATTTTTCCACCTGTTAAATTATAATTAAAATAATGACATTCAGTTCATTATAATTTACCTGTCAATGTGATTTGACAGGAAAACGTTTGAACAAATTTATTGAATAAATCTTTTGTTCTTTCATTTAGTATGTATTTAAATTTTGCACTAGGTGCATTTTAGATAAATTTTGCTTATTCAATAACAACGTTTTCAAATCATAAAAACTTTGAAATAAAAAAAAATCTAACAAAAATCAAGCTATAAAAAATAAAATACACCAATTTCATATCAAAAATGGAATGCTCAAAAATGTTTTAACTGAATTTTGATAATAATAATAATAATAATAATATCAAATATAATTAGTAAAACGTAAGTTTTTAAAGTCACTCAAGCCTTAATTAAAAAGAATCAATTGATAAATTTTAAACCAATATAAAAATTTGTGCAACAACCCGCGTTAATTAGCAAATTTACACAAGCATAACAAACACCAAATAATGAAAAAAAAAACCTTCAAATTATAGGAAAAATTTAAAAATACGTTCTGAAAATTTGAGAATATTCATCCTGAAGAAATGAGATAGAACAAGAAATAACTGCAAAATGTGTTGCAAAAAAAAAGGCCATGTAACAACAAACACAGATGATCACAATCAAATTATTTAAATAGTACCAAACATTATTTTGTTTGTTAAAAAAATGCAAGTCAAAGCCATAAAAGTTATTGCACGATGAGACGTTCGATTATGGCTTCTTCTCTTTATATATAAATGGTTTGGAGGAAATAGATTTGAAATTTATGTAATATGAATATACTGTTCAACTCACACAGAAGTCAGTTTTAAAAAACAACTTCTCAGTATAATAAAGTTTCGTAAAAGATACAATTAAAAAACTCCGCAATTATTTCAAGTAAATCGGAAAAAAATATAAAATTTATCTTCTTTTTTTTTAAAAAAAAGTTGGTACCATTTAAAGATTTTTGAGAAAAAAAAAACCCGCATACAATACAAATAATCATTTCATAAACAACCAATTTTGCATGATTGAATATTATATGGACACAAAAGTTACTAAAAAAAAAAAAAGAAATAGAATGTTAAAAATTGGAAGAAAAAAGCATTTTATAGTGCAAAAAGGGGAGTCCATTAATGATGAGTGAAGAAGAAACATATGAAATTCATAACGCCTCCAAAAAAAGGTCCTCAAATATAGTCATATGGAAAAATATAGAATCAATTAAGTTCATAATTGATGCAAAGAAGCCCATTAAAGTTCATATGGAAAGTGTACAAATTTCTTTAACGATGAAGAAGGAAAAATAGAAAAGAAAAAAAGAAAACAAGAACTCTGAATACCACCGCAAAAGGCATCCAGAACAATAATGATAAAAAAGATTTTGTACATAGCACACACACAAACACACTATCTATATCCCTTTTGCTTGTTTGGAGAATTTGCTTCCAGCCATTGCATCAAGAAACAGAAGAAAAAAGTACAAATAAAACCAACCAATGTTGGAAAAACAATGTCGACGATCTGAAAAACTCAAGTGAAAAAACTGTGGTACGGATTGTGTCTCTTAGATAGCCATTCGCAACGATACGCAAAAGCGACCTATCGAAATAAAAAACATTTCGACATCGGCCAGCCAATATTCACAAAAGGCCGCTAAAAATTTTCCCCCTTAAGATGATTGAACATTTCCATTTAGAAGCTTGAGAATTTTTACCTTTCTTACATCACAATCAAAATCACATCACAATCATTTAAAATGAAAATCATCGTTAACTAAAGACGTTAACCACTATAAAAACGTGGAACTTAAGTCTTCGCTCGTCATTCATTGCATCAGTGTACGCAAAGCTTTCTTAAGATACTCCTTAAAAGGTTCGTAGTATTCTCGGCGTAACAAAATCAATTCTGGCATCCTTCGAATGTCGCTCAGAAGTTCTGAGTCAGACTCGAGGATGACAACGACCACACAAGACAGAAAAAACACTGCAAAAAATAAAGTTGGAACGAGAAGTTTGAAAGCTATCACACTCCTCGACGGAGACGCGAGGATCAGACCGTGACGTGTGTCCTTGGAGCCATACAACGGGATGAAACCAGTGACGTTCGTTTGGACTTCGGTCGACGAAACCGATGTTGCATCACAGGTCGCAGCAGCACGAGAATCAAACACATGATTCATGTCCGAAAAAGAACCATGTTTCTTCATTTCGTTAACCATTGAATCTCTGTAACAATTGTCTTGATTGCACGACGACAAACGCATGTAAGGACTGCTACTTGGTTCGTGGCCTTCCTCGACCGTTGACAGTGTATTTTCTGGTGTGTAGTTGAGAGTGGAAACGAGATACGATTTATCCGCAGCAATACGATTATCGACATTTGAATCCTCAACAGGCGTATCGCTCACAAATATAGGTGTGGAATGTTTCGAACGAGGAAGAGTTGCAAAGCCTAAAAGTAGGACGTTAGAAAAGGTTTCTCTGAAAACATCTGGATAGAAATATTATTGGTCCGGGATATCCCCCCCCCCCCCAACACCATGTCGTTTCCACCATATTCTTGATGAAAAGTTGGAGCTAACCACTCATACATGTGTTTCATATGGAGTTGTTAAGAAAGGCGTTCTAGCTACTGGGAAATTGGTACCCTTATGTGCGAAACACGCATTAGTAGTAAACAAGGTGTGTGTGGGGGGGGCGTCCCATAGAAATGGCCTACTTATTGTAACATAGCAAATTACCACCTACGAGCAATATCTCGAAAAAGTAAAACCATTACTGCCATACTTACACAAATCACTACTGTTACAGCCATTAAACAAACATTAGTGTACAACAGAAACAATAAGTAAAGTTGATAACTTACCACCTTCACCTTCTTGCGAACTGGACTGGCTACTTGTGAGCGTACTAGATTTGTTACGAAACGACAACGAACGAGAAGTTATACGCGAAAACTCCGGCGGCTCTCGATCAATAGAATTACTAGATTCGACAATTTCTTTCTCAACTCGACCACTGCAATGAAGTGTCAAAAAAAAATTTTAACTGAACAAGATGAGAGACGACAAAAAAGGTGTTGATTAACGGAGTGAAGCAACGTATGAGTTTGAAAAGTTCAACGGCAAAACGAAACGCAAGATGAAGAAGAAGAAGACAAAAGAAAAAACGTAAAAACAAAGAAAAAACACGAAGGAAGAAAACGGGTGTAAAAAAACGTTTCACTACTAAGAAAAAAATGCAAAAAAGAAACGAAAAGAACCCCCAAAGATAAAAAAAGAAATGAATAAAAACAAATCATTCCGTACCTATATCTAAACCGTGACCCCCTCGAAAAAAAACTACCACCAGTTACCACTGAAGGGGCTTCGGTCGAAGTACTTAACCTAAAAGAATTAACAAAACAAAAATCCCTAAGACAAAAATCGTAAACTAAAAAATATCCAACGAGGATGCACAAAAAACAAAATTAAGAGGGAGAATGAGGATCAAAAAAAGGAGGAGGGAACGCCGTCTCATCAAATGTTTTTTGGGCAAAACCTACGTAAAGAAAATCCTCTGTTCGACAGCACATCGCCACAGATGTTTACAAGCCGCCGACGAAGGACACTTGAAACCAATTGTATGCTTCTTCTGTCAAAAAAACAAACAACATTACATAATACAAACTTCAGGCTGGATACACGTTCAATCCTGGCTCGACAAATCCTTGGGTTTTATGTGGAAAGCGTTTTTACTATTTTACTAATTGCTCATTCTCATATCAATGCAAATATGTACGTTCCCACGCCTAGAATTGACAAGCTAGAACTGACCGCCAGTACTCGGTCTAATATTGCCATGGCAACAACCGTAGTTTGACTTCTTTTAAAAATAAAAAAACTATTCATGTTTCAAAATGTCACATATTTTACAGAACTAAATAAAAATCTTGACTAACTTTTGTCCTAGAATCCTTTGTTTGGTTGCAAAAGTGTAAATTAGAAAGTTAAAACAAAAAAAAAGAACAACTAATAAAAACTCGCTAAATGATTACTGTACCTCGTTAAACATTAGGTGAATTATGAACATCTTTCCTTCGTAATTTATTTTCTGAACATCTTGCCTACAAACCAACAAAATAATTTAAATTGATTTCATACGCACACACAGTTATGAACTAATTAAACAGAGGGGTAAAAAACTGATCCAAGTCTTGTCAGACGGTTATATTGTTCATTAGCAATTATACGTTTTTAGAATAATTAAATGTAGTTAATATAATAATTAAAAAAAACACTTGCCATTTGAAGTGGTGCGTCTTTCTGCTTCCTTGAAACGTTAAAATGCCAGCGTGATTAATCCCCAAATACAGCTGATTACCCTTCTGGTCCTGTGGTACAACAATAGACTACGAGTCACTTGTCAATATCAGTGTACCTCCCCATTAACAGCAGTACGTATAATATATCTTATCAATTAATTCATTTATTCAATTTTATGAAAATATTATATAATTTTGAGAATTTCTGGTGATGTTTGGATATTTTGTGATTTTAATTTGTCTGGAATTATGGACAATATATTTAAGGGCTTTCGAGCACATCTCGTCACTGCAGAAGATTTCTGACGTTTGTTCGGAACATTTAAACTCTTTTTGAAGCAAACATTTCAAATGTCATTATTATTTTTAAAATTCATAGACTATCTTAGGGTTTTTGAGCACTTCTAGTTTAATTAAATACTTCCGAGGTTCATTAGGAACATTTCAATTTTCAAATTCTTATTTTTTCATGTTTTTCTTTAGAAAAAACAAAAAAAACTTTGGTGTTTCTTTTCACTTTTTGAACATATTTTAATTTTTGAAATTTATGGTTTTGAGGATATCCTGACCATTTCTGAAACATTTTGAAATGTTTCAATTTTTAGCTTCCGACGTCTCGTAACCCTATAAGACAGGCCTCCATAAACCCGACACGATTTCTAATTGCATGAATACCTTCACAGGATGAGGGTCAACTCCATATGTATCTAAAAGACAAGCCTTCCTTAGAAAACTATTTTCTGCCATTGCTGGAACCTGGCCCCTTACGTCATAAACGAACGCAAAATCAACGAATTAAATAAAACCGGCGAAAGTTATTCTGAATTTATAACCACATAAAGGACTCACTTTAACTGCAACTGGTGTATTTCAGCGATTTTCTCTTCGATTTTAGTAGTCTGTTTGAGAAGAAGCTTGAAATCGATTACATAATTGCCAATGTGTTCATCTGGATCGTAATCACCGAGTTCAGCTACCATAAAAAACAACAAACCGTTTATTGTTATCAGAAATGAAAAGAAGCAGCCAGCAAACAGTTTGTTTTTGTTTGAAATTAATACGATCACATAACAGAGTATTCATTATAATGAAATCTGGCTAAATCACAAAAAAACCTCACTAAATATACAATAAAACCAATAATTTTATCACATAAAGACTTATATTTGTTAAAACCAAGAAAACAATATCTGAAAAAGAGTCAAAAACAAAACAAATCCAATTTTGGCTATGATCCAGTTCTACAAAATAAAAAGGTCTAACATTGTTTTCAAGTTCAATTCTCAATTGAAGAAAAACAAGTCAATCAGGGTTCATAAGAAGAAAGAAAACCGATCCTAATGCATTAGCAACTTAGAAATCTGTTTGGTAATCAAAGGCAAAGTGAAGTTGTCCTCATGAAAAACATAGAGGGTACTTTTTTATATACAGTCCATCATTTCAATCAATTTCATTAAGTACTGACAGTTTGACAGAAGGTTAGATCATAACTAGAGTGCGCGCTTGCTCTCTCAGCACTCCCCACAATAAATAACTTACACTGAATAATATAAGCTGCCAAATAAGCAGAATCCGTCTGCGAACAGTAAAGCCGTCCATGCAACAAATCCCTTCTCAACTGAAGAAATATTTGATACCTTTTCGAAAATAGAAGATAGAAAGTGAAATGAATTACAACAAAAACATGTGAAATAAAAATAGAAGCCATATTGTTATTGTTTACCTGGTTATTTCTTCTTTTAGCCTGTGAGGATCTGGTGGATAAAACTTAACACGAAAGCAAAATATAATCGGATTCATTCCTAAAAAAACAAAAACAAAACCAAAAATGAATGAAGAAATGTTTTTTTTTGGTCTAAAACTCATTAGAAAGTCAGAATAAACAAAAAAACGAAAAAAAAGTCTATTTTCAGTTTGCGTTGGAAGAAGAAGAAGAGTGCGATTTAATTATTTACCTTTGATTTGTTTCACGATGGATCGTGCAGGATCTAACCAATGCTGCAAACAAACAAACAAAAAAAAGAACATGATAACTGTCAACACAAGTCAGTATTCAATGTTTCTCGTATTTCGTAATTCACACTCTGCAAATAAATTTTCAGCCCATAAAAAGTCATGCAACAATATCAACACGTTATTCAAAAAAGTATATATCTCCTCACATTTGAGGAGTTTTTTTTTTCTTCTTCAAAACTCAACAAGTCCATATTATGGCCAAACCTATTTTAAGGAAGTTAGATAAATAGTTTTCAAAGCTGAATCGATACCAGGTATCTGTAAATTTTTTTTTTCCTAAGTAGAAGGATTTACATGTAGAAAAGGATTCGTTTTTTTGTGTGTTTCTTGAACAATTTGAGTAACTGGACTTCTTAAATTTTGAAGAAAAAAAAAACCATTCCTCATTTTTAATCGATTTATCAAGCAGTATGACGTCACATCAATACATCTACGTAGACCTCGATATCAAACTAACAAGATAAATCGATAAATAAAAGAATGTGCGGTATATATTTCAGAATAGTGCAAAGATTCAAAGATGTTTTGAATACTCAAGAAATCTGTTTTAATAAACTAAATAAAAGTATTTCTAGTAAGGTAACTAAACTTTAAAAGCATTTCCATCTATTATTTGCAAAGTCTCCGAAAACACTCAGTAGGGGCCTATACAAAAAAAAAATCCAATATCCATTTCAAAGTTAACGATAAATTATATTAAACATTTAGCTTGTTTGTTGACATTTGCAACCATGTTGACTTTTGATGGCACAAACGTCCTATAATTTGTTGTTTCGAGCATTTTCCGGTTGGAATTTTTACAAAATGCATATTTACATTTTTTTCTATTATTTTTTTCTTTACTTCTTTGATAAGTACCCGGGGGTTTTTTTTTTGCACGTTTTCTTATGATTAAAAGTGATGATATAAAGAGATAACAATTTCAAATTAAAATAACATTTCAAGTAAGTTTAACAAAGTGCTTAATGAGAAATAAATATTACGAATTGTAGGTTTCGTTATTAAGACAGATTCTCAATTGAATCAGAACTCCAAATTATAAATGATGCTTAATAATTATAATTAGGGCCAAAAAAAAGTTGTTGTTTTAAATAACTTTTTTTGGAGGCCAGAACCTAGAACAACTAATGGCAACCAACGAGATAACTCTACCCTCTAAACAATTCATTTTTATTTAGAAATTAAATAATTAATCTCTGTAACTGATACCAAAAAAAACACATATAAGTTACAATTTCATTTCCAAAATAAAATAGGAGCCTAGAATAAACAGATGGGTCTTATTATTACTTCATTGATTTTCAAAAAAACATTGTTTTTATGTCCATTCATGGTGATTGCCTACTTCATCATATATATAGACAATATAATAAGCAAGAAGAGAAAAATCGTTTTTACCGGAAAGAACAAAATGAAAACGAAAAGGCCAAACCATAATTCACATCCATCTTCTACTGAAATACTAACCCTTTGCTTAGTTTCGTCGACATAACGTAATCCGAAATAATCCTTTTCCAAAAGATTCAGTTGTTCACACACATAATCTAACAAATGATATCCTTTCTGATCTCTCTGTATTTTTTTCCGGAAATGAAAAAAAAAAGAGAAAAAACAAATCATTTTTAGATTTGTTCATATATGTATACACTTTATGAAATGTTTCGAATAATTGTATTATTAAACACAAAATTGGCAATTCTTCTTATCAGTTATAACATTCTAATAATACCTTGTACACACATGAGTTAAATGAATTCAAATTAAATGTGTTTAGGTGAATTATACGGAATCCAGTTAAGGACATAAATCCAAATATAAATTGACTTTTATTATTAATATTTTAAATTGAAATACTAAATCAATAGTTTATATATTTTATTTAAGTATTAACTCAATATTTTCAGATTATTAACTTAATAAATTGAATTCGAGGACACATTGTGTGTTTGCCCTTCACAGAGGGCTCTGTAGAACACGTTTATTAGTTAAATGCATTTAAATTATCAGGTGTGTACTAAGTATAATACCGTGTACACCCATGAGTTAAATGAATTCAAATTAAATGCGTTTAGGTGAATTATACGGAATCCAGTTAAGGACATAAACCCAAATATAAATTGACTTTATTATTAATATTTTAAATTGAAATACTAAATCAATATTTTGTGTCAATAGTTTATATATTTTATATTTAAGTATTAACTCAATATTTCCAGATTAACAACTGAATAAATTGAATTCGATATATTGTTTGCTTGTCCTTCACAGGGCTCTGTAGAACACGTTTATTATTTAAATACATTTAAATTATCAGGTGTGTACTAGATATAATTATAATTCAAGTTATTCAACACTAGAGAGGTCTAAAGAATTTTTTTTTCATTTTAAATCTTAAGCAAAAATAAATCGATAAAAAAATAACTTAAAATTATTAAATTTAGAACAATTAGAAACCTTTCTTCCAATTTGAATTAGTAATCTTAAAAAGTTTTATCCTCTTAGAAGTCTCTCATCCCACTAATATAATTATTATTACACCAGCTATATTAAATTACATAATTATAATATAAATGTGACTTAATTTGGTCATTAATTCGTATTATAAATAAATGAGCCACTTCAAATATTACTAACTTGGAAGTACTTTTGATAACTCCACTCTATAGACATACTTAAGATTGTTAAGAGCCCAAACGTTTGTATAAAGCAGGTCCCGCACGCTACATCGGATCGGAACGGGTCAGAACGGACCGAATCGGATTTTTTTTTGATAACAAGCGGTTCAATGAAGCCCCACCGACGTGGCGTTTTCGATTCCGACCCAAGCTAGTGTACGGGGCTCCAATAAAATATGTTTATCAAAATATTCCAATTCGTTCCGCTGTAGTGTGGCTTAAAAATGCACAAAATACATAATGACATTACACTATTGATACCATACGCGAGTGCCATGAGCAGTAATTATCATTTTAATCCAAAATAAAAAAAGTGCATAAAATGCACAAGACGCATAGCATAAATCTTTGAAAATTTGCAGAATTTCACTTTTTTCTTTAAAAAAAAAACATTTTACAAGAAAATCCTTTCGATTTTGCATTTTCCGTTATTGTTTTTAATGATTGTTCGCTATTAATTGTGTCAACGAAGTAATTAACTGTGCTTTTGCTATATAATATACACTTTTTTTATTTACATAAAATGAATCATTTCCTTTCATATTTTGTATTTTTGGAGGATTTATTTTTTTATTTGTATAATATGCATAATTTATATAAAAAAAACAATTTGCACATTTTTAAATTGTTATTTGCATAAACATTTTTAGGCTCAATCATTATACTTACAAATAATGCAAATAAATAGCAATCCTCGTGATCTACATGTTACAAGGCAATTAATTGCCTTGTAATTAACATTAATTATCACGTTCATATAGTCACAATGATTGTTTGTAACTTGGCCAAAACGTTTGTACAAATAAAAGTTCAGAAATGTACAATTTTTTATTATAAATGTGCGCGTTTTTTTTATCCAAATAGAAAATAAAATGTTTACATTTTATACAAATATAATAAATAATGCATACTAAGGATAAATGACTGGAGGAAGCAGTCATATAAAATTTAAAAGGCAGAAAAAAACGTTTGCAAAATTTTTCTTAAATTCTGACAAATAAAAATAATAATTTACGTTCAAGAACCTGGTTAGAGGCTAGAGGTCAAACTACCATCTAAAACTATTTAATCCTGTTCAGAATGTAACTCTAACCAAGTTATTTGACTGAATAACGCATCCATGCCTTTCATACAAAACTTTGGAAACCTTCTTTGGTGCAGAAGCCACAGGCAGTTAGAAATCGGGGAGAACTTCAGTTATAACGAACGCAAGTTCTAATTGGTTTATTATGTAGTCTAACAAACCAATTAGACGTTGCCGGTCGTCATAACAAGGGCGGAGCCAACTGAAGTTCTCCCCGATTTCTAACTGCCTGTGCAGCAGCTGCGTCCAGAAATGAAAAAGACCAATTGACAATGTCGTCGTTCGGCTTTGAATCTCATTTGTTTTTAGTTTCTATTTTTGTAACGTCGATATAAATGATTGAAATCACGAAAAGATCACATTGGATTACTATTGGTTCAATAATAGAATGAATCTAATTAATAAATCACGATGAAATCAATACGAATCACGAAAACTAAGAATAAAAAAGTTACAACAAAAAACACTTCTAAACTTAAGATGGTTTAAAATCAAGCAAAAATTAAGAGAAATTTCAAAGTGTCTTCGAAACTAGAAAGAAGGGTGGCTACAGCTCAATCACTTATGGTTATTTTCAAGGAAAATACTCATGTGATTGCGCTACACATCTAGTTACTAAAGGAGATTCAAATTTTTCTTCATATATTACACAAATATTAATGAATAGAGCTCGGATTTTTATGCAAAATATCAAGCAAATGTTTCTCAATCTGTGGCCCAAGTGCCAATTGTGAAGAAATCATCATCATTAGCTCAAATAATAATTGTTTTTTTTTTTAAATTCAAAAACACTGGTTAGAGGCTAGAACTTTCGAGTTGACAACTGATAGTAAGCAAACATCGAGCCTCTAACCAGCCTTTTTTGATTAGAAAAGGGTATAATTGCAGTTGCGCTAATGATGATGATTACTTCACAATTGGGCACTTGAGCCGCAATTTGAGAAACATTTGCTTGATATTGCATAAATATCCGAGCCCTATTAATGAATTATGGGTTTAAATTTTCAGTGACTACATTTATATTTTTGTTATATTTGCAATGCAGGTTATTTTTTTTTTGTAGTTTTTATATAGGCCTATTGATGACAATGCATCTAGCAGCACTTGGATCTTAGGATCCCACTGCCATAGGGCCAACCGGCTGCAGGCAGAGTATTTTTTTGTAATTGAAACAGAATAAAGAGTTCGCAAGGCGTTTACACTTTAAACCATAACTTTTCATGTTAGCATGTACAAAATTGGATTTTTTTTTTCTTGTTGAAGTTGTTTTTCACATTGAAGCCTAAATCATATATACTAAGGTAACAGTCTAGGCAGATTATTGCAAACACATTGACTGTTTTCTGGCATCATTCCTAGGCTATCTAGGCTCGGACTTACATATAATATCTGCCTTTATTCAGATTGTCATCTGTCCAGAGATAAACTACTTGGACAGAGGATAGTCGATATGGCACCTTGTTTTTTTTTAGACCAATGAACCGTGAGACGATTATTAAAAGAAGAAAAGCGCTTCTGACATTTTCAAATGTCAGTTTCCTTCCATCCACCACCCTCCTTACAAAGTGAATTGCAACAACGCACCAAAAAAAAACACTATAATCGTGTTGTTAATATTTTATAGTTTTCGAAGAGAATAGCTTCTCACCTAGGTCCTAGGGGCTCTTGTTTCACCTACAAAAAAATGTATCTATTTTTTAAATTCACAACCGAACAAAAAAACAAATGTGGGCGTTGTTTTATTTCTGAATCTACAGTCAAATATCGGAATGTACCTATTGTACATTTGTAATTATCAATTTATCATCATTACGCTGAAAATAACGCACATTCCTAAGCCGCCGCCGCCTCCCACATGTTGCTCTTATAGTTTTTTTCTTTTCATTTTCATTTTCATTCCTTGAAAAGGAAAACGAAAAGAAAAGAAATTCACCTGAATGTTAAATTCTAATCCAATTAGACAGGAGTTCATTCACTAATTATATAAAGCACTTCTTACAGTGGTTTTAAAGCGTAACAACTGCCCCTTCGAACTTTTATTATTCTCTTTCAGGTGTAAAAATGAAGAAAAACTTGAATGTGTTTTAGAAACTAGAAAGGTAGCCTAGCTCTCACTAATATAAAGGTAATTTCACGTTTATTTCAAAGTTTAGTTTTGAAGATATCAACATGAAAATGATATTAAGTAATTCTACTTTTTAATACACACTTTCAATTTTTGAAACGCATAATAACCAGAGGTCATAAAAACATCTATTTACTCTATTTTATTAAAAAAAAATAACTTCCAAACAATTTTAAAATAAAAAAAAAAATTAATTAGATTGATACAATCGAATTAATTTTTTTATTTTAAAATTATTTGGAAGTTATGTGAATTGTATCAATTCACAAAAGTAGGGCCTACTAAATTTTTAAATTTACTTTGATGCCAAATTCTGATAATTATTGCAATATGTCAGAACTGCAATAAATGCAATTTTATGAAAAAAATTTTACAAAAGTGAGATTGTTGAATTTATTTCCGCATTTTTTTTGTGTGATGTTTTCATTGTTGTCTACTTGTGTGTGTGTGTGTGTGTGTGGACAGTGAAAACAACAATTTAATATTTAATCATATAAGAAATAAAAGCAATTCTCAGTTTACATTGCAGCTCATACTAAAAAAAAATGACTAATTGCATATTTCCCATTATAAACAACACACGCACAAGTTGTGATTTTGGAAGTGAACCGATTATGCAAAAGTGGACAACACTTAAGGGACCAAAAAAAAACAACAATCTATTTAGATAAATTAATATAATTTCTCTTCTCTCTGCATTTATATAGAAACAAAAACAAAACTAACAAAAAGAACGACAACGTAAACTAACATGGGGAAAGAACGAAGAGAAAACTACATTTTTATTAGAGTAGTAAAACGAAAAAACTTAAAACCGTTTCTCGAATGACAAAATAAAATAAACGAATCCACATGCAATAATATTGTATAGGCCTATTTACTATATGCACACAAGCACAAAGTGAAATCGATCAGCTGATTTTTTTAGCGACTAGTACAAATAAGCTATTTATAACCTATCGACATCTTAGCCGCCAAACTCCAAAATCTAACCTTTGATCTAGTTTTGCCCTTTAAAACAACCTTGTACCTTTTCAAACGAAACATAAGAATAATAAAAATATCAAATATTAAAGTTATATCACATATTAAAAAGATACGTGTTTCATAAATACGATCTCAAGCGACGAATTCTCAATTTCTCTGCACCTTAGCACCGAAATAGAAACCCTTTAGCTAAAACGGAGCGCTCAGAGTGAATAAAATCACCATTAGATTACAAAGAAACATTAAACGCTCCGTACAATCCAGATTGTTTGAAGCTCATTCTAGAACGCTACCTTGACTTCCAATCTCTCACTATCTCTTGTCCATACTACTGCATTCATTAGCATTTAGAAAATATAACTAATAAACCTTGTTTGCAAATAAATCTCTTCTCTGATGAGATGTCATTTGTAATGGAATGATAACTTACGTGAAAGACGCACTGTAACACTTCGTTGTCGTCCAACAAGCGTACCGTACACTTGCATTCGAGCGTAATGTCGTTTTTGCTTCCAAATTTAAACATATTGACACTATTATCTACTGAAAACGTCAACGCCAAACATTCAGACCTAATTAGAAGCGCACAAATGAGCGAAAAAAACAAAGAGTTACACAAAAGCAGCAGCCACAATGCAATACATGGAGGACGACTACTACTTTTTTTAAAACCGGGAAATGAAGTTTCACGTAGAAGCCAACGGAGGGCGTCACTTTACTAGATTTCTTTTTTATCTTATTCAGCCGCCGATTAAATTTACACTGTATTATCCGCCGCCGTTAATGAATTTATTAATGACGAAATAGTGATGCGCGATATAATAATCTTAAAAATAAACTTTTTTAAGAACAAGAATTTTAACAATAAATTTAAGATTATTTTAACAAATTTAAAAAAATAAACTTTAACAGACACCACTGAGACTTGAACCCACAAACACCAGTCCAGAAGGCAGTGATCTTAACCACACAGCCAAACTGACAACTGCAACAGCAGAGCTAATAAATTATACTTAGGAACCTTTCCAACCTTGAATGTTTCCTAAAACAAAATTAAAAAAATTCAGCCAAAGTAGATGGAGCCACCGTCTCCATTAAAAAAATTTTGCCAAAAAGCAAAAACTTTTTTTGAAGGTATAGGATTTTTAACATAGAACTTTTTTAATTAATGTTTCAAATGTTTGAAGACAGGGGCGCTACAATCAACTATTACATAGAGTCCTTGTATAAAGTGTTAGGTTAGGTTAGGTTTAGTGGGTTAGTGTTGGGTTAGGCTAGATTAGTGGGTTAGTGTTGGGTTAGGTTACATTAGTTGGTTAGTGTTGGGTTAGGTTAGATTAGTGGGTTAGTGTTGGGTTAGGCTATGTTAGTGTGTGGGGGGGGGTGGTTACAATTTAAGCGGGAAAATTTAAAATTCGAAAAAATATACACATACTGCGCTCAATAATATTGACAGGCAGTTAGAAATCGGGGAGAACTTCAGTTGGCTCCGCCCTTGTTATGAAGACCGCAACTCTAACCCCCCTATTAACCCTTATTAACCTTATACATGGACTCTATGTTATAGTTGATTGTAGCGCCGCCTGTCTTCAAACATTTCAAACATTAATTAAAAGGTCTATGTTAAAAATCCTATACCTCAAAAAAAAGTTTTTGCTTTTTGGCAAAATTTTTTTTATGGAGACGGGGGCTCCATCTACTTTGGCTGAATTTTTTTAATTTTGTTTTAGGAAACATTCTGAACTGGTGTTCATAGGTTCAAATCTCAGTGTTAAATTTTAAAGTTTTTAAATTGTTAAAAATTCTTGTGGGTTAATGGGCCAGCATCAGTTTATATTCGTTTAGATTTCACGCTTATATACATAAAAATATTCCATTTCTAAGTATACATTTGAAGGTATTTATAAAAGCGACTCCGTACGTAAGTATGGAAACAGAAATAAAGGACAGTTGATACTTGACAGAAATGGACAACATCTGTAAACATTGTCAAAACACGGATATTGTTCAAAGATAAAAGTGACAGGTATTGCATATTTGTTAATACTAACATTACTTGTATTGTTGACAACTTGTTGCTTCTTGGAATGTTTAAATGTTATCATAATTTAGATGGTTTTCGATGTGACAGAGTCAGCCAGAAAGAAACATGTTGGTTTTAGGTTTGGGGCACAATAAAATCAACGTTGAGGGTCTAAGGTTAACTTTTTAAAAAAAAAAACGTAATGAAGGGGGTCGTTCTACGTGGACGCTGTCTGATAACGACATTCGTCGTATCAATTATGGCTGTTACCGTATGCATACTGAGGTCAGGGTATGCCACAGAGGATGATTCATTCTGTCATCCTCCTCCTTCGACTGCTGAAAGCATAAGAATGACAAGAGAAGTACAGTATGAGATTGGCAAGTCCGAAGTGGTGGCTTTTCCGGGACATTGGCCGAATGGCTACTGCAGACTAACCGACGTGTACCTGAAGACGTCAGAGAAGACATTCTATGTCGGTTTCGACGATCCGTCTTCCATCGATGTTTGTTTTGGAACGAGAGACATCTGGCATTTCGATTCGAAGCCAACCAAACGTGATGATCACTTTCGTTGCGATCAGATCTACGAATCGGGACACGTATTCACGATTTACTATTACCACGGGAGCAACTACTTTCACCTGCATTATGATACCGCCTTGCCCTTGTATAATAGCCTTTGGTACAACAACCTGTCGTATGTTCCAACATCGAAGAACACAGTTCTAATGCCTTCAGTCGAAATTGACAGACTCAAAGTATGAATAATAATGAGTTGAAAATTAAACAGAGAATTGAATTGAATGACATTTTTTTCAGGGTGTTAATTGGAAAACGGACGCCTTTTTTAACGGATCTACTTACTGGAATAAATTAATACAAGTATTTTAGTCAAATTGGCTTCAAGGCAGTTTAAAGTCATTATTTAAAAAAAATAATAAGACCTTTTTCTTAAATAATCAACTTTAAATTATATCAAATGAACAAGTTAAAATGGAATTACATAAAATAAATTCTAAAAAAAAATCCTATTATCTTCAAATGATGTTAAAAGCCATGATTTTGGTTCTTCAGGTATTGGCTCATCCATATCAGTTGTTACCATTGGATAAAAGATTGGCAGCAATGGATAAAACACTCTGCTTTAAAGAAATCCGATTCGGAGTAATTTTTATCGCTTTGTTTTTTGTACAAGTAAAAAATTCATTATTCGTTTATTAAAAGACTCCGAAGGTAAATGTATCCGAGGCAAACGTCGTTCGTAGTTTTGTGACGTTCGTGAAGTCCAGACTTAACGTAGACGATGTTCGTATCGGTAAAAACAAAAGATTGGGATTGATTAAGAGGTTCTTTAAAAAATTCATTTTATAATATAATTCAATAAATGTGTTTTTAATTATTCCGATTACATCTTAAATGCAAAGAAACGCGAGACGCAAGATTTTGAACGGTGATCAACTTTTGGATGCTTTAAAGTCGTTTGTTGATGTCGAGATGGTGGATTTCGTTGGACATTCTTTGAAAACTCAGGTTACTACAAAATGTTATTTAAATATTTGCATTTGCGATGCAATAAAGATGGAATTTTGTTAAATTCTTGCTAAAGGAACAATTGCTGCAATGTCTGTTCTTGATTTCAGGTAGAAATGATGCAGAAATTTGACATTTTGGCTGGAATAAACGGCGCCGGTTTAATGAATGCGATTTATCTTCCTGAGGACAGTGTTGCAGTACAAATGGTCCCATATGGAGTAAGAATACTAAAAAAAATTACTGTTATCAGTTCATCATAATATGAAACATACATCTGTTTTAACAGGCGCAGCTTAATCACGCCGAGTACAGACAGTTACTTCAAGCGAGAGGCCCCTATCTGGAATGGCATAACACACATTCAGAACTGAATCGTGTAACGATCGACGACAATTTCAATAACAACGGCGACACAGTTGTTCAAGTTGACGAATTTGTTGAATTAATTAAAGAAGCATTAAATCTAATTAAAGATGAAACAAGAAAACAAGAGAAAAAATGTTATGCAGATTGATTATGTTAATTAATAGTTATCTTATATATAGATATATTTATATCAGTTAAAAACTCTTTTAAAATTGTTTGTTTTTGAAAACATGTTTGTGTAATGTGCCTTATATTTCATCGAATACAAAAACGTTCAAGTTTCGAGTTCGAAATAAAAAAATAATTTTGAAAGTGTATCGAAACTTTTTTTTTTGTCACAGATAACTATTTTATTAGTTTTACTGGTGATCTGTGTAATATTTTACAAATACTTACAACACATTTTACAAATAGAAACATATAATACATTTAGTCATGTTGAACCAAATAATAAAAAACAAACTCAAAGCAGCTATAGAAAAAAATGTCACAAGTTCTTGACAATAATTAAAAAAAATGCTATAGTAGAATGCCACACCTATCGTCATTTCATTTTTACAGCTGACTGACTAGGTAATAAAATACTTTTTTTTTCTTCAGCTTAGTTCTCTTCGTCTGAGCCTTGACCAGTGTCGGCATTTCGTGCCAACATGTAGTTGTCCATGTCAATCGAATGACAATTGTTTATAGCATAACGCAACCTTTCAGCCATTATGTCTTGACTACTGTATGAAGGAATACGTAGTTGAAAAAAACACGTTTGAGCCATGGGAAGCCCATCTGGCGCCTATCAAAATGAAAGGAAAAATTTGTCAACTATTTGTTTTGGAGCGGGGAGTTTTATAATTAACTCAATTACCCTATCGACTTTCATAATCTGGAAACGCTGCGAGATATCGGCCACGTTAGCAGGCAGCCGAGAGCGTCCAGAAACAAAACGCATGAAGAGGACACGCTCCTGATTGCTGAACTGTTCGAGAATGCTCCATAACCACTGAACGAGATGGTGACTTTCCTCCACTTCTCTATATCTGAGCACCATAAAATAAAACAATAGTGAGCAACGTTTAAACGAAAAATCGGATAACACGAAATACGCTTTCGGTCCACTCTCTTAGAAACATAAAACAGGAACACGAAGAAATATTCTGATCGCTTCCATTTCGTGTTAAGTGGTTTCTATTGTATTTATCAATGAAATGACGACAAAAAAAATAAAATTACCTGACAACTTTCTTCAATACGTCTACTGAAATGTGAGGCATACCACACACCAGTTGCTCTAGGTGTTGAGCAGTTACTAACGACAGTAATGGAACAGGAATAATCCAAGACATTCCTTCGCGTATAGCAGCAACCTTAATAAATAAATATGTAACCAGACTAATGAAATATGTACGTAGATAAAAAAAATCATCGACGACAACCTGAAAATCACTTTCATGAAGACGGTGATGCATTGCTCTATCAACATACTCAAAACGGTTATGGAATGTCAACGGAATACAACGTCCCCCTGGCACAATAGGTACTAATTTGCCAGTTGCACTTTGTCCTTCGAAACACTCCAATGGAATAGCCTTTGTGACAATTTGTAATAAAAATTAAAAAATGTATCTTGATAACAAAACAATGATTATTTAAATTGTGATAACCTCATAAAAATTATGCTCGGTTATTCCGCTTTTATGAATATCTCTAATGGCACGCAAGTTTTGAACATAAAGGAGATCAACTTCTTCGAGATCATCCATCAGCAAAGGCATCCCTGCAATCTGCTTCCATACAGTGGGAGCAAGATGAAGGTCGAGAGGTTTTTTTGTACGAACAGCAACTCCAAAAAGTATTCCTAGAAACTTGAACCACGAAAGATGTTCCTCCGACACAAGGGACGGGTTCAACAAAAACCTTTAATAATATCAACATTTTAATTATTATTGTATTAAACGAGGTCCTTGACGTATTTGTCATGAAAACGTACCGGTCACGATTGTAACCTGTTTCGTTAATTGCATTCGGTGTTGGAATTAAAAGTGGGACAATGCCAGTTTCAAGCTCCTACATTAAATAGCATTAACATATTTGTGATAATGTTGGTTTCTTAACAAACGTAATTACTTGGCAGATTTCTGTAATGGTGTCATCAAAAACCCCTCCAGCATCATCAGCACCTTCTCCAACCAACTTCACCTTCCATGCACGAGCAGGAAGTCTAAGGTCGGCAGGTTTCAATTTCACAACCTGACGAGCAATCTGAACAAAAATAGGTTTGCACTTCTTTCCTCTCGTGGCCAAACGTTTCACTGTGATCTGAGGACCGTAATTCTTTCCCTGCATCATCGTACGACCGATGGACCGTACTAACGGTAGGGTGTACACTCTTGAGGCCATGAGCGGCCGAATTTTTCCTTGTATAATCACTTTCGCTCCTTCGTTGTACTTTGAAGTTTCACACTTTAAACAACGCTTATGAAGAGATGTGATTTAACTAAAAATATTGTTACAGTTTACCTGTGAAATGGGCGCTAAATTGAGAAGACGCCACGATGCATACAACAAATCAGAAAAGTGACAAAGTAGACGTAGCCTCGCACGAATAGCTTCAACTGGAACGTCCTTCAGATGAGAGTATTGAGGAGGTATGGCTGTTGGCAATCCCAACTGTAATGGAGCTGGTGTTCCAGGTACACGTCTTGGTACGGCAGGTGTGGTCCACGACGCACTGTGCGTCCTTCCGGCAGAAATCTTTACACATAAATTGAAAATAAATCATCAACGATCAAAAAAGTTTCATGTTCATATCAAAGTACATGCCTGCTTAATGTTCTTTCCAGAAAGAGAGCTGATAAGCTGTGGTTCTCTAACGGCCATTGTGTGTCCGAGGCCAAGCTGTCCATCTCCATTATTACCCCAGGCCCACACATCTCCACTCGACGTGAGTGCGAGTGTATGTTCTGAACCTACAGCAATATCTTCTACAAAGTAAGCACTCAGTGCCGGAACCTGTTGAGGTCTATTATGGCCTCGAGAGCGAGATTCGGGCTGCCCAATCAGACGATCGAGACCGAAAGTAAACACACGACCATCTTTTGTCAAAATGACAGTGAACTGAGTTCCACAACAAGCTTTTTTCACAGACATTCCAGCCAACGTGTCTATTTTCTAAAAAAAATTAACAAATGTAATCAGAAATATTAACAAAAATAGTTCATATAACCGATTTCACATCAAATGAACCTGTGGATTTGATTTGGATGTAAGGTTTCCAAGACCTAGTTTTCCATAATCTCCGTCACCGAATGTCCAAACTGTGTCACCGTCCGAAGAAACACAAACAGTGTGATTCAATCCACAGCCAACATAACCGATCGAGTGTCCTTCTAAAGCAGTAACACGTTCCGGAAGTTTTTTGTTTGAAGTACTTCCGAGTCCTAAACGACCGTAATCGCCATTGCCAAAAGTAAATAGTTTTCCATCTGCTGTAATTACGGCACTGTGTTTAAATCCACAGGCCATCTGATATAAAAGACAACATACATTTAGAATATTCTTTTCAGTTATTTTTCTTTAATATATTATTAAAACGTTAAACAAATACCTGAATAACCTCTTCCCCTTGAAGAGCTTCAATCTGACGAGGTCTTCTTTGTCGATCACTGTTTCCATGCCCAAGTTTCCCATAATCCCCATCGCCCCAACTGAAAACCTCTCCACTTTCTGTCAGAGCCAAACTATGACCATCCGATCCACAAGAAGTAACTAACTGTGTTACAACAAATCCTTTAACAAAAAAACGTCCATATGTCATCATTAAATGATCGATAATTTGTGTTCACAATCGTTACCTTGAAGTGCAGAAACAACCGTCAAAGAGTGCATGTCATCAGAGTTTCCTTGTCCCAAGCGTCCGTAACTTCCTTCTCCACACGCCAAAACCGTTCCATTTGCTTGAATAACAAAAGTGCAATTTTGGCCACAGATGATCTGAAAAACAAACAAAAGCAAAGTGGTGTTAAAACCGAGTACAACATACTGTATAAGTTATATTTAAAAAAAAGAAACCTGCTGAGCTTGTGAGAAAGATTCTGCGTGATTTGGAAAGAGGGTGGTACGTCCTGCTTCTGCCAATTGCCCATGCCTTCCACTTCCCCATAGGTAAGCCTCACACTTTCCTCCTAGTTGCCAATCTTCGGGATTTTGAGTCGCCCATGCAACAATCTCTTCATCCATCTTTAAATCCCACTTGGAGTTATCCTGATTCAAATATATTATCTTAGCTATGGTTCACCTAACTAATAAAACTGAATTAAGCTAAACCTCGGGATTTTGATTTTCGTCCCCGACGAGAACGTCGGCATTCGGAACAATAAATGACTCTGGAAACGAAGTACGATTGCCAAGAGACACTGCAGCCCTCATTGCTATACAGTAGGTGTGAAGCCAACTCCATTCGACCACGATTGAAGGTTCACCAATACTGTAAACATGATGTGGTGCAAGAGGAATGTAAGAAAGAACGTTGTCAAGATTCAGACCCAGTGCTAATGATGTCAGACATTGAAGGTACGAGCTATGAACCAGCTGCTCGCCACTCATTACAAAAGGCTGAAGAAAAAAATACAAAATATATATAGTTGAAATTGTTCGACCCCTATATTAAAAAAGAAATCAATCACCTTTTCATAATTGTATTGCTCTTGCAAAAGTACAGGAAGTCGTTTGAACAGTGCTCTCAGGCACTGAGCCGAACGCAGGCCAACAATTCCTCGTGAATGAAGCGCAGTTCGACAAGAAGCTAACACCCTGTTCTTATGAAAATGTTCTACCGTGTAATTGAGAATTGTCACATCCTTAAAAACCGAAAATAAATGATTTCAATAACAAAATAATAAGAAAAAAGTATCAACAATGAACCGCTTTACTTTGGATCTTGCAAAACAAGTTGAAATGCCGACACCTTCAATCCAAACAAAACAGTGAACGCTACCTATACCAGCTAATGTCTGCAAAACCGAACCATCCTGTAATTTTTCACGATTGAATAAATATTCTTTAAAATATAATCTTTAATGATAACGAAGTCACAAAACTCCACCTGTAAAGACCAAATGTTGAGTAAACCAACACTGCAGCCCGAAGCAAGCATAAGACCATTCGGGTGAAACGACAAGCAGGTAATCGACGATTTGTGCCCTCGAAGATGAAGCACGCACTCATAAGATAATGGATTCTGTTGCTGCAAACAATTAAAATAATCATCATACATTAGGCTCTACACGACAAAGTTAACTAAGTACTCATATCCACACCTTCTTCGACTTGAATCGATCGTGGAATTCTTTTTCAGCTTCACTGACACACCCTTTCGTCTGAGACACTAACCACACAACCACGGCACCGTCGTTACAGCCGCTGTACAGTAAGAAAAAACGAAGAAACACGTAAGTATCAAAGCTTAAACCCAGCAAGCTAATTACAGCAAAAACTAACGTGCTCAACATGAAAGCCGGAAACCTCCCTTTTCCATTGAGAGCGCACCACTCAACGACGCATGGATTCGAATGGTGATGAAGGTCATAACAACATCGAAAATAACCTTCGGTGAACGCCCATATTTTGCAATAATTGTCATTCGCACAAGTTGCTAAGAATTCTCCAGTAGAGTTCCATTTCATGTTTGATAAAATTCCCTAAAATATTTACATGTGATTATAAAACAGAATAAAATAAATAATGATACTGTAACTCAAAAAACACCTTATAAGCTTCAACGGTGAACACGTTGACAGCAAATTCAAGTGTGGTGAAACAAATCACTCCATCAGAATAGCCAACAGCAATTGGACCTTCAGCATCATACCAAGCGATGTGGCTGACAAAAACTACGAACGCGAAATATACAACAGATGAAGAACCACAATTCGAGTAAATATATTCAATACAGTACCATTTTTACGATAGCAATGTTGAAGTTCAATTCTGTTCAAAACATCATTTTGTACTACTTCGAGAACTGCGACAGAACCATCTTGGTGACCAACTGCCAAGTATCTTAGTTCGGTGCCTTCTGAAGAGCCCGTCAATGGCCACGCAATTGCTGTTATCAAATGATTACGAACATTGGTGAAAACTTGTCCACCTATAAATACGAATTAAAACAAAATTGTAATCAAGTTATTTTAAACGAAAATAAATTACAATAATTGCAAACCATCAATTTCATAAATGTTGACTGTATTTTCTACGAAACCAGCTATTAGACTTCCATCGGAATTCCAGCATAGATTAGACAAAAGATGTCCATGTATTTCTTCTTCTTCACCAGGAGTGTCCATTTTCTTATAGATACAAGTCTGTTGCAGATAATCATTGTTACGATTCTGAAGGTTCCAGATACGAATTGTATTATCATATCCACTTGAAAAGAATAATCAAAAACAAAACGGTCACAACCAAATGGTGACGAAACTGCCTCAGCTCATTTTTCGATATTAACCAGCTAGCAAGTAGTTTCTTTTTGTCATTCCAAAGAATGCAAAAAACTCGATTCTGATGTCCTTCCAACTTTGTAACGCTACATGCAGGTAACGTTCCTGTGAGGTCCGCATAATTGACATTGCTCACGTTTGAAACACGATCCCGTTCTTGTGTAGCTAAACATTTGACCAATTGCTGTGCAGCCCACTGCCGTTGTGAATGTGGCAAACGAGTAGAAAGAATACAAGCGGCTAACGAATTAGCTAACTGTAAAGGAGGAATCGTTCCCGTTTCGGTTTGCATCTTGGAACTCTTATCATCATGAAAAACAGCTACAAAAAAAAATAAAACATATACATAGAATAAATTAAATGAGATATTTTCTAAATTCCTTAACTAACAAACTTTGTTCTTCTTTCGTAGGGGTACCAATAGGTGGCCTTAATTTACCAAGACTGCAACCCCCATAATTGGACAACAAGCCTACGAGAGCTTGCGTAACAGCAAAACTAGGACAAACTGCATCGAACGAACCAGAATTTGACGTTTCTGACCAAGAAAATATCTGACGAGTACCAACACCCATTGCAACAGCCATGAGCTCCTATGGCATAAAGAAAACAAAACAACAAACAATTATAGGATGTTCCGAACGTCGGGTTGGTAGTTACAACCTGAGTGCACAGTTGAACTAAGAGTTTTGAAGCAGTTGGGTTATTTTCTGCAAGACAACCAATGGCCGTGCTTAAATACACAAGGCTTGCCGAAGCGCTGGGACTCAAATTAGAAGATAACTGTCTCATGTTCAACTCTTCCAAAAATGGTGACCACTACCACAAAATAATGTTCATAAATATACAAATATGAATACAAAAAAATATATTTTAAAATAAAACCTGGCAGTTCTGAAATTGATCGTTCGCTTCAAATTCGACTCGACCGCCAGAAGTTAGACACATAAGCCTAGCCACTAATCGAATGTCCGACAAACCGATGGATTCAAGGCCGGCCGACAAGTTACAAGCAGAACCACTAACATCAACAATTGCACAAATGCACCATTAGATACCTTATGTTAAAAAATTGCAAGAAATTTAACCTAAGAGACAACAACGATAACGCCCGCATCACAACCATCCGTGCAACTAAAATTTGAGCAGCAGCCATGGTGCGTCTTAAAACAACAAGGCGATCTTCGTAATTCACTAGTAAAGCAGCTTGTTCGCCTAATAACTTTTTCCTTCCTCCAAATTTTCCTCGAGTTTTCGTCAAAGGTGTGCTAACGCTGGTGACGGCTTCAACTAAAACAAAACAGGAAACTAAGTTATTCAATAAAGCGTCAATGAAATAATCATGTTAAAACACCTTCTGGAAACGGTTTCTTTTCTTTGCAGACCATTGGTACAAGATTTGATCCCAGTGGATCACTTTCGGAAAACAAAACTGGGTCCGGAATGAGTTTTCGTTCACTAAGTCCCAAATAAGGTATGACAGTTTGAAAACTATCGGTTTCAATTGGAGAATTACACAAAAAGTCTGAAGACTGTAACTCAAATTCTACAAGAACAACACAATAAACGTAAAACATTGAATGAAGTGAAAATAACCATAAGCTACCATTGGCACTGTTTGAATCTATTGTAAGCGTTAAGAGATCGGGTGCCATGTTTGCAAGTCTAGAATGAATAGAGGACAGTTCGTGCAAATATCCCGAACCCAAACAAGATTCTTCAGACTTAGTGTGAGTGACGTACTCCGCTTAGAAATAAATAAAATGTTTCAAATAACGTAATCACACGATTAAAATAGAACATAAAGCACTAACTCGTATAGGCCTCCGAACAAGTATCGCAAAGAACGTAAGTTCCTTGAATAAAAACACCACAGTTGCCTCCTGACCATGATCTATTACATCCAGGATGAGCCGTTTGCATGTGAGGCACAATTTTGTTAGTCATACAGCAACACAAGTCGCAAATACTTATATCGGACTCATCAATATCTTGAGCTGATCGTGACAGCTGCTGAATTGAACATAAGAATAACAATAAAATTGAATAAAACATTTTCTAGCGAATACATCTCAGAATTTTAACGTACTCCAGCTTGAGATAACACTTCTTCCAATGTCCTGTTCTCCAAACTCATTCCAAATACATGCATATCTTCAGCACAACTTCCATCCCAAATCTCTTCCTCGTCATCCAGGATTTCGTCATACAATGGCTGAGCTTCGCCTCTAACATGCTGACGTTCTCGATTTTCATGATCTCGTCCAGGTCTCACAGTCATGAAGTTACGTATATCGGCATAAACCTTCTGCATTTGTCCAGTAGAACGTTGTTGACCACTAATAGATGGCGACCTTTCCTCGATGCAGTCGTATGAAGATTCACGCTGCAACTCGTCTTCACTAAAAACAAAATTAGAATATTGTAATTCATATTACAATAAAGTATAAAGGATAACCGATATTTAAAACAAACCTCGGCCTAGGGACAGGCATGGCCATTGCTTCGCTTGAAATACTACTTTCACTCGTAGAATCAGAGTCAATACTTGGGTGTTCTATCATCCAAGTGGCCAATGTGTTAATGTCTCGAGCCGATACTTCGGCAATTCCAACCGAAGAAATACCTGTTAACGATCATAACGTCACACAATACACCCATGACATTGCGCAAAGTTTTGTAAATATAGAAAATTCACCAGTAACGGTCATTGCTCTTTGTATGTGTTTCATCGTAAACCCCATTTCAAGTAAGGGCGTTACAAACCCAGGTAACATTGCAGTTGGAGACTGGGTTCTCGTAGGCAAGGGTGCTTTTCATAAGATAAATTAACCTTCTTTTCTTTAATTACAGAGAAATATTTTAAGAAAACAAAACAAAACAATCATCTAACCAGATCTCGTGATTGGACCAGCCTTTACAAGTCTTGGTGTGAAACATTTCGACACAGACGGTGACGATGCTTCAGATTGTGTGCCCATAAGCGGTACAGTACATGCCGAAATGGAAAGAGATGACGGAGGCTTTCCAAAAGAAGTACAACTCAATTTACGTGCTTCGGGAGATGGCGTGTTTGTCGGAGACACGTTTCCTAGAGGTACCACACTAAAGTTGCTGCACGCCAACTATAAGTTAAACCTCATTAGAAATAAAATCTTTTCATAAATAAATTTTTTTTTCGATCTACTTCTCCAATAGATGTTGTTCCAATACTGTCGACGGAAGGACCACGGACAACTCTTTGACTGTTTTCCGAATCAAACGAATCCCTTGACTTGTCTGCAATTGTGCCTAAAAATCATAAAAACAGGTAAAAACTACAAAAAAAATTCGTAAAGTAAGATTCAAACAAACCAACTGATCCTGGAACTCCAAGCTTCAAATTCGAAACAGCCTCTACGTTGAGTTTATGTAACATGCCGTGTGCTCTTTCGATCTCGGCTAGTGTGACCAACCGTTTAAAAGGAATCGGCATCACCGATTTCTTCACCATAAAATTCATCAGCTGTTGCATCGCAATTTTAAAATCTTTGTCATTTTTAGCCAGAGGAGATTCCTTGTCCTGTCTGTCGTAGCAACATGCACCTCCGCCATTGTCTTTTTCATCATTTTTGAATAGTGATTGTGTTTCTAAATTTGGTACTAGTAACATTTCCGCATACTTGTTGCAACCGATTATGATCGTCAGAGCTTTTAATGCACACAGCTGTAACGAAGCAATCTTGATGCAAAGTTGTTCATGTTCTAACGCAAGAGCCATTCTCTCAGGTTTACACTGTTTCAACATCAACGATGACGACTTCAAGTTGCTTTCTATGGCAACGCTTTTACCCGTCGCCTCGTCCATAATTGAAGATACAATCGCTTCAGTAAGTGTGTCCATAGAATTGATGCTCGATTCAGAGACTAAAGATTCAGCTAATGATTGATCGTGCATTACATATTTATCAGTTTCAATGCAAGCTTCCTGTTTGTCTTCAGCATCAGCAACTAGTTGCTCATCAAAATCAGGTGGCATTTCAGGTAATTTTAAATTATCAGTGATTCCACTGAGCCACGTTAACTGTTCTACAGCTGTTGCAGTCAATCCCATTAGTCGACTGACGTCAAATTCGAGATTATCGCAGGCCTTGAGCAGCGATACAGGAACATCACTTATTGAAGCCTCTGTATCCTCCCACTGAACTTTCACAGAAGCCATAACCTGGTGCAACATACCAAGTATGGTTGCTTTTCTAAACGACGGTTTGTGAATGCAGAGACCACCGACACGTAAGCCACGATCCAGGCCACCGATTAATACAAGAGCAGGCCACACTTCTTTGCAAAGTTGTTCCACACTTGTGGAAAGCGGGAAACTTCTGCAATCTTGTACCTTCTTAGCACACAAATCTGTTTTAGTATCCAAACCTTGAGGCACATCATCACGGCAAGGTGTCACCTGTACGATAGTTTCGATTGATGGTATCAGTTCTTTCATTTGACCCAATCTCTCAATGATACATTCGTTCACAATTGTCGTCCAATCGTCTTGTACAAACAACCTTCGCAGTAATGTGACGATCGCTTCGATGAGAACTCCATGTAATGGACTACACAACGGATCACCGGGTAAAAGGTCTCGTGGAGATCCCTTCACTTGCATGTCGGTTATCTTCACCCTTTCGCCTGGATTGCTACTGTAGAACATAACACATGGATACAATTCCGTGGCATCTACATCTTCGAACGCCAGCCGAGGTTCTTCACCATTTTTACCAAACGATACTGTCTTTGCATCCATGTCTAATACTACTGAAATGTAGTCACCTTGAGTGAAACAAGCAACGGTTAAAGGCAGCTCTCCATTGTGATATAAATTTCCACTATATGCTCTATACAGCCACATATCGCATGTGGTACGGTGACTGTAGTCACGAATGGGATGTTTAGAAACACCTACGCAAGTGCCTTCATTTCCCTTATTTTCCTTTACAATAAGAAACTTCCATTGATAACAACCAGAAGTTATGGCAGTTGTTCCTAAACTATAACCACGACCTCCTGCTCCATGAATAAGAGTATGCCCATTTTCTACTGAGCAGTTTAAACACTTCTCTGGATCAAACGTGGCTTCTTGAATGGACAGGTTATCCATTTCGTTATCAGCATCTATGCCAACAACACTACCATCCACATCATCTTTAACAGCGGCCAACTTTTCAAGGCGTAACATCTGATCTTGTTGCTTGCTTGCAATCTTTACCTCGCAGAAGACTGAAGGCATATTCCACATGTTGATAGCCAAATGAGAAAATAGTTGTCTCACAACTTCCTCGCCAAGTTCAGAATCAGTGCGAGGACTGAAAGCAGGCAAGATGAATTCTAGTAGATGCATGGCGAGAAGCCGAGTACGCAAACTGTGTATGACGGGAAGCGAAGAATCGGGCTCACTTCCTCCGATAGTGAGAAGCAAACTAGTCCAGAGTTTGTTAGCCATGTGCTGTTGAATTGCTTTCGTACAAGCAACACGTCGAACGAAAACCAAACAGTCACCCAGTGATGTTTCAAACATTTGTTGTTGTTTATCTTTTGTGCTAGTTTTGTAATGGATTGCACTCGAAGGAACACTTCTCAAAGCTTCACATCTAATTGGAGATTGCTCTTCAACATTACCAACATCATTGTTACAGGCTGCTTTTAACAGAGTTTGTAGTTGCATATAGAGTAAATCAACAACTTTCTTAATAACATCGGCAGTTAGGCTATCAGCATAGGTTCCAGCTGTCACGGCCAAAATTTGGAGCAATTTCATACTCGAGATCTGTAGAAGATTGACCAGACGCACACTAGGCGCCACGGTGGGCGCCAGAGATCCAACACAGAAAAGAGACTGAATTGTGGGACACATAAACAATGAAGTAGAACACAAGTTGGAAAGAAGAGGAAGCATCCCACAGGATACGGCTAAAGTGATGTCAACCGGTTTATATTTTACGCTGAGTGCAAACACAGTTAGTAACAATAGTCGTTGCCGAGCACCTTCTTTTAGATGCAAGTTGCTTGTCTGTTTCACTGCCAGAGAGTTCACAAGAAGCTCGTAAATCTTGTGAACTGTCGTTTGAATCTGAGTTTGAACAACTTGACAAGAAGCTTTAATACCGTCTTGATAATGATGTAATTGTGTGACATTGAAAAGATCGGCATTCAGTACTCCCAATCCAAAACAACCAGAAATAAACTGCAGGTGAACAGAACTTAGCAAAGTTGTGGACGTGAATGGTGACCAGGCAGAGGATGATGTCGTCATTAAACTATAATCAGACTTTTCTCTTGATGTAGACAAAAGTTCTAATATTTGATTGAGAGCTTCATGGCGAGATTCAGCTCTGATTTGTTGATGCTCCATAGAAACGGCCACCGTGTAGGGATCAGTTGACCATCCTTGGCCTTCTTCACCCTCTCCTCGTAAAGTATCAAGCGGTTCATCACAAACGAAATGTAGCAATTCGTTTCCTCGTTTTCGAATGTAAGAGATGGGTTCCAATGACGGAGATGACTTAATGTCTTGCTGATCGGATTGCAAGCAATTCAAATTTTCGTAACTTTTTTTCTGCCACTTCACGGTATGTTCAGGTAGAAGGAACGAGGATTCTCCGACGGGTGACCCAGATTCTATTATCACGTCTTTATCAATTGCGTCTCCGGCTTGAACTCCGACCAACAGAAACAAACATCTGCGAATCAAGCTCTTACAAACATTTTCGTACGTATCTACGTTGATTACTAATTGTTCCACCTCATTAACAAATTCTTCATTTTCTTCAACTCGTTCTTCTTCGCTCCTTCCCGGTTTACAATCTTTGTGGCTCTCATCAGCTCTTTCATTATCACTTTCAACATCTTCTGAAACGTGATTAACATCCTTATGCAAAGTCTCGAATTCGATTCGTGCAGACCTAATAGCAGTTTCGGAATTGCACGAAGATTGCTGAGTTTGCGTCATGCAAGACATCAATTTGCAACGAATCCGAAAAACGAAGTGATACACTTCACATAAAACTCTGCTCAGAGCAGAAAAGTACTTTGGCCTATCTAATACTAGAACACCGAGTCCACAGTGTTTCATTAGACAAGCCAAGAGAAACCTGGACACTCTTTCTAGAAGAGGTTCATCGTTTATTTCTGAAGTGTCCCAATCTTTACTTTTTGCAAATTCCATCATATTATCGTACCAATATACGGATGTACCAGTACCCAAAGCTAATGACAGCAGCGCTTTCACAGCAGGTGTCAACTTTGTATAGTCATCAAGACGAATATTGTCCTCCATTTCAGAAAATACACCGACTAAAACATCAGCCACTATCTTGTCAATATCTTTACTGCCTGCTTCTAATCCGTTGGACATGAGTAACGACGTAAGCCAACCACTTGTCTCTCTTTCCTCTCTAGACATTGGAAAACCTATGAGCATACCACCGAGGCAACGGCCAATGAGAAGACTAAACGTTCTTTCCAGATCGACCAACCACACCCATCCTATGGCCGTTTCGTGAACGTCGTCGTCACTGATAGGTTGTTGAGATACATTTTCCAACTCCTGTTCTTCAATAATCGAAGCCGCTGGTAAAAGGCGATTAAGCCGATCAAGCTTTGGTAACAAGGTTAATAGATTGTACAAGAGTGGACGCACACATGTGACAGGTAGCAGCAGAAGTGAATGAACCATCATTGATAGCATAGCACCTGCAGCTGATTTGTACAAAACATCTTGAAGCTTCGCCTGAGTAGCAGACATTCCAGACGTGACACTGTTTTCAAGCAAACAGATCGACCGACAAATCACATCGCCAGCTAAAGGCAACATGAGTGACAAATGTTCACGGACGACCGCAATACTTGGTGCTATCACAGATTCCAGGGAAGAATTGCTGTGACAAAATGCAAGCAAATGCTTTTGTAGAGAGGCCAAAAGTTCATGCAAGTGTACAGGAGGAGCATGATCTTCTTTCATAAGAGTGCCTTGCTCCTTGTCACTATTCTTCTCCAGCTCATTGAATGCTTGTTCCTAAAGAAAAAAAAAACAATTTTCTGAGTGATTTAAAAAAAAAATACTATAATCGAAACACTATTCGATTACTCACCGTTTGAAATCCAAGGTTCTTCAGTAAAGTCTTCATAAGAGCTTCAGCGAGATGCATGTCCTGAAAGGAAGCTTGTGAAGATGTTTCATCTAGTGGCATAGTGTAACCGAGCAAGGATGCAACATGAACGTTATCTTCTAGGCTTGTTAGGATTATGGTCAATTGCATTCTCTGTAATTTAGAAGTATTTATTTAATTTATATTAAGGCTAGTTTAAAGTGGAAACATCCGTTGTACTCTGGTTATTCAGAATTTCAGGAAAAAGCTTATTTTTTAAAAATATCAACTTGAAATTACAATTAAGTGATTCAGCTACTTTTCTAGTTTTTAATACACATTCAATTTCTCCCTAGTGTTGCTTTTGAAACACAAAATAACCAGAGTTTGAAAATCTCATAAAACATATACGGTGACACATAAGTTCATGTGAAATTACCTGTCCTTTTGAAAGACTATCCCAGCGATCAGGGCCTTGTGGTAGCAATGAGTGAAGAAGTTCCATTCTTTCATGAAGAGGAGGTAATAAAAGTGGTGCACCAATGGACAATGTTTCACTAACAGCCTAACAAATAAATGAATTACAAATGATTGTTAAAAATATTTACTTGAAAGCTGGACTCAAGAAAATAGTGGTAAAACCTGCTGCACTAAATGAGGAGTCGGAGTGTCAACGAGTCGAAACAGAAGCAACCTTAAAGGTCTAGCCTGGTTACCAAGGACAGTTGCCGCTACTCCGCCCGCTAAAGCGAGCGATAAATGAGTCGATAACAGGTTCAAACAGAGTAATACAAACTGATGGTGTTCCCTATACAAAGACATAAGAATACAATGAACTAAATGTAACGTATGAATTAAATAATCATAAACACATGCCTAGCAGTGGGAAATGGTGGCGGAGGATTTGGCTGATCGAAACCATGACAATACCATTTCAAAAACTGATGAAGAAGAAAGAATGTCCCTTCTTGTAAGTCAACACAAAATGGTCGATGCCAAGCAACAACTTGCCTTTGGGTAAAATTAAAGTAAATTACAAGATTCCAATCAAGAGAGAAAATTTAGTGATATTGTGTGTACCTATCAGTTGGCAAGGCTGTCCAGGCGACACTATGTGATGTGCCGGCAGATATTTGATGAACTGGAACGCCGTTAAGAACCATAACTTTTTTGGGGCGAGTGACTGGACTAGTGCTGTGATTTTGTCCGCACTGACCCATGGCATTATTTCCCCAAGCATAAACCTCATTATCTATGTTTATCATAAACAAAATAAAGTATTATATAGCTAACTTATCAGTAAGGTCAAATATTTGCATAAAATACACAAATGGCATAATCACAGTTCACACTACTTTTGAGTACACTATGAAACCATATTAGTGCTACGTTTCCAACAATAATAATAATCGGTTTAATCCATAATAAAAATAACAAATGCACTCTTTGAAATTTTGCATATAGTTACTCAAAGTTTTTCTTAAACCAAATAGTTGTGCGTTCTGAGGATTGTAACTATTAATAGTGCTGTTCTGATATAATAGACATTTTTCATTTGTATAAAATGAACCATTTTTGTGAATATTTTGCATTTTTTGTGGATTTCATATTTGTATAAAACGCACAATTTCTAAAACCAATATGCACATTTCTTAATTTTTCTTAAAAGTTTTGGCTTTACTTATTAGTTTGAGTAAAACCAATTATTCCAGTCATACAAAAAAAAATAAGTCTTTGCTCAGTTATTCAAACATGTATGAAAAATAGCCCCTTTCACTCGACATACACATACACGTCTAAAACTTTTTTTTTTATCGAAGTGGAACTTCACACAAGAAATGAATTAGAAACATACCGTGGCTCAGTGCTAGGCAGTGACTGTCTCCACAAGCAATGTCAACAATCCGAACACTCGCCAGATTCTCAACTAGACGAGGTCTAACAGCTGTAGCCTCAGAAGAACCACATCCCAAACAAGGACCATAACCCCAAGCATATAACTAAGATGACAAAAAAATACACAATAAAATCTAATTTCATTTGACATATCTGTGTTGTCCAAAAAACACACTTGACCCGTTGATGTTAGAGCTAATGAACATTGGCTTCCACAAGCAACTTTCCTGATGAACAACCCAGACAAAGAATCAACAACTTTTGGTTTGTAGATTCTACTCGTGTCTCCATGTCCAAGTTTACCTTGAACATTCAACATACTATAAACACAATCCAATTTTTGAAATTATTAATTAGTAGTTACCATTGTCACCACTACCAAACGACCACACAATTCGACCGTCCTGAGAAACAGCAATCGTATGAGAACTACCACAAACGACGAAACCCACGTTACTAATATCTTTCACCAAAGTCGGCATATTACGACTGCTACTGTCTCCATGACCTTAAACGAGAATGAATAAACGGTTCTTTGTAAACAAAGAAGAACGTATTACAGTGAGATAGTACCTAGTCTCCCATAATCTCCTTCACCCCAAGTATACAATTCCCCATCTTCTGTCACACAAGCACTATGCCGATAACCGGATGAAATATATTTCACAACCTTTAAAAAAGGCAGGGGTTAATTGAAGCTTAAAGCAATTAGCATATTGACGTGTTACCTTCCCTTGAAGTGCTCCCTGAATTAGTTTTGGATACTTTTGCGTAGCACTGTTTCCATGTCCGAGTTTACCGTAATCTCCATCTCCCCAGCTGTAAACTTCACCATCTGCCGTTAAGGCCAAAGTGTGCCCATCAGAGCCCTTAGAAGATGAAACTTTTTTGACAATGGTGCACGGATCGAAGTTCAGCCTCTTTGGCAGCGACTGGTTGTTTGAATCCCCGAGGCCAAGTCGTCCGTAACTTCCTTTACCACAAGCACTAACTGAACCATCCGAATGAATGAGAAAAGTGCAATATTGTCCAGCTTCAACCTGCATAAAACAAACAAACAGTCCAACTGACACAAATTTCATCTAGTTTCACACGTGTAATTATGTAATCAGCAACCTGCTGAGCATTAAGAAATCCTTTGGCAAGTTTCGGCTGCAAGATTTTCTCTTGGTTTCCTTCGGCTAACTGATGGCTGCTATTACTTCCCCAAACAAACACTTCACTGTATTCATTAATAACAGTGCCGCTACAGTCTTCACTTATATTCTTGCTGTCCTCTGCACAAGAACAAGTTTTAGCATAGTCCGATGCCAGTTTGCACACCTATGAACAAACACAAAAAGAAATCCACCGACACTCAAGAAACATTACAAAATCTGCAATTCTCGACAATTCTCTAACCTCTTCCATTAAAAACATGGCTGCTTGATACAGAGGTATACTGTTAGACGAAGTATTCGCAGCATCAAAACAACTTCCGAATCGCCTCTCCAATCCATCCTTCAAATTTAAAAAAATCTAAATAAGTAAATAAGCTACAAACGTAATAGCAAAACTTTAAAAACGAACCGAAGATGTCTTCATTTGCCTAATGACGTCTGCGAAACAGCTGTAAGTAATGCAACTCAACTGTTGGTCAGTTTCAATCGAATCCGTCGCACGATCTGAAGTGGATGTTTTGGGAAGAACTGTTGAAGCTTGCAAAGCCATTTCAACCCAATCGAGAAGATAGCGCAATGATCCTCTCTGTGCAGCCAAACCTGAATACACAAAAATACAATAACAAAACAAGAAAAATACAAGTTTAAAAATAAAAATATACCGAGTAGTAGTTCTGAGGCGAGAATCTTTCCATCATGATCGGCTCCAGAGTTCGGTAAAGTGGCTAACTTCAAGAACTTGGTAACAGAATGAAGACTATCGAGTCCTAACTGAGGTATCTTATTTTCATTTGCAAGCGAAAGTGGAGGTAAAGCGCGTACGACCTCAGACGCAGTACGTAAAACTTCATTACACAGATCAAGTGTGACTACAAATGCGAAATAATTTTTTTTTAAATATGTCTGTTCAAGTTAATCGGAAAAAATAATACCCGGATTGGCATTTTGCAACCAACTGTGACGTAAGAGAGCAAAGAGTAAACTGAGACCAGTTTTTACTCCCATTTCCACGAGAGCTTCTGTGCCAGTTCGTACTTTGTCGTTCACATTCTTTTCCTGTTCCGAACCCGCCGTTCCCTCTTGAGAATCATGTTGTAACTTAATCTATTAAATAAATCATAAAAACATATATGAGTGTCAATAGTAAAATTATATTATAAATGATGCATTAGACGTCATACTCGCTCCTTTCCGTGATGTTTGACAGAAACCGCAAAAAATATCCTCTGCAATACAATCAGCCTTTGCTGAAGTACAACCGAGAACGGCGTGTCCGAACAGACGGTCCTCGCAAGAGACAGCTGACTAGTTAACAAAGATCCCAAATAGTGTTCCTGTTCGTCTTTCGTAATCACGTCGTGTTCGTAGTCTGGTAAATTTGGTCCTTTTGATTGGAACGACTGTTGCGACGCAATCGGAGTCACTTCCTACACAGTTTGCAACAAAATTTAGAATTAAAACAAGACAAATCATACAAAGCATACACAGAAGTCGTAAAAATACACAGAGAACACACATGTAAACACACACAAACACACTAGGTTGACCAAAAAAAAGTTGAAAAATATAGTCAAAACATTAAAAAAGTTTCCTTTTAATACAATTATTTTTAATATAATTATTTAATATAATTATTTTTTTAAAAAAATTAGCAGTATCCAAAAGCTCTGAAGTTGTCACTATTAGAGTTTTAAGTGTGCGAAGGTCGTCGAAAGATGGCAAGTTCTTGCAAGTCGATTATTTTAACTAATTAAACATAAAAGTCAAAAATGTTAACAAATTGTCTGCTGAGCTGATGTGACAGTAATATCATTTGATTAGTTCTAGTCTGCTGAATGCTTAGCATCCGCTTCTTCACAATAAACAGCTAATATTATAGCTATATGCATTGGGTCTGCATTTCACACTTTTTGGGACAGTGGAATTTGTTACTGTTTTGATGATTTTTAATCTAAACATTTTTAAACGGATAGAAAGCATAAACCAACGTCAAGTTAACTGTGCAGGGCATTATACTTGGGTGGGGGTAACCACTCTAACAAAATTAAGAGAAATTTCTGCATGGACCGATTCCTATTACTGGTTATTTGGTCCTAGGGTGCTATTAGAATGGAACTCTCTTGCAGAGGATTTTATGCATGAAAATACATCAAATATTTCGGAGCTCGTAATTTTCTGACAATGCATTATTTCAGCGGCACCAGAAGATGTTGCAATTGTTATTGAGTTTATATCTTTGGGTTTTGACGTGGCATATTTCACATGCTGCAATTAGACTTTTGTCCCTCAGCCACAGGTCTTCTTGGCTGCTTTCAGAGTAATTTTTCAAATTCAAAATTAATAGAAAATGCAGACCAAAAGCATATACCTGTACATGTGGTTATAATACCATATTTTTTATTGAAGACGATACAACGCAATCAGCAGAATAGAAATAGTCATACTACATATTACTGCCATATCCGCTAAGATAGTTTGTTAACATCTCTGACTTTTAGGTATTAGTTAAAATAATCGACTTGAAGAACATGCCATCCTTCGACAGTTTTTGCACAGCTAAAATTCTAACGATGACTGACAACTTCTAAACATAATATTACCAAAAAGAAACTTTCTTAATGTTGAGACTTTATAATTTTCAACGTTTTTTCCCGACCATCCTAACAAGGTTAACACACACACACACACACACACTACAGACAAAACATAAATAGACTTGATGAAACACATAACAGATGAAAAAACTGGGTGTTGTTTCGATTAGGAGTCATATGGCCTATATGCTAAGATTATGGAGATTATGGAGTATTGCGTTTACATTTGTTGTGGTCCCTAGCTAAGTGCTATGAGCTTTCCGGACACCTTGCGTGAGCAATTTTTTCTATGTATATAGGCCGTTAACAATTTATGGGCCCTAGGAGCGCGCCTATGCCGAAAATTGCCATTGGTGCTGTTTAGAGGTTGCACCTTAGGCTCGGCTCGAAAAGACGCTGCGCGAACTTATACATAAATAAATACTATAAGAGCATCCTAATCGAAAGCATTCCCCAATTGAAAATATATTAATATTTGTATATATGTTGTTTTCTGTTTGCTACTTTGTTGGTGACAATCCTTTCAAAGAGTTGTTGCGTCCTACTTCTGGAGGCGATCGCTTCACATTCCTCCATTGCCCAACTAGCATTCAAATGTTCCATCCATTTCGTACGCGTCGTTGCAACCAAATATGGATTATTATTATCCATATTAATGTGACGCTAAAACTCCAAAAGGAATTTCAAATGTGTCTAATAACAATACAAGAAATACAACCGATGAAATCTGACACACTAATACAAAAAATAAAACCTATATATATATATACGAAATCAGCTGATTTACAAGCCGCCGCCGCCGCCATTAACGACTATAAAAAGTAGAAAGGCGGGAGCCGATAATAATATTATGACGTCATTTGCATTGCAAAAATTGCGATTGCAATGAAGAAATGTGACTTGTAAATTTTGTAATTTAACGATACTTGTCAACATGAGTCGAATTACGACTTTAAAACGGGTAAATTGACAATTTCAAATCGAAACATTGCATTTATTAACTGTTTTTATGTTTGTTTTTGTTACTGTCAGTTGAGCATGAGATTTTTCCTTCCTCTCTTTCATCTTAGACCATGGGAAACAAATCAACAAAACACTCCAAAGATATGGGTTCCCCTCGCATATTTTAAAGAAATTAAAAGCTTTATATAAACGTTGGGATTGTCTTGTCGATCTCAGAGTGAATACACAAATTTTGTTAGGTGGAAACACCGAAAAGCGCGTGAAAAACTCATCCAAAAGTTAGAATTTAGATGGAGGTCTTATGGCAATTTAAAACTTGTTTTAATCACCTAACCTAATCATTATTCAATCGAATCAAATAATTTTTAACTTCGCTTTCCAGACACCTACAACAAGCCTAACCCAATATAATCTACCTTACCCTAGCCCATCCTCATCGATATATGCATAGAAACTTTAAAATGCCATAACGTTCATGTACATTTAGTAACTTTTCCATGCGATTTTGTTGTTTTCACGAAAAAATGTTGCGTATTCAGCTTGACAAGATCCTTCCAACGAACGGTATTGTTATTTAAATTTGCCTGCTAGGTATATATATACTAGAAATATATCGACCACTAAGACTTGATTCTTCAAGTGTTATGACACCTAAAACATTTACATAGATACACCTGAAATATGTATCAATTTTAGCTCTTAAATTCTTTAATTAGCTGGGGTTCGCCCTATTTAATTATACGGGGATTTCTAGTAAGAATGCCATAAACAATGCCCTGTTTAATGTATCAAGAAGACTCAACAGAATAACCCCCATTATTTACTATATTTCATTATTATTTAACGGTCTGTGCTTTTTAGGGAACGATAGAGCCATTCTTGAAGGACGTCAGTTGTCTGTTGAAGGCGAAATCTTCGGAGAACTTTGAGTATTTGGCGTTTTTGGTCTCGAACGATGTGTTGTCAGTGCTCGAATTGTCCAGTTCCAACAGAAAAGAAACTATTTTAACGATTGCCATTGAGTAAGTGCTAAGAAAACAACACAAAAACTCAGTAATGCCCCATAAAATGTAGAAATTGCAAGAAATCGTTAATAACCTGCAGATATCTGCAACTTATTGTTTTTAGATGTAGAAAACTAACTGTTAATGTTCTTCAATGAATTTTTATAGTTTCGAATGGCATTTAAGTGAAAACGATTGCAAGTTGGTCGTTTTGACGGCAGAATTCAAATTGATTGTCTATGATGTGAAATTGAATGACGAAAATCTCTTTGAATCGGTCGCGTCCATCGATTACAAATGTATAGTGGACAAACTTCATGAAAATGGCATCGATTGTATTTGTATGATTATTATCTAGATCTTGGTTTAAGAATTAGAGTTCGTTTATTTGACTCTCGGCGGTTCTTTGTTGCTCGTGTTTTCAGGTGATGGTGGAAATGTCAAACTGCTGCGTTACGAGAATGATATAGTAAGTGTTGTCATCAATGGAAATATTATCGTGGCATTTAAAGTCGAAAGTGACAATTCGTTTACACTGGCAAATGTCTTTGCACTTGATTGTGAGTGTAACGAAGTTATCATCGTGGTGGTCGATTTTTTCGTCTTTTGCCTGAATGTCACAGAAGGAATTGTTGGTATCCTTATTGTTGTAATCATTTGGAGTAAACGACGTGGCTCTTTTTTGAAAATTTCAATCAAGAGAACGCATTTTTGCGACAATTATGAAAGAATTTCAAGTGCATAAATAATTTTCACGGTGCAGTAGAACGTCGATTATTGAAATGTCGGTTTTGCAACCGTCGATTATCTGAACGCATTTTTTTTTTACTTATTCTTATGGAAATAAAAAAATTCGCAATTGAGGTTTTCTTACTTTTCTCCACTTTTTTATTGTGAGTTCGATTATATGAAGTTTTGATTATCGAAACTATTCATGTTCGACATTAGTTCCTATAATCGACGTTGTACTGGAATATTTTTTTTTAATTAATTTTTAATGGAAGTTTGAAAAATAATTTTATAAATTGTTATAAAATGGTGTTTTCATAGTTTCTCTGCATCAAGTGCAGAAGTGAAATAGTTGTTCCTTAACTGTTTTTAAACCAGATGTTCGTCGTTTGGATAATGGAGCAAAGTGCGTAACGATCGATGTTATCGGCTGTTTGGCCGCGGATCTTCCCGATTTTAACTTTAATTTAGGAAAAACGCTTCATTTTGCTGTGTCACGAACCATTAGTCATCTTGTGATCATTGATCAAAGAGGTCGAGCTGTCTGTCTTGATCTAAAAAGTTACATTTCGTTCATTACGATCGAACATCGCGACGAAATTCCTTTTCGTGATAATACAACTTCTGAACAATGTCAGAGTTCTGTTCCAAGTATAGCTATGTCAGATGACGTGGATACTTTTTCGCTTGCGAAGATGTCGATGGTTTCATCAATCGGTCGATGTTCGGAAGATTCTTTAAAATCAAAGCTCAGTTTTGGAATGAGATCGTCGAGCTTTGCAACTGCTGCTTCTAAAACTCCATTTTGGTTTCAATCTCAAAGGAAACACAAGAAAATTATTACCGGTTAACTACTGAAATGATTTTTTTTTTCTTTTTCTGTAACTAACTTAATTTTAAAAATTTTCATTCAAGGGTTTGAGCCATTATCAGAAGAAACAAATACTACAAAACCTGTTCGATCAAAAGCGAAATGTTGCAAGTTTGAAACTCCAGAGCTTTTAAAAGTACGCGACTTAGTAGTGAATCGTGAGACTGTTATTTTCTGGCAAGATGGTGACAATTCTGCAGATAATGGAAATCTGATTGTTTGTAATCTCGAGAATGCGTCGGTTATTGCATCTCTGAGGTGCTTTACTTGCAACTGAGCTAAACTCTTGTTGGGTTACCACCATTTAGTACCGAAACAGATGTAAACTTAAACCCACATTTTAAATACAATTGGTAGAAAATGCATTTTGTAAGAAGCAACTTGTATAAGAAATTCGAAATTTATTTTAAAGTTGAAGGTTATGTTAATGTAATAATGTTTTTATTATGACATCTTTGAATTTTTTTTTAATTTTCAAACTACCATAAAAGTTGCACCGAAAGTTCGTTCTGTGTAAATCAGGCTTTTTTCCTACTAAATGGTGGTACTTTATGTAATTATCTTTTATTATCTATAATATTCTAAATTAGCTTGTTTTTGTAGTTTTACTGAACCAACCTTTGTTATATTCGGTTCTTCTTGGAGCCTTCCTTACCTTCTTTTGATGTCTGATCGCATCGCTGCTATCTCTTACGAGTCTTCTCAAGAAGATGTTGTTAGTCGGGTACTTGGCTGTATTTTTCAACCTAGTATGAGAATCTAAAGTACATTCAACAATGGTTTCCGTTTTTTTTTAGTTTATGTTTTATGAAAATGCATCAGTAGCGGACGCTTTAGCCAAATTAAATGGATGGGAGAGCATCTCAATGCCACTCAGTGTTTTGGAATTGGGGCTAAAGAACCACCAGTTGGATGCAATCTCGTTCTTTCTCAATAGCCAAGAAATTGGTAGTTTATTGTTTGTTAGTTAAATTGTAATATAGAACTATTTCTAACAGTGTTTCAAATTTGAAGTGTACTGTAATTGTCATGGTCCTCTTTCAACTGGAGATTGGAGTTTTGAATGTGCATTCATTCATTTGGAAAACATTGCCTCGCTCCTGCTTACAGCAGTAAAAGAAAACTTGCTGGAAATTACATCAAAAAGCTTTGGCGAACAACTTCTACAAATCAGTTTGAATCATTTTAACAAGTATAAGCATGAATTTATATTGCAGCTTTTGTTGTATTAATTTTACATATGATGATTTCAGAGTCTTGAAGCACACGATTGAATTGAAAAGCAATTGCTTCAGTGATACGTGTGTTAGGATGCGATTGTCTCAACTGACAATGGAACATTTAACGAAATTCAGAAAATACTTGAAGAATCTTCCCGAAGTAGATTCTTCAAATACATGTCCACTATCCATTGATGAAAAAGAAATCGAGAGACAGTTACAGTGGGATGCACGGGATTTGCGTATTTGTTTGGATAATTGGAGAAACATAGGCGAACAGGCAATTAATGCAACTATAATGTGGTTAATTGAAGTTCACTGCTGTATTGTTTTTTTTTGCTATCTTAGGAAGTAATTCGTGATGCGATTTGGAATCGCTGTATTCCACTGGCTGAATGGTATTTCGAAACAATGATGCCTCTGTTGAGTGAAGATCAGATGACATTTCATGACCGTTACATGACTGTCGGTTTTGATTGGATTATCGATTGTCTTTTACATAAAGATCTCAGTGTTGCCACTACACTTTTGAGAAATCTTGTATGTTCGATTCTCGATAAAGTGCATGTAAATAATTCAATAATTGTATTTTTTTTGTATTTTAGGGATGCAATGTCAATGAACAGTTGCACCGTATCTGCTTTAATACGGCTAATAAAGTTTTGAGAGCGTTCCTTTCGAAAGAACTACAACAGCGAAATGTGCTCACCACACATGAATCGGACATGGTTCGGTACTTGAATAGGGTTGAACAGCTTTACCCCTGTCAATCTTTTGAGAAAGCATCTGAATTACAGAGCACTTCTAGGTTATTTTTTGGGGCTACTTAGTATGTTTTGTTTGTTTTAAGGCTAATACTCTAATTTATTACTCAGGATTTGGGGCGAAAGCCAATTAAAGCAGGTAGAGGAACTATTCGTCACACCGTTTTCAGACAAGGTTTCAGATGCATCGTTACCCTATGGAGAAATTGGGTTTTCAGATAATGATAATTGTGAAAGTTCTGGTTATTGTTGTTTAACTTTGGAATGGACCAGATGCTGGACGAAGGAACAATGGGAACGTATTATAATGGAAGGACTCTTGTCAAAAGATGGTACATAATCAAATTCAATCTCACTGTTTTGTACTCAGTAAAGACAACCTTTGATTTTTATGTTTGTTAGTTGATTTTCAAATTGATGATGAAGTGAGTCCTGTTACTGCTTGGCGATACCTCCTTTCTCATAACGATCTACCAAGGATATTAATTTGGTTGAAGAAGATGCAAATTGTACAAAACGACGCTAACAGTGAGTCGTCGTTTCCCATGATCACCTCTGAATTCGTTGAAGAAGTAGAGAAACAAGCTGTTCCTCATGTAGCCGACTGTGTCTTGGATGAATTGGCGAAGTCTGTCTGAATTTTTCTAATAGTAAACGTAATTTAATTAATACTTTATGGATTTTATTTCTTTGTTTAGAATTGGAATTTTTTCTCAAAAAGAAATTTCAAACGTTCAGTTGTTGTTCTCACGTTTTGTGAGAATTTCATCTACTTGTTCCATCAATGAAATTATTTCGTCATCCTCAACAATCACTACCACAGGAATTCTACAGAGTTTGATTCAACTCTGTTTAAAGAATGATTTGCCAAATGTTCTTTACGAATACATGGATCGGTTCAAGTATGTTCCAGTGCTGATATTATATTTAACAAGTTTCATAATTTTATACTGGTTGTTGTAGTGTTGCAAATGATCAGTTATTCTTGGATAATGCTGAAATCAGTAGTCTACAAGACACTTCGTGGTTTCCAATGATGATTAAGTTTAGGAATTGGTCTAAAAATCCAACAGGTTAATATAACTCAACGTTATTTTAAAAGATTTTCAGTATTTTTGCTAATATTTAACTATTTCCTCATCTCTTCTAATATTCTAGATAGGGAAGCAATATTTAAGGCTTGTTTAAGCAATGCACAATACGTGTTTAAGATGAAAGAAGCATCAGTTGAAGAGATTTTTAAAAGTGGTCATTTAGTCGCCGGTTTAGCAACTCTTCTGTATGCTCCTGGAACTTTACAGGAGGTGATTGCTGCACACGTTATACGTGTTTTCTCAAGATATTTTTTTAAATTTTTTATGTTCTTTTGTTTTAAAGGCACTTACACCACCTTCAAATAAAAGTGAAATTGAATGGAAAGTTGATGAAAGTGTGTTAATGTCTGCACTTGAACAGGAACCAATATTGAAATCATCCATATCACAATATATTTTAAACAAGCACGACACAGTTAATGACATTACTCTATATCACCTATTACGGGTAAAATCGAGAGAAGTCGACAAATTTAATTGAACAATTACTGAATGATCTTCTTTCATGACAGGATAATGTTCCATTCGACACAGATTCCTTATTTGGGTGGCAGTCTACAAATCCGTTTAAATCACCAGACAGTTAGTTATTTTTATCAGATTATTATTTGCAGAATTTTACATTCAACAAACTTTTAGGTTTTAGCGATCTACCTTATTTTTCGCATCCCGAGTTAGTCAAGAAATATGGATACGTTCAGGACCTCGATTTTACTTATTATCTGAAACAAGCACGCCCTTCATATGCATATGTTAAATTCATCATTCAGTGTGTCAAAGAAGTGGGAACGGTTAATGCTAGAGAGTATAATTATTGCAATACGGATTAATTGAAAATGGTTATTTTTAATTTACTTATTTAATTTGATGACTTAGGATTACGGAAGCATGTAACCTGGCACATTCCATTGCCATTTGCCAGTTTTACAATAAACCAGTTGCTGCTGGCTGTGTAGCTTTCATGGAAATGTTAAATTGGAATACACAGGGATTGCGGATCGATCTGGAAGTTGGACACATGATTCTAGACCATAAGATTCATTCGACTGTTACTCCAACTAAGGGAGAAATCTCAGACAGTAAACATGAAGAAGAAATAGGTAGGCGCCTATTATTATGCTGTAGATTTGCGTAGGACTGTTGTGTACTCAGTCAACATCCTTAATGTTTGCTTAATTATTTCAGCTTTACTTTTGATAAAAGCTGTCACTGGTCAAAAAGGTTCTTCCTTCTTTAAAGAGATTGTGAACAAGCTTGAGGATGCGATTTTAGCAAAATGTACTGCAGAAGATATACCTCAGTAAGTTTAGTAATGTTACATACTAATATGAACATTGAAGTGTGCTACAGTTTTTTTAATTTCAAACTGCAGCACAGTGTTCACAGTAAATGATAAGCTGTAATATGCCTTGCTGTACCATCCATAGTTTAAAATAAAATTTTCTTTGCTAATTAAATATGACATCATTTAAAATATTTTTGTTTAATCTATTTTGAGATCGAGTATGGATGCTTTTTTTCTATGGAGCCTTGTATCGTTATTTTGTCGACGACACAACTTTGTGCAAAGTACAGTTTATCTGAAACTTTGTGCCGAAGAGAACGACTGGCTTCTATTGTCACTATTCGCAGAAATACATAAATTTCCGAAACATCAAGTAAAGTTTTGTCTTTTTAATTCTTCTTAGCCACAAAATTTGTGTTACGAAAATGATTTATTTATTCAGGTTTTGCAAGTTACGAATCAGTATCTTAGTGAGCCACTGAAACAACACTTAACGAATGCTTTTGGCCAATTGAGATACCATTCGATAAAGTCTAAAAAGACTCTTGAGAGAAAAACTATTCGTCGAGATATAAGGGCGAACCTGTATTCGCGCATTGGGGTGTCAACTTCTACAAGCAAAGGTGACATGATTAAAGATTTTGTAAGGTTTTTGTTCGTAACTTTCTGTTTCCTTTTGTGAAGGTCGTTCGAGTGATAAAGGAATAGAAGTAGAGAGTGAAGATGACGCCTGTCAAAGTGAAACTGCAGGAACAGGCAGCAGTGATGATGTCACGGATCAATCTACAACATCTAGCTTAACTAGTTTGTCATTTTTCATTCATAAGTTTTTGACGGTTTGAAAAAAGCCTAAGTCTCAAAAAGCTTTAAAAGTCTAAATTCAGTTAAAGTTACACGAAATTATCAAGCAGTTCTCACCAGAGACGTTGATATTTATAAATGGGTTACTGTTTTTACTATTTTGTTTAATTTATTTTAGGTTATGATGTTGCAAATGAGTTTTCAGTCGACGATATACCTTCTGATCTTCTCGGCATTCTTTTGTACTGCAATAACAGTCCAGACCCGTGGAAGTCGTTATTGATGTCCTCTATGAAACTTAGAAATCCTATTCTTTCTGTATTGGCTGCATGTTTTAAGGTATTTAATGTAACATTTTTATGTCAACTGAATAGATTATTAATTTGTTCAGTTGTATATTGATCTTATAATTTCAGGAAGCTTCAATTCTAGACTGTCTTTGCGTTTGGCTAGTAACTAGTTGCCACATTGAAGGATTAGACGTACCCTTTCTTCCATCGAGCATTCAATTTAGTTATGATGACCTTTCCAAAGTGATTAATATCGTCATGAAGATGCAACAAATTCCAATCTTAGTCGAAGGATTCTACTACTTTCAGCCAGTAAATTTGAAAGATTGCATATCGTTGAATATTTCTTTATTTTCTGCTTGTTTCTTTTAGGAGTCTCCATTGTATGACTTATTCAGATTTTTGAAGGGTTGCATTTGGGATAAAATGTTTGAGGATAATGCTATTAACTGGCAAGTGTTTCAAAATTCTTTATCTAAGGTATTAACAAATTATGTACATTTTTTAAGTTATTATTATTTTGGGTATATAATCATTGTGTAATCAAATGCAGATAGTGACGAACAACGAACATGTTATTGGTGATCGACAGTGGTTGGAAGAAGTATCTGTTGTCGTTCTGAACGAATCCATTCTTCAGACTTGCGGAAATAGGGAGTGCATCCAATTTCTTGATATTATTAAAAATCAACTGATAAATACGTTTATTTTGGAAGGTAAACATTGTGTTTATAAAGTGACACTTGTATTTATAACAATCACTGTATTTTTTAGTTCATGTGCCAAATTATATGCAAATTCTTCATATGTTGCAACTCTTGGTGGACGTCGATGTTAATATTTGTATTCAGCGTTTTTTACTCGATCGCAAGAATCCATTATTTTCCGAAGAGTGTGAAGTGATTTTAAACGATTTGTTAAGACAGAAGTTGTTTGACGTTGCGTCTAATTTTGCAACGATAATGGAACTTAATAAATCTCCCGTCATCATTGCTCAGGTCCATATATTTGAATTAGGTTGTTTCTGTTATAATTTGCAAATGTTTTATGATTATTAAAATTATTCAGATGCGTGAAGAATTGATCATGAGACAAGTTCTTCAAACTGAAGGAGACCTTCAGAAAAAGCTTTCTATTTGGAATCACTGCTTGACGGTCTTTAAAGAAAACAGTGTGGATAAAGATTTGATTATAAACTTTTTCACGGAATATGGATTGCAAATACAACATCCATGGGAAAGATTTTATGTTTTGCATTTGGGTTGGAGCGAATTGAAGGAAACGGAAGGTGCTGGCGTTGTATTGAATGTGTCTGATCGTCAAACGATCGAACGAGAGATGTGGTTAGCAAGGATAGGGGCAGACGTTAGACATGTGAGTGAATCTTGATTAAATTAAATTATGGTATCCTTATAATATTTTTCTATGTATAAAATATTATAAATAAAATAATAAATTATTTTTTTAGAAACAACTTTAAAGAAAAAAAAAATCAATGTTTGTAAAAATCCTCTTTCTCCAAAAATCCTTTTTCTCCAAAAAGACAGAATAAACAAATTTTGGGGGCGTTTACGCCGTAAACCACATAGTCTGAGCAATTTAGCAAATTTACATTGATGTTTAATGCACCTAAATGATCTCTTATATTTTGGCAACAGGATTCAGGTCAAAGTTCCTCCTATAATGAGTCAGTTGTTGAATGGGATGCATACCCCATTAAAAAAAGCTCATCTCCTGGTCCAGTCAAGTTGATTGTAACACAGACTGTATTTGAATCTGCTCAAAACGAAAGTGTTCCAGAGGAGTATTTCTTACAGAGTGATGCAGTAATAAGAATAACTATTTTTCATTTATTTTATTGTATCTAGACAGGTATTTGTTTTTTTTATAGGAGAAAGTTGCTTTAGATAAAATCATTGGTCAAGAGTTGGATAGTGGAAATATTCATACTGCCTACAGACTTAGTCAAATGTTTGAACACAAATGTCAATCGTTAAACATCAACATGGTATGCGAAAGATGACTATTTTGATTATTACCGTAAATATCATTAATATTTCTTTTTATGGTAATTTAATTACAAGACATGCATGAAATTGGCCGAAGGTACAATGAAGTTGCATCATTTGGACACGAGCATGAGGATTTTGTTAGAAAAAGGATCTATGTTGAGGCCGAGAAAGTTATCGAGTCGCAAAATAAGTCTTTCTACAATGAGACATTCTGGAAGCAGTAGGCCTAAATCATTTAGTTTTAATGTTTTGTAATGTTTTTTTTATGATTTTATGAAATCTTTTATATTTGTATATAGGTTCTAGTTTTAGTGGCGACACTTTACCGTCTTCCACAACAAACGTGTCGTCAAACTTGTTAACTGTTCCTTCTTCGGCGCATGTAAAGTTGCAGGATGATGTTCTGGATGTAATGGAAAAGTTGGTGGATCATTGTGAATACGGCAGGCTGTGCTGTTCAAGAGTCATCATTATTTATAGCATTGCTGATGTATTTTTAAGCTAAGGTCACTGTTGACATAACTTATTTGCTTATTCGTTTTTTTTTTGTACTGATTCTTATTTGAGGTTCTTGGTATGAAGTATATTGATATCGTACGAAACATGGATGATGTTGCTCTGTTGAAAGTGTTGCTTCTTAGTGATGCAGAAGATCGATTTTTTCTTGCTAAAGAATACATACTTGCTAACGATGTTAACGACACTTTTGTTGCTAACTTCTTATGTGAGCATATTGTTAGTGCTTTGCGTTTCATCACGGGTAACAAGTCATTCGGTAATTAACTATAAATTAAGTTTTTTTCTAAACAAAAGTTTTGACGATTGATGATAGTGTTCTGTGATTTCTTACGTTTAGAAGAGAATCAATTGCGGAGTAGCCGTGAGTTGATTTTGAAGCCTAATGACTCAGCTTCGACTTTCACTCAGCTCGTTAAGATTTGCAAGGATCCATCTCTGTTGGGGTCTGAGCTACTCAGAGTAGCGGAAATCAATAAGAGTGCCTGTGGTCAGTTTATATACGTTAAGTTTATTTCAAACTCTGACTACAGTCAATTATTAATATTTACAGATGATTCTCTCGAAGTAGAGTTGTGTATACGAGCGCACAGTTGTTTCACTGTTGCATGCCACGTCGAGGGAATCACTCGATCATTGCAAAATGCTAAGAAGTTATGCAGACTGTTAACGGAAAAATCCGAGTTCTCTCTGATGGTACTACAGTATGTCTGCATCTAAGTTTTTCCTAATAAGATTATTTGTTTTTCTCTTTCTTTAAAGGTGAGATTGTTAACAGGAATAGGGAGATTCAGTGAAATGACATACATTTTCGACATTCTTAGAGCAAACCATCAGCTTGAATTGCTTTTTCGGAAGGGAATGGAAAAGGTTGGGATTTGTCATAGAGTGTACAAACATCTATTTTATGTTTATTTGTTCGTAAAAGGTTCCTGATTTGAAAATAGCACTTCTTGATTACGTCCGGAGATTTGATCCTGTTGATACTGAAATGCTGACTATGATTTCATTACATTTTAGCATGTACTACGAAATTGCAAAGATGCTTTTATCCGATGCAAAGAATGCTATAAGCTTGTTAAATCTTTGTAACATGAGTAAGAAATCTTCATATAGATCTATTTGTGTGTGAACTACATAAAGATGGTGATGCGTGCTTGTATGAATTTGACAGAAGAACAGCCGAAGCTTCAAGAATCTTTGGAAAATATTATGCAGCTTTTTGCAGATGCTTCAGAAAGTTATCTCAAAGTACTGATAAATGGGCAACAAATTACTTATATGTCTTTAACTTTAATTATAAAATCAACATAATTATAGGCCGAATGTATGCAACAGGCAGTTTACTGCTCCAAACAAGCGCAACTCGTGGCTCTTCAGTTGTTTTTCTACAATAGCGGAGTTCAAGTGCTTGCTTTGGATTCGGGGAAAGTTTCGGAGTTCATTGCAAAGCACGGCAAAGTTTACGAGGTTCCTCATGATGCAGTTGTTGGTCTTTTAAGTTGTGTATTTTATTTATTCTTATTTTTACAGGCCATTATTGTTGCCGATGCTTATGACAGGCATCAAGATTGGGCTTTGGCATTATATAATAATTTCGTTGTTAAAAATGATGTAACATATCTAAAGGATTTTCAAGATAGTCTAACATTTTCTTCGTCACTTTGTGAAGAAATTGCTCGAAGGTTATTTTAATTCACAAAACATGATGAAAGGTAATTTGTTTTTATTATTTTACATTTTTTTTAAATTTCAGATATCAAAAGAGTTTAGAGAAAACGGATAAAATGAGTGTGAATATGAAACACTTACTGAATCTAGTGGACGACATTGAAATTAAGTATACTTTAGCATTAGATTTGGGTTTTGATGATGTAATTGCAGACATGATGAAGAGTGACAGTGGTAGCTATTTGAAGGATTTCATTCGAACCAGAAAACAATGGTAATTGTGGTGGTATTAATGGTATTAAACACCTTTTTTCAGTACGTTAGTTTTTTTTTTACAAAATGGTATCATTGTAACAATGTTTATATTAATGTAATATTTTTTGATCGAAATAAAAATAAACTAAGATTTGTTAATGGTGCCTTAATTTTTATTGTAATTCGATACCTGGCCATCAGGTGGCGTCTTAGTAATAAAGGTAACTTCATTTTAATGTGACATACATATTTTATTGATTGATTTAATTTCAAATCTTGTGTTTGTTTCAGGCGTTTTATTTGGTTGGTAATGTGAATAATAGATGAGTTTTCAAAACTGTGCAGTTCAGAGAAATGAACATAAAGTCAGAAGGAAATTAATTACATAGAAATTCTTTTGATTAGGAGCCGCTTAGCATCAATATAAAACCTCGTACAGGTCTTTCGTCTTATTGCGCGACTTCGACGCAACCTATTTAACAACTCCACAGCATTAATTTCGAGGCTAGAGGCTCCAAATCAAAAGAATACCCAATTATATAATGTGTTTTATGTGTGCTCATGTTCCAATTCATTGTTGTTACCATGCATTTTTGTAGAAACCATCACCATTGTCCATCAGTGGACACACTGACACAAACAAGGAGTCAAAGAATTCAATCGGTCTCGCTGAGAGATTTCCGTGTGCCAATACAACATCAAATAGATCGGTACCACTGCTCGTAACCGGAACACAAATAACAACATGCAACGAGCTGCATTTGGCACGACGCTCTCGTAAAACACAATCGAATCACCCTGCTCGTAAGCTTACTTTATTATATTTTGTTTTATTGTGCTTTTGTGCGTTAGATTTTGTAATACATTTAGCAGCTAGTATACATAACATTTTTGTTTGAAAGGTTTGGAAGAAAGGACACTTTCATTGCCGAAAATAATACATCATGCGAGTTCATCTGATGTCTCTAACTTTAAATCTGGATCTTCTATTTCATCGAATCTATCTGGATCCACATCGGTGAAACGGGTTACAAACGAGGATAGAATACTTCTACTTCGAGAAAATCCTGGCAGACTCGAATCAGCCACTTGTTCACAAGGTTTTTTTACGATAGTGTAATATGTGTAATATATGTAATGAAATATGCAATTAATTAGTAATTGGTATCGTTTTTTAAGATCAAAGATCATTCTTTCAAACATCTTCCATTAAATGTTTGCCATCTGATGGTAAATTATTAGCCTCCAAATGCAGAACAAATTCTATGCCAATGCTTAAAAAGTATACACAGGCAACTTATTTTTTAAATATTTGTTAGTTTTTTTCTCTCTAAACTTTTGTTGTTTTAGGCCTGTAATGTTTCCTTCTCTACCAACTGGTGCCGAATTGAAATCCGAGTTAAATTTCGAACAAAAAATAACTGATCTCGAAAAAAATATTGTACAAACTTCTCAGAATCTTAATAGCAAAATCTCCAACGTCAATGATCGAGCAATGTAATACATTCGTTTTGGAATACTTTATTATGTTGACGTTACAGCTTTAATCTTGTGCTGTTTCTGTGTTTCAAGGGAAAGGCGTCGTCAAGATGTTTTAAGTCGAACTAGACGTGAAGTAATGGGAGGAAAAGAGAAGGAAAAATCAAGCGACTCAGTCGTAAAATATTTTGTTTATTGTTTTCTTCATTATCATCATTTTTTGTTCTATTACACAATTTTCATTTAGGTGGGTGATTGTTCGCTTGATGATCTTTCGAATGATTATGTTGACAGAATTATGAGAAGAACAGTGTCTGCAATGAAGATAAAAACTGTATTCGATCAGGTTTGGCCGCAATTTTTACTTAATTTTGTTGAAGAGACGTTAAATGATTTTGAAAATATGTCCGAACATATGAAAGTATCTTTGTCCAATGTGATGGACAGCAGTTGATGGCAATGGACGTTTTATTTATATTGTACTGTACAAAATTCTATTCCAAGTGTTTCATGCGAAATTGTGCTAATTTTGTCCATATTTAACACTGCCTGTTAATTAATATATATTAATCTAGTATGTTCGTTAAGATTTATTGTTTGTTATTTGTGTGGTTGTAAACACAAATTAAGAAAATAGTTTGGATTAAAATGAATATTATTTATATGATAAAGATATGTAATCTTTAAAAATCAACAATTCGTAGTTTTTATTGTATATTGACGATAAGTCTTCATATTCAGGGGCGGATTTACCAATAGGCAGAGTAGGCAGCTGCCTAGGGCGGAAAATTTTTGGGGGCGGCAAATTGTAAATTTTTTTTTGGAAATTCGTTTTGGATACAAAAAAAAGTATTGTAAAACAATAAACTGCCTAATATAACTTGGATGGCAAGAGTAATTGATGTAACAAGAGCCAGAATGACCACTTCCGACAAAACAGTTGACATTACCATTGTTAAAAGCATACAAAAGTAACTTTATTACTTTAAGAAAGTATAGGCCATGTGTTTTCAGTTGCTGCCTAGGGGCGGTAAAATGGTAAATCCGCCACTGTTCATATTATGGCTCAAATTAATGTAATGCTGCCCACTAATATATTGGTACCTGGCCAATGAACAGTAGAAAAAGAATATGTGTAAATTTAATTAATTTAAAAAATGAAAATTTCTAAATATTTTATTAAGATGTTTTATGAATAGCTGATTTTCGAACTCTGGTTATTCTGTGTTTCTGTAACAACAAATAAGTGTTAGAAACTTGAATGGTAGCTGAAACACAATAGTATTTTCTGTTGATATCTTTTAAAATAATCTTTTTATAGACAAAAATTAAAAAAGAACTACGCGTTTTTATTTTTTAAATGCACATAAAACCTTATTTTAAAAGAAATTAACTTAAAAAAAATAATGATTAAGTCACATTTCTAGTTTCTAAAACACTTAAATGTTTGCAATAATTTTTTTTTTCATGAAAGACATAATAATTTGAGTTTGAGGAGCGTTTACACTTTAAAACCACCTGAAATGATTCTTTGCACTTTTTATGTAATAGTTAAATTATAAAATGTAGAACGTCGATTATCGTAACTGATGTCGGGCATGCATAGTTATGATAATCAAAAGTTAATATAATCGAACTCCCATTAAAAAAGTGGAGAAAAGAAAAAACACGATTTCAATAAAATTTCTTTTATTTCAATAAGTAGTATTTCCATAAGAATTTAAAGTAAAAAACAAATTGGTTCTGGTAATCGACGGTTCGGATAATCGACGTTCTGATAATCGACTCAACTGTAACAATATAAGTTTTATTTTTGTCATTATTTATAGTTTGATTAAACGTTTCTCTTAATACTGTATTTTATTGACAAATTTCGAGTTTCCCGCGCATTTTGTTACGACGCTTTTAGTTACTTTCGGAAGTGATAGAGGGCGCTACGGTTCTGTTCTTTTCCAAATCATTTCCGGTGTTCATTTATCAACCATTCTCGTTCAAGATGGTGAGTATTTTTGTGTAATATTTCTAAATTATAATCTGTTTCCATCCGTTTGTATAAAAATTTGCAATTAAATGAGTTTAATGTGCGTGTTTTGTCGTTTTAATAGGGTCGTGTTCGAACGAAGACCGTGAAGAAAGCGGCTCGCAGTATCATTGAAAAATATTACCCACGTCTAACTCTTGATTTCCACACCAACAAGAGAGTTTGTGAGGAGATAGCCATCATACCCAGCAAGAAACTCAGAAACAAGATTGCAGGGTTCGTTTATTAATGTCTCTCTTCCAATTAACATCCGCTAGGCTCCTATTTGTTATATAGGTTGCGCGAAAAAGCGGTACAATATCCTGCATAGAGGCTAAGTAGTTCCTAATCCTAACCTTTTCGGGTTTTCTTAATGTTTTCAAACATTAAGCGCACAGTTATGAATGGTTAAAATGACAAAAAGAGCCTAAACGGTAAATTGCAGGGTTATTTTTTCTGTTAGACCCTATATACGGCTGCTAATCTAAATACCCAATTACAGAAAGGAAACAAGACTGTCATAAGACAATAAATTGTCATATCTTGTTGGTAACCTTGTAATAGGCACAAAGCATTGTACGACTTATACTATAATTTGACTGCCATTGACTTGTGTGCAGAATTATATGACAGTCATAAAATAATGTTTGTTTTATTACTTTTTCTGTAATGAGTCTCCTAGCTGTCAAGTCTCCTAATAGTGAAATGATCTCTCAATTTATTGTTTTCTTTATTGAATGTGATTTTAGGTTTGTGACTCATCTGATGAAACGTATTCAGAAGGGACCTGTTCGTGGTATTTCTATCAAGTTGCAGGAAGAGGAGAGAGAAAGGAGGGATAACTACGTTCCTGATGTATGAAGAGAACTATAATTTAATATTTTATATAGGTTGACATTTAGCGATAACGTCCTCGCAGATTTGAATACAAATTCAGGAAGACCTTATCGATAAATGTCGAATATAAACACTGCATCATTTGAATCGATACTTAATGAAAATGGATATACGTTGTGTTTTTAGGTTTCTGCAATCGATCAGGACATAATCGAAGTGGATCCGGATACCAAGGAAATGTTGAAGATGCTCGTAAGTTATGATCAGACACTACTTTTTGATTATCGTTGCAGCTTGAAGTGTGGCTAATTTCAATGCTATCTTTTGTTGCTTCTAGGATTTTGGCAATATTGCCAATTTGCAGGTAACTCAACCTTTGGCTTATCGTGCTGGTCGTATCTAAATGGAAAGGAAATTGTTTTCTTTTGGTATAATGTAATAAAAAAAAACGTAAAACCGTTCCTCCAATTTCAGATGTTTTATCTTTTTATTTCATAAATACTTTTATAAACAGCTGAGAAAAAAATATGGTCGATACTTTAAAAATTTAATTCTTCTGCACAAAACATGAAATAAGTTTAACGATGATTTTAATATATATATTTTGCTAGAACGTAATTCGCTGATTCTTCAATCGTCGTGGAAGAGATTTGTGTTGAGATATAAGTAAACAATACATTTTAAACTCATATCGAGCCTCACGTTCAAATGCATTTTTGAAGCTTGAAAGGTTTCATGCAATAATAACATTAGAATCTTTAAAAGGGGATATAGTTTAGAGATGATTTTTAAAAGTTAAAATGTGGTTAAAAGTATTCCAGAAGTTTTAAAAGCTCTATACACAAAATGGAATGTTTTAACACATTTCAATAAATTTGCAACAGATTATTAGAATTTGAGCAGCAACGATAACTAATATAACATTGCCAATTGATACTCCATTTATTAAAACCGGGTTTTCTCTCTTCCATTATGGCGATACAACGATCTTTTATCTGGTTGAAAATCAATCTGAATCTTCTGATTCGCCGTAATCCTCGTCTCCACCAAGACCTAAATAAAATCATATAGTTTATTAAAACATAGGTAACCTTTTCTTAGGAAGGATAATGTAGTTTTTATTACGTGTTTGCGTGTGAGATTTTAGATATGCCGCTGTAGCGGGATCTTTGGCCAAGTCGTAAGGAGTTTTGTCGTCTTTGTTGATGATGTCCGTCCTTGCACCTTTTAGAAATGTTTACAAAGTTTATTCCAAAATCAGCAAGAGCAATGGGCTTATTCTCGAGAGGTGGTACAAAAGAACAATGAAAATGTTTTTTTTTTTAACCAAGACTTGTATTTAAACACAAAATGCATAGGTAATTTTCACGGTTATTGTTTTTGTCGGGTTTTCAACGATATAAACATTACAAATGTCTAGGCACCTTCACGTTTCCTCTTCTAGTACCAAATACAGTGGAAACCGTTTAACACGAAATTGAAGGAACTAGAATATTTTTTGTGTTAACCAAATTTCATATATAAAGAAAAACAATTAAAAATCTGTATTTTATTTTATGTTATTTATGGTAATACAATATTGTGATAAAGGGGTGAAAGCGTCAAGAAAGCCACAAAACATACAAAGAACATTTTTTTATTTAAAACTTACGTTTCCACTCCAACTCCTGTAAAAAAAGTTACTGTTCTCTGATTGTACCGTATTCAACTATTGCACTGATTTAAGTGTTTTTCGTATATGGATAAAGGATTTTACAAGGATCTCAAAAAGAATTTAGAAAAGGAGTCCTTAACTTTCTTACATGAAAGTTAAGGAACATATTTTTTGTTATTGTTTTCGTCTTAAAAGGTTTCCACTGTAAATCTAGAAAATCTTAAACATTGCGTTAAAAAATAACATTAATTTTCTGCACCATAAACGTTAACCATTTCCCACTCCTCGCCATAATATTCTTACCTCTTTCCAGTAGGAGTTGAACTACTTCACTGTGTCCTTTCCATGCTGCACTGTGCAGCGGTGTATCGCCTAGTTTGTTTTGAACGTTGATTTGAATGTTAGATACTTCGAGTAACTTTTGCAAGCAATTTAAGTGTCCTGCATGTGCGGCCCAATGCAAAGCCGTATTACCGGCCTTGTCCAAACCGTTAACTGAAACCTAGCAAAGAAATAGTGACGGTTTATTGAAAGCGCCGATTTGCAGTCGACGAGGTTACATACTTTATTATTGAGGCATTCTATTAGAAAGTTCAGATTTCCTCGCTTGGAAGCCTCGTGAAGAGGATGTTCTATGGATTCAGTATTCTCTTCCACTTCATTTTTTTTTTTTAAAGAACAGGTTGATAAAATAACATCATAAAGTGATACAACATTGATTTTTGTTGTCTCACTAGGCCTATAGGTTACCGTAGTTGCTTGGAATGAGTCCGACGTGTTCGGCACATTTTGCTTTCCACCAGTTGGGATCTGTCGTCATGTCCAGAATGTAAAGAGTGTCTCCTTCTTCGAAAGAAAGTTCATCCGGCTAAAGAAGAATAGAGAAACACACACACATAAGGTAACATGTTGGTTCAATATTCTAATTACTATACATATTTGTTATTGTAACTTACATACTGTGCTGTGTATTTGTACATGGCTTTGACAACCTTTACATGACCTAAAGACACATGATTAAAACGAAACACACATGAAAAAAAATACATTAGCCACGCCTATTTCTATCTATTTCCACGACGAGCGATTGAAATAATCAAAATGTTTAATGGAATTTTTTGAAACGATTACCTGGTTTTGGAATTGGTTTCGGTGGTGCTGGTCGTGACATAATTAATTTATAAATAAGATTTCGTTTATTTTAACGTTAAACTTAATTGTTATTAATGTGATCATTACAGACTTTACAGTGTTACTATAAAAAGCGCCGCCTGTTGAGCATATAGAATTTCATGGACAGTTTTTTTTGTGAGGGCATCTAGTGGACGTATTTGTAAATTAGTAGTAAAACATCCGGCGGGATATTTCAATTTATAAATTATATTTAACTTTATTTAAAGTGGTTGAGTGTAAACGATAGTTAAGTTTAAATGCCCTCGAACTCTGATTATTCTGTCTGTCTTGGTGCAAATAAAGAGAAACGTGAAACTGTTTTAGAAACTAGAAGAATAGCATAATCACTTATGGGTATTTTCATGTTGCTATCTTTTAAAATAAGCTTTTTATGTTAGTTTAAAAAAAAATGACCAAACTTTAAGTAGACAATATTTATTACTTTAATTTTAATTTGAAATACTGTATATTAACATTAAAATATTATTATTAAGTGGATCAGCTATACCCTTCTAGTCTAGAACGCTTTTTAAATTTCTCCTTAGTGTTGCTTCTAAAACGCAGAATAAAGATAAGTTTGAGCAATTGTACACATTTTGGAAATTGTTATTTTTGCACAAAACAAAAACAAATCGTTTTCTTCAGTTTTTATTGTATTTTTATGTATAAATTAATATTATACAACATTTATATAACAGTAAAGAACAAGAGACATGAGAAGAAGAAAAAACAATTTAACGAAGAAAACAAGATATTTATGACTAGAAAACTAAAACTTAACAAATTGCGATGGATTTTTTATTTTTCTGAAGAAAAAGCTGAAAATGTAATTAAAAAGTTGAAAATATTAAAAACTGGAAAACCTGTAATGATTATGTTTGAAAATATCCGCGTAATTCATAAAAGTAGACAAAATTAAGTTAAATTCTAAAACCTTTTACTCTTGCTTTTCAACATAAAGCAGTCATTATTTTTGCATTCAATTTTCATTATGAATGCACTTTATCGCTTTTTGTTGAAGAAGGACCTTTTTAAAAGAATTTCAAATATAAATTATTAAATAACTTTTTTTAAAAAAATAAGTAAATTAATTATCACTTCCTGTGATAGAGAACGAGAGAAATGACGACTAATAGGCAAGCAGCTATAAGGTAAGCGTTCAGTTCGAGAGAAAAGATGAGAACAGAGAGTACGGTCGTTACAATCATCGCACTCGAGATGACAAAAAGTCTCGTGATATTGCTGGAATGTTTCATTATGGCAGATATAATGAGACCGTTCACTGCTTGCGTTAATATCAAGATCCAAGTCCAAAACGAGTAACCTTCGAAAAACCACTGAGCATTCGATTCTAGTGGAAGAAAAAAATTATACAATCAAAATATGAAATTAAAAAAAATATTACCACAATTGTTAAACTTCGATTCAAGAGAACTAACCGCTGCCACTTGTTGTAAAAATATACAATGCAGAGTTAAATGCAACTCCATAAATGTACAACACAATGTTCTGAATCACTAAAGAGAGCTGTAACGAGATCAATTTTTTTTTTAGAGATTTTTGTGAGAACAATAGTGTCAGTCGACAATAGAATATACTTCCTGAAAATGTTGTGAATGAATTAATTTTCATTTTAGAGAATCCATTAGGTTCATGTTACTACTCAACTTAATTTTACATTTGCATAGAGAAATGTTTATGGCATGTGTTATAATTATTTTGACAATGCATTTGTAATGCTGTTTCTCATGATTAAATTGTTCCTCTGCCATAGGCCCTTTGAGCTGCTTGCAGATTAATCATTCAATTTCAAATATGATATTTCAAAAAAGATAATATCACTGCTAATTTTTACGTTTTAAAAGACAACTTTGTAACAAACCTGCTGCTGTTTTTTCAGAATGTACTCTGAATAAACTCCGGATAATCCGGATAGAGTACAGTAGAGAATCATCATCGCAAGACCTTGCCACGTGATGTAAACCTCTTTGGTGATTGCATCTTTGTCCTTCAATCCACCATAACTGAACAAAAGAAAATAGGTGACTTCACTATGAAAAAACTTAAAAAGAGTTTCGTATTTTTTTAAATTAGAAAACCTGTGGCTTCCTCCCGCCACTGTCAGAAGAATTAAAGAAAACCATTGCAATGGACTGATCGGCCTGCAAAAACGACGAAATTACGTCACATAATGTAAGATTATTCAACATTCTTCACTCTTTTATAGTTTACCTCTGCATTATTAACCTGTACAACAATGCCGTCGACAATATTTTCAGATTGCTCATAATCTGCAAGAAGACGAATTAGACGATTAGCCTCTAAATCTCGATGTGGAAATTTTGCGATTTGTGCAAACCTGAAACGTCGCGGGATCCATCTGTATCTGCATATGAATTGCAATGTTGTTGTTAATACAGTAGAGTGCGGCCGGGATGCTGAACGGGAGACACGATCGGAAGGTGAGGTGTTTCACTGCTTTTGACCAACTCAGTTGCGATGTTGACAGTGCAGAACAAGCTAAAAGCTAACAATTAAGACAATCGTACTGAATGTTAATGATACGGATATTATACAATATACTCAAACATATGAATTCACTCACCTTAGTTACTTCTATCATGATCACGACTGATGATGAACTGAACGGAATCGTGTGTCCATCGCTTTCGCAGGCATGGATTAGAATAGCGTACGAACCGTAGATGGAGACACTACAGTATAAAAAAGAAATTAATTAATAACTATAAATAATGCAAAAAAAGAAAACGACGAAAATTCTTTAGATTAGCAGCCGCTTAGCCTCTATACATGATATTGTACAGTCTTTTCGTGGCTTGGACCTTGGAGACCATGGAGAATAGCAGCTTCTAATCAAAAGAATAGGGCCTACCTAGCAATCGCTAAAACGTATTAGATATAATGCATTTGTACGAAATTATTTACGAAACCCAATCAACAATTTCATGAAATTCACATGATTTTCCTCGCATTTCACCATTTACGTCAAACGCCAGGTTTTATTTTTAAATTACATTTCATCAATTATATGAAAACCCATTAAGTTAGACCCAATTCAATGTCTGCAGTTTCTGCACTTGGACGTGAGATTATCAGTATACCCAACAAGTAGTAGACATTTCCAAAGGACGGGGTGAATCGGATTCCTAGGTTGATGTTGGCCTCCGATCCCCCCTGTTGCTCCATGATGTCCGTTGTGGTTGCTTTTCGTTACGTTGTGCAACGGAAGAAGCGTCTCTCTCGAACCTCCCATCAGATTTAACACACGCTTACTCGGCCATCCATTTAATAGTTTTTCTTTATACTCTTAAGAAATCTCACAATTCAAAACGAAATCGTATTCGTAAAGTACTAAGAGTAATTGAATTTATAACACGTAGGTAACATACGATTATTAGTTTGATCTTTTCGTCACTAGATGGCAGTTGAAGTATTGGTGAAATTTGTTATTGCTACATGATGATTTCACATAGCAGTCGATTGCTATAGTATATGACGTTTTAGCATAAACATAGACAGGCAGTTCTGTCCAGCACTAACTTTTTGTTTGCCCCGCCGGTTTAAGAGCGTCATCAATTTCTAATTGGTTAGTTACTTGGTTTTATGTCAAATGCCTCGCCCTTTTCAATTTCTAATTGGTTGATATTTAGTCTGACGCCCATAAAAGGGTAACCAAAAAAGTTAGTGCTGGGCAGAGATGCCTGTCGAGGACTTTCAAGTTAGCTCAGCACAATACAATTGTTTGCCCCGCCCTTTTATGAGGAATGGAAATTTTTAATTGGTTGATATTTGGTCTGACACTCATAAAAAGGCGGGGCAAACGAATTTCTTGTGCTGGTTCCAAACGGCTGTCCCAACACTACACGTAACCTAACTCGTCTTCATACAGAGACCTAACCTAACCCAACACTAAACCCCTAACCTAACCTAACCCACTAACCTAACCTAACACCTTATACATGGACTCTATGTAATAGTTGATTATAGCGCCCCTGTCTTCAAACATTTGAAACATTAATTAAAAAAGTTCCATGTTAAAAATCCTATACCTTCAAAAAAAGTTTTTGCTTTTTCGCAAAATTTTTTTAATGGAGACGGTGGCTCCATCTACTTTGGCTGAATTTTTTTAATTTTGTTTTAGGAAACATTCAAGGTTGGAAAGGTTCCTAAGTGTATTTTATTTGCGCTTCTATTGCGGTTGGCAGTATAGATGTGATGTTAAGAGCACTACTTTCTGAGCCAGGGGGTCCTGAGTTCAATTCTCGGAGGTCCCAGGAGTTGTCTTTTAGTTTTTAATATGTTAATATGTTTTATAGAAGGCTGTTTGAGACATTTTGCACAATTATTTACGTTCAATATTATTGTGCACACACGCTCAATAATATTGTGCACAAACATTGGTCAAAACGTCCCAATAGGAGCACCAGTGACCAGTGAGAGAAGTAAACGTGCACAATACCTCATTGGTTGAGAGAAATGGGGTGGGGTTTTCCTGCTTGAAAGAAGCTGCCCAGAAAGACGACACAAGATGTCTCCCCTATTTTGACTGCTTTTCTGACGTCACATTCTCCGCCCTTTTCAACGTGGAACTACACAACAAACCAATTAGAAGTTGCCGTTCGTCATAAAAAGGGCGGAGCCAACGTCTGTTTATCCCGTTTTCTAATTGCCTGTCCTCCCTCCCTGAAAATCAACATTATGTAACCTTAGACTATTACTCTAGTCTAAGATGTAACTAACATGAGTTAAATTACGGTTGTCTGCTATGATTTTTATTCTCTCACACAAGTCTATGCAGATTTTGCAATTATTTTTATTAGCATTGTAATGTATATATGCGATCACAATTCGTTTATTCGTGTACAGGAATATGTAAAACAATTATCAAAATGCCTGTCATTTTATTCATGGCTTCATGATTCATTTGTGTTGGTAAGATGAAATAGAACGAATGAAGGAGGGCAAATGTGGCCTCTCAACTGACTTGTGTAGTTATCATGCACTTAATGTCACTTGAGAAAGCCACGTTTGTCTTACCACTTAAGTATTAAGAGCGATTTTAACGATTGTAATGCAATTTTTTTAGGAGTTTTTCACGGAAAATCACTGGGAAAAGCTTCCTGTCAGTTGGCAAGAAGTCCTAGGCAATGTAGAGTTTTCAAAATTGGCTGAATTCCTGTCCATGTCGGAGCCAATAACATGGAAACGGTGTTTTTTTTTATTATTTATTATAACAGAAATTGAATGTTTTCATTTGTTGTTTGTAATTTGCTTAGGAATGAACGAGTGTGGCCACTTTCGTTGCAGTCGTTGAGGGCTGTCACTAGAGCTTACTCTCTTAATCGTCAGCCGCCGGACGACACGAAACTCGTCTCCGAATTCATCAAGACGTTACGAATGGGATTAAACGAAGTGACGGATATGAAAGAATTTTCCTCGTTTGACGGCCACTGGAAATCGATCGCAGAAGAACTTACATCGAATGACAATGGACGGCACCAAGAAGGGAAGTTGCAAAAGAGTTTTCACAGACGAATAAAGCCAAAGAAGGAATACGAGATAGCGAGGATGGCGCAAGTTGTGGATATGGTTGCATCCGAATGTGGAAGTCGTTTTGTCGTTGACGTAGGATCGGGGCGAGGACATCTTTCGAGGCTCCTCACGTTCGGATTCGAATTTAGTGTCGTCAGTATTGAGGCCGAAGGTTCTCACGTATTGGGAGCTCAAACTATCGACTCGAAGGTGAGAAATTCGTGATAAAAGCTCTGAACGTTAACTATTAACGAATCAACCAATCAAAGGTTGTCAGTGATGTTTTGAAAAAGAATAAGACGACATCAAACGAATTAAACTGTTACAACGAGCGTTTCTCGAACGACGTCAATCACATTTCCATACCGTCAACTCCAACGCATCTCATATACAAAATTGATTCGAATGTAACAGGTAGTGAGTTTGTGAAGGTAATTAAACGGTAGCTGACGACGAAAAATAACACTAATCGTGAAAATAAACGTTTGAGTTTTAATTTTAGGTGTTGTCAAAGGCTTGCAACTTTGACAGTTCCTTTAGTATTCCAGGTTTTATTATAGTAGGACTTCACACTTGTGGAAACTTGGCTTCAACAATGCTCAAGGTTTATTCGGAGTGCTCTGAAGCTGTTGCACTTGTCTCCATTGCCTGTTGTTACATGAAGTTGGACAATTCCCTGTAATTGTTGTAATATCTTTAAGAACTATTTTACAGAGTATTTATAGGCAGATATTTTCAGACAGTCAGCAAATGATGGGCAACGTCGGGGATATCCAATTAGTGATTACGTATTATCGGATTCCAACTGTCGGCTAAGTTATGAAGCAAAGGAGGTTGCTTGTCATGCTATCGAACATTATTTACAACGGTTGAGAAGTAATTTTTTTTTAAATGTCTTTAACAAAGCATTTGTTGGGCAATGATAATAAGTTTGATTCAATTGTTAGACAATTTCGACAGTCTGAGGATACATTGTTATAGAGCAACATTGGAAATGTTGATCACGAAACATTATCCACATCTAAAACGGATTGGATTGCATAGCGTCAAAGTAACAAACGGAACGCCGTTTAGAGAGCAAGTGTTCTTTTAATCTGTGGATTCCAGTCACTGCTGTAAGAACCATCTTTGTATCCGTTGTGCATTTTGATAGCTCAATTTTAAAAGAAGCTCAACTTATAAAGATCCACACTTTGAATTCTTGAACAATAAAATGAAAATGCTTAGTTGGTCTACAGCAGAGACTACACCTACTTACTTTATTCTAATTTAAATTCTCAAATGCTTTCAGTTATGCTCGTTTGGCCTTAAGAAAAACGGATGTCCATATTCCAGAAGTGGATTTGTTGTCTGTTGAAGTGGATTTATGTATGTTGCAATGGAGAAGGATCATTGTTTTTTATTCGTTGAGGCTGATGATAGCTCCTGTCATAGAAACACTCATTCTACTTGATAGACTGATTTTCCTTTGGGAAAAAGGTATATACCTGATCGTAACAAACCCGTCTCGTACAAGTTATTTTTTTATGAATTCCAAAAATACACCCATTTAATGTTACAAACAGCTTATTTTACGTTTCAGCAGCAACATTAGGGAAAATTGAATGTTAAAAAATTAATTTTATGTCGATATTTTTCAAAATAAACATTATGGGCAAAATTTAAAAATATGAAGTTGGATTAGTCTAAACTAAGTTATGATTTGTAAACAAAATAGCTGACTGTTTCATTTGTTCACAGGTTTTCCATCTTTTGTTTGTGCTATATTTGATCCAAGTATTTCTCCACGTAACCACGTCATAATTTCAATAAAGACCGGTAAGAAATAAAAAGCACAAATTTTTAACTGAGTGTAAGTCTCCTTAATTTATTCACAACAAAAGTTTTAACTAAAAATGAAAACATTGAAATCCTTCCATTAATTCAACTGGCTGCTGCTTGCTTTATTTTTCATTTTATAACCCTTCATTTTAAAGAGGTTCATTTCAAGGTTAATTGCAACAATCGTAATCCAGTTACACAAAGTAGTTGTTCGCATCGACAGTTCCCCCACCCCCAAAAAAGACAAAAAACCAAGGAGTTACACAATTACAAGTGAGTGGATTTTCACTTTACAATTTATCGAGGTATTGGTCTAGAGATGGTAAACCTTCCTTGAGACCCTTTCGTTTACGAGCATCCTGAATAACCTGATAGGGTCTGCTCTTCTCGTCAGCTGGATCACCGGGGAGGATCTGCCAATGATCAAATACACACTGTGGGAAAGCTTGACCTCCCGTGTTGGAACGTAGATCTGCGGTGAAACCTACAAACAGAACGAATATTTGGTTTAAAAACAAAGGTTATAACACCGATAGGCAATTATCTATTGGCAAGAAGGTCGTACCGAACGATTCGTTGACAGGTAAGTAGGCCTTAACGATGAACATTGGAGTTCCAGTTACTTGGGACTCTTCGAAAACGTGCCCTCGCTTGCGATTCAACACGCCATAGATACCACCGACGGCGGTCTCGGGACACTGAATCTCGCACAAGTAAACTGGTTCCATAAGACGTGGTTGTGCCGTCAACATAGCAGCATATAAGCAGCGACGAGCAGTAGGAATGATCTGTCCACCTCCACGATGGATGGCATCAGCGTGAAGAGTTACGTCGTATATGTTGAAACGGACACCCCTCAAGTTTTCCTCAGCCAAAACACCCTGAAAGCAAGTTACAAATGATACAACTGTCCAACACATCTTAGATTAGCTGATGTTACCTCTTTAACGGCCCATTGGAATCCAGCCACAACGCTGTCCTTGATTTCGTTGAGGTACTGGACTCCCTTCGAGCAATCCACCAAGAGGTTTGGACCAGTTCCGTCGGGACCAAAACACCAGATCTTACGTGCTTCAGTCACGTCAAATTCGTATTTATCGCTCAGAAGACGAGCACGAGCTTTAGGTTCATCACGAGGTGCGACATCACCCTACAAAACACACAAACTGATTTAGTATCCAATTTTTTCTCAGTTGAGGAATATACATTTAAGTTATAACATACTTTATCGATATCTTCGGCAAGACCATCCGGCATGGGAGCCGCCTTCATGTACAGACGATTGTGTTTGTTTGGCGATTTAGCCAAACACATGATTTCCGATTCTTCGCTGACCGTCTCTCTGTAAGAGACGACTGGATCGGACACCTTGATCGGGATGCAAGCATGGTCTTCTTCCAAATCTTTCAAACAAATTTCCAAGTGGAGTTCTCCTGCACCGGCAATGATGTGTTCGCCAGATTCCTCCATGATACACTACAACATAACACGTTTAATCACAGTTCATTAGGAACAGCTGATATTCAAACTCAGGTTATTCTGCATTTCAGAAGAACTAGACTAAAAGACAAAATAACCAGAGTTCAAGGGGCGTTTTAATTCTTTAAAAGCACCTTAAAAACGAAACCGAAATCTACTTGTTAGTGATTTCTGTAACATTACAACACAAACCCACCTGAACCATAGGATCAGACTTGGCCAGACGTTTAAGACCTTCAACCAACTTGGGAAGGTCAGAGGCATTCTTCGGCTCGACGGCAACACGCACGACGGGACTCACAGAGAACTTCATCACCTTGAATGAACGACACAGCACACAAGTTAAGTAATTGTTTCAATAAATCTTTTTTCCATCAAAGTTAAAACACTCACTCTCATGTTATGAGCATCCTTGAAGGTTGAGATGGTTCCAGTCTTAACTAAAAACTGGTCGACACCAACGAGACCACAAATATTACCACATGGTACGTCTTCAATAGCTTCCGTGTAACGACCCATCATCAGAATGGTTCTGACAAGATGCAAAAGGTACGATTAAGTTAAGATACAAAAGTGTCGTTAAGTGTTTTCTTTACCTCTGAATGGCCTTTTCGTACAAGTCTTCCTTCTTTCCAGGAGTGTAGTTCGGTCCCATGATGCGAACTTTTTGTCCGCTGCTCACGACACCAGAGAAGACACGACCGAAAGCATAAAATCGTCCCTTGTCGGAAGTCGGTACCATCTTAGATATGTACATCATAAGGGGACCTTCCGGATTGCACGTCTTCACAGCTAAATAATAAAACGATCAAACGTTAAGAAACAGCAGATATGTAATTATACGAATTTAATGATTAAAACATGCCGATTGCAGCCTCATCGTCGTGTGGTCCTTCGTACAACATTTCCATACGGTATTTCTGTGCCGTTACCGGAGACGGCAGATGAATGGTTATCATCTGAAGTAAAGCTTCGCCAGCCGGCAACCACTGACGCATCACCACCTTCAAAAGGTTCTTGCCGTCTTTATCCTTGTCTTCACCTTTCAAAACGATGTTTAATTTCTCGAGTAACTTTGGAATCTCTTCGGTTTTGAAGCCCATGATTGCTTGAAACACCTGTTTTCGGGGGGAAAAACATCTCAGTAAGAAAAAGGCTTGCTGCGTCACTAAAAATAACCTAGTATGAGTTTAACATAAATCACCTTGTAAATGGGATCCAAGACGAACATGCAGAACGAACGCTTGAAATCGGCAGATTCTTCACGAGACTTTGCCCACTTCTTCGATTTCGGATTGTAAAAATTCTCGCCCCAAAGACGTTTCATGAGTTTCTCAACGTCGATTCCGAACTTCTCCGCATACAATTCAGCAAACTGTTTCAGAGTGAAAGCCCATCCATGCAATCCAGATCCAAATCCAACGTTTCCTTTCGGAGGTTCCACCTGAAAAGCAAAATGCCAAAAAATTAAAAGTCTTCAAATGACTGTTGAACTTACCGAATACACACCTTTACGTCACCCATCGGTCCAGTTTCGTCACCATAAGTTGCAATGATAACGTTGATGTTCTCTACGATTCTCTGGAAGGTCTGAAACAGATCTTCAGATTCTAATTGCAATTCCAACAAAGCACGATCCATCTTGTTCATGAAAAGAACTGGCTTGATACGTTCGGCAATCGCCTGACGCAACACAGTTTCTGTTTGCACACAAACACCTAAAAAAGAAAAAGTCTAGCTGTTAAGGCAATCATTTTTTTTCTTTTTTAATTTTCAACGTACCACTGACGCAATCTACGACGACAAGAGCTCCGTCCGTGACACGAAGAGCGGCCGTTACTTCCGAAGAGAAGTCGACGTGACCGGGAGAATCGATCAGATTGATAAGAAAACCTTTGGTTCCTTTCTCGACCTGGTTCTCATCCTTAATGAAAGTAAGATCTTTTTCGGAGACTTCAAAATACATAGAAATTGCACTGTGAAACAACAATAAAAATATATATATATAACGAAAACGACTTCGAGTTAACTTCCGTTGTTTATTTGAATGATTAGGTGTTTTTAATACGTGGATTTGATGGTGATGCATCGTTCTTGTTCGTCTTTACGTGTATCGGTGAATCTGGTCTCTCCAGCTCTAGCTTGAGCGATGATTCCGGCTTTGCCGACCAAAGAGTCGGTCAAAGTCGATTTTCCATGATCAACGTGGGCAATGACGGACATGTTACGGATGTTCCTCTTATGGTCCATCAGCGCACGGATCTCCTCTACGGTGAAGTTCACCTTTTTTTTTTTAAAAAAAAAAATGATAATTATAAATAAAAAGGTCCTTGAACGAAAAACCACCCACTTTTTAATCCCACCCCTCCAAAAACCGTATGGAAAAATGTTACACGTCATTTCTAGTCTTAAAAGGATTTATTCTTAAGTTGTTTTTCTTCTTTAAACACGGTCATATTAATTTGATTTGTATCTCATAACAACCAGGATCTAAATTTATTTTTAGTTAACAAAAAATATGCCTTTTGTTCCCCCACCCCTCACAGTGCGCCTCAATGACGTCACAAAGTCCATTTTCAATGGAAAAATACGATCCACGATGCGAATGAATTAAAGAGGCGAATTCAATGTTTAAAACGAGAAATAGCTAAGAAAAATTATCAATTATAGCTTATTTTAAAATAATTTAGATGAAATAGTCTTCGATGGCACTTACCATCTTGAATAAAGTTGGATGTTCAAAGCCGATTAACGTGGAACGTAGCAACTATGGCTGAATCGGCGTCTCAAAAGAACAAATTATTCACTCTTCCTACCGCTGCTTGAAGCACTTCTTTCTTTTTTATAATCGTCGTCAATGACGTAAACAGGAAAAGAACAAGCGATATTATCGATATGTGCTTAAACAAAAGATTAATATCGCTTTTGAATATTAATCGCCGCCGATAATTTTAAATTAGAGACTTATATGTATATTTTTTTATAATGTTAATTCAATTTTAATTTTATTAAAAAGAAAATTGAACGCATAATTCAATTATAATATATTTTATATTTTCTATATTCGCTCATAAATTTGTGATCTTAGATTTTGTTCATTTTTTTTAGTAATATTTAAGCCGTTAACTACTAAAGAAAACTAACGGCTGATTGTTTTATGTTAGATGAAAATCGATGTTATTTTAATTGTATCGATGTATTGTATTGCGCATTCTTGCGCAATGCAATTTTCAATTGATTTTTATTAATGTAACAGTAGTGTGATTATCAGACCATTGACAACAAAAATATAACTAACAAAGATTAATTCATTCGTTTTATTGCACCACCAGAAGTAATAATTGAAACGAATGTAATTTTCTTGATATTAAAATATCAAGAAAATTACATTCGTTTCACGTTTCTGTCTTTAATTTTAAAAAAATTAAAGACAGAAACGTGATGCCGCACCTGGGTAGAAGAGTGTACTAATATGTCGTTCTCTAGTTGAACTTTAATATTAGTGTACGCCATATTCGTTCACCCCTCTAAGGATTTACGGCAAAGATTTATGCATCATAACGGCCTCTATACCCTCTACCACGGTCCCCAACATTGATTTATGCATAATAATATAATGCGAGCCGTGGGGACTCCTTAACAGTTTTCCCCTTAGCCTCTAGGCTCCAAGAGGAATATGTCTTTTATAGTAATTTTCCAAGGCACTCTAGCGGTTTCTTTCAGTATCATTTTTTTAATGCGGAAGCGGAAGCGAAGTTTAACCAGTTGTCGGTGGCTTTTGTTATTTTCGTCGTTCTGATGTTTTGTTTTTCGGTTCGATGTATTTTTTTTTGGTTTTAGTGATACTGTGATGAAATGATGTATCTGTTTGTCGACGAAAAATGCAAATAACAGATGAATGACGCCTAGCAGTAAGTATATTTTTCATTATTATGTCGCAATTCATTGCTTAACATTTTGTGATTTGGCGGCAAAAGTATCAAGTTATCCCCTTTATCTATCTTCACTTATTTTTTTGGAGAAAAACGATTCTGATTAGCATATAATTGAACGTGTTCTTCGAATAGGATCATTTCTGTTTTCAAAATTTGTATTTTAATGGCCATTGTATCTATTTGTAATCTGATTACTATAAATTAGCATTTATTAATATAATAAGGATGTAGTTGTTCTTGATTGCCATTAGGTGGCGACATCTACTCCGCTGCGCAATGCGTATTTATCTTCTCAAGGACGTTAGTTGAAGCGATTTAGTAGGACACAACCATTCATTCAAATGTTGAAATTCTGAAGCACGTAACATTAAACTGTAGACAAGAAAGAAACGGATGACCTACTATGGCGTCTTGCGTGTACATATGGTTTAAATTGCACCATAAATGCACCCAAATTTCGGTATTGAAAAGCTGGCTACCGAAATAAAACATCATGTCTTTTCATTAAGTTACTGTTAAATACATATGGTGTAGTTCACTTGAATAATGATAGATGGCGTTGAGGTTCTGGTTGATGTTGCTTGTGTTTCTTAGCTGAAGGAATTCTATGATGTGATTGTGTCTTTTTTGTGTGTCACTTGTAACGGTGCATATTTATGCAATGGTTGGTTTTTGTTGATGTCCGGAAGGTAAGTAGGATCCATCTCCGGACCTATGTTATATCAAAGCCTTTTTTTAGTGTTTCATCTTCAACTGTGACTCAGAGGTTAGATTAAAAATCACCTTGAAAAAGAAAGTGGATTCTTTTTTTTTTCATTCCACATTCTTAAACCTCGTCATTGTCTTCAATGCAGATGGTTTTTTTTTGGTAAGCCATTATTTAATATATATATTAATATATTATAAACCAACGATCCATTGTTCTAACAAAAGAAATAATTAATTACTAATATTTAATTACTATAGGAGGGGTTAGCCTCAATGATGTAGCCTTTTTCATAAAATAATTGCTGATGAAAAAAAAAAAAAAGGTAGAAGAAGAAGAAGTGAAGTAACAAAACCCAACCTTTCGTCCATTAGATTCAAAGGGAGGAGAGCTTTGTGTGATTGCCTGCCATCAGGGGCGCGCTCGTTCATTCTTGTGTGTCGCGTTTCTTTTTTCTTCACACTCGTCATTCTTTAGGGTATTTTTCGTTAATAATGGAGGTGGAAAAGGGTGGGAATAGAATGTCAGTCACTTTACTCTGATTGATTAAATACGTTCTTTCAATGGAATGTGACGATCAAGGACTTTTCTCTTTCTCTCTTGTTTTGTCTCAGTTTTCTCTCTTTCTCTTTGCATGTGTGTACGTTATTAGATGTGACTTGTGTCTTTCAATTTGAGGTTATTTTTCTTCAAATTCTATCAATCGATTAAATACCATTGAATTTTTTTTTTTTTTTGCTCTTCTTTTGATCGTATTTCGGCTTTGAAAATTGAAGAAATTGGAGTCTGATCAGAGAAAGAGAGAGAGACAGAGTGGTAGAGGGGGGAAACTGTGTTTTAAAAGGAAAGATAGGATTCTCTGCCGTAAAAAAAGTAAAAGAATGGGAAAAATTACGGAAGTAACTGAACTCATTAAAGTGAAATGGATTGAGAAAAAGGGACCATCTGACGGATATTCTTCAACTACATAAAGACCTCACATTGAGTACACACATACACAAGCATATAATAATGAAACACACGCAACAATATTCTTCTCAGATTATTGATTGTACAATTAAATGTTATTTCTTCTGTCAATTGCTTTTTATATCGCTATGAGTCAGTGTCATTCGTTTAAGCTTGTATAATGTCATTTGTATTGTGACGTCATACACACGGGGTGGAGGCGGAGGAGCATCTTCAGGGTGGAGGAGGTTAACGTTCTCAAGTAATTTATTTGCTGAAATTTATGCTTTTTGTGGGCTAGCCTTTTATTATTATGTTTTTTTTTTGTTACTCTGAAGCTGTCGACGCCATTTTAGTTGTTAAATCTTTCAGCAGTTTCATTTGCTTTAAAGGGGAGCAAAATAATGTTAAAGGCTAAAGAAACTGGTTGTTAGGGTGATTACACATCAAGCTGACAAAAGTGCAACATGAGTTCCAGACAAAAATACAACAAAAATGCCAGAAAAAGCAATTTTGAAAACAAAACAAAAACTAGACTGACATGTCAGCAGTATTTAAGACGAAATATCATAACAAATCTGTGACACAACACAGTCAAATTGGTTTTTGTTTTTTTGTTTCTATAGTTGTCTTACGTAAGCTACCCAACTATTCTGTTGTTGTTTATTACTACGTGTACAAGGTCCGGAACTGCACAGACAAAGTTGACAAAATGTTGCGTAATACCGAGACAAAACACGAACCTTTTTGATGTTTACCAACTTTGAGCCAGGACATTGAAAATGTTTGTGAAATTGCAGACAAAACAAAAACAAAACATAAAAATTGCAGAAATGTTTTATAATTGTTGGCAATTTGTCTCGAAACACATGAGTTTGTTTTGTTTGTGTGTTTTTTTGTCAGCTTGATGTGGATTCGGCCTTATAGTTTTGGTTGTTTTTTTAGGGTAACCGTGTTAGGTGTATATGGACCTGAAGTTGAAAGGTTAGGTGACGTTGAGATTACTTCATATGTAATTGACGAAAAGAACATTTTTTTTTGTATTAATGATGAAATGACGTTTTTTTTCTTCTTCTTCAAAACTGAATTTCTGTGAATTATTTTTAAATTAAAGTCGTCTTTTCTTTTCAATCAAAATAAAATTGCGTAAAAACATTGACGTCATAGCTAAGGGTTTTATATTAGAAAGTAGAAAAAAAAAACTTTCTGTCAACAGAATTTGATCTGAGCCAATGGTAAAATGAAAAAAAACATGGATGGTTGAAAAAGGGGTTTGGGAATGATGGAATGCATTCTGAATATCAATTGGGTTCCTGATGAATAATGAGAGAGAGACAGAGAGAGAGAGAGACAGAGAGAGACAGAGAGAGACAGAGAGAGAGAGAGAGACAGAGAGAGAGAGAGAGACAGAGAGAGAGAGAGAGAGACAGAGAGAGAGAGAGAGAGAGAGAGGGCTATATATAAGGATATAGTGTTTGAAAAGTGATGATGTAGGAGGAGGAGGAGGAGGAGGAAGGGAAGTTTGAGAATAACACTGATCTTAAGTTTCTCTAAAAACAGAATTCATCTTTTTTTTTTCTCTTTATTTGAAATAAAAAACGAAAACAAATTTAAAAATTCATTTATAAATTAAATTATGTTTTGCAGATTCACGGTATTTTTCTCTCTCTCTCCCTCTCTCTCTCTCTCTCTCTCTCTCTCTCTCTCTCTCTCTCTCTCTCCTACTGTTTTATAATTTGTGCGTTTTGTATTTGAGGTCGGTCAGCCATTGCGAAAATATTGATGTTTAAAAAAAATGGTTTTATGATGACGTAACGACTGACTAAGGAGTTAGTTTTTTTTTCTCTATATTGGAGGGGGTGGGGTGAGGGTTTGTTGGTTTTTTTTGGGGGGGGGGGTATCTCTCATATTCAAATGCTTAAGGGAGTCGAGGGAGATCGAGAGAGAGAGAGAGAGAGAGAGAGAGAGAGAGAGAGAGAGAGGGGGGGGGGTCCGTGTTCATAATTGTCGATTATGCTGTAGTCGTGAGTCAGAATAGATCTGTTAAATTATGCAAACGGATGACTTTTACTGGAGTTGTTCAAGTATATATAGACAAACATATTGTACAGAAATCACACACACACAGAAACAGCTAAATCAAAAGCTGAGAAAAATTACACATGCCACAAACACACATAGATAGAGAGAGAAACATGCACTGAATTTACACATGGCTGAATGCATAACATAACAAAACACACACACACATAAACACATAAAGACACACATAATATATTCACACATGTCTAGAAAAAACTACACACACGCTAAACAAGACGAAACAAACTTAAATTTCTTGGCTCCTGTGTTATTTCAACGTATATTTCTAGAGCAGCTCATATACGACTTCCTTTTTTTTTTCTACATAAGATGATGATGATGACGATGCATTAAAATAAAATTCTCCATCAGTGGCACGGTTGAGACCATAAAATACACAAGTCTGAAATGAGGTTTTACATCGAACCTAGCAGAGAGAGAGAGAGAGAAGAAGGACGGTTAAGTTGGAAATTACAGAATGCGTGATACGAGAGAAGAAGATATTACAGAAATTGAAATTCTGTCTACGTTTCAGATTTCCCCCCCCCCCTCTCTCTCTTCTTTTGCATTCATGTGTCTCTATGTATGTATGTATGTGTCGCTACACGTGCGGCCGGAACTCGTGCAGTAATTTGCATATTTCGCATAGATATATTTGCTTTTGGGATTCTCTTTTGTTAAGTTTACTTTTAACATCAGTTTGATATGTGATATTAATTAATGATGAAATGGATGTTGTCTCGTTTCGTCATTGATTGGCGTTAATTGAAGACTTAATTTACGAATTAACGTTTACAAATAAAAGTAAAACGAGCTGTGTTGTTGTTGTTACCAAAGGTTGTAGCAGGAAACAATGGAAATCAATGTTAAATTAAATATTTGCCATTTTGATTATTTAGAAGCAAATTTTTCTGATCAAAATTGAATCTACAATGAAAATCGTTTAACACGAAATTGAAGGGAACGAAATATATATTTTTATTCGTGTTGTACGAATTTTGTGTTAAACGGTTTTCACCGTATATTAGAAACTAGAATAGCAAATGATGGTAATTTTATTGATAAAAAATAAATTCTTAAAATTAAACTTTTTAAATTTTAACTCCGCCATATATTCTAAAAAGTTACTTAAGTGAGAGTGAAAATTAAACAAAGTTAAACTTAAAAACTCTTCATATACTTACTATAAGACAGTTTTGTAATTGCGTTATTCTTTAAGCTTAACTTTTATTTTAATGAAGGTTTTTGAATACGGGGAGGTAAATTTTCATCTTAAAGCAAATTTTTAACCCTTAAAACATTTTCTAAAAAGTTCTAGCTTTTATAACCATATTATCAATGAATTTTATTTCTAAGTCGATAGAGACTTGTGATTAATAATTCTAAAACATCTCCATTTCAAATCGTGGTTTTAACTTCCCTTAAAGTGTTTGACATACATGTATATTGAAGAATTATTAAATTAAATTAAATCAAATTGGTAACAAAATACCAATTGGTTGTTGGGTTGATGAGGAGCGGCTTTTTCTTTTTGGAGGTCAAGTGTTTCAGGCAACTTTTCTTTGCATATCATTTGCATAATGAATAAAATAATGGAGTTTTTATTAAGTTATATATATTGACCACCATTTCTAGTCACTAAAAATGATGATGATTATGATAATGAAGGTAGAGAGAGAGAGAGAGAGATTTATCATCTCTCTCTTTCTCATCTTTGGCCATTCTTTTAGGAGGAAAAGGGCAATCTATCTTTTTGAAGTATATAATCACAAATATAATATATTAATATTAATATAATATGACCAATTCTTTGAGATCAACTAAGTCATATTTGTGATCGAATCTTATGACAAGTGTTTGAAGTTTGTATGATAAACCAGCCAACCATATGATGGTCGCCTTATTATTTGGCACAACTGGCATCCAACAAAACAAAAAGCTATAATATTGTATTTTAATGTAGTTTAAATAATGTATGACCACTGAATAATTTTGGGTTACAAATGTGTTTTAATTTGTTTGAGAGAGAGAGAGAGAGAGAGAAGAGAAAATTCGGTTCTCGAGAGAAACACGAGTTTTTAATTAAGGCTCTAATTCAAGATGGAAACTCAGAACGTCTCTCAACTTGATTGATTCTTCCGAGCAAGAGTTTCAACCAATAGATAGACACTGAATATAAAACAATGTTTTTTCACTGGTTAGAACTTAGAAATCCCTGTTCTGATTTAGTTCAATTGCCAAGTTTCCTCCTCCTCTTTCTTGAATTTGGACCTAATTCATTTGCATTCAGGTAATAACAATCCAGGTTTCTAAATTACAAAAAATATGGGTCTATATGTCCTTTACAGTTAGTTGCTGCTTTCACGGTTTTATATCCCATAATTTACATGCAAATTCAGACATTTCAACGTGCAAATTTAGTGAAATTTATGTGAAAAAGATTTTTTTTGTAGTCTGAAATGGATAAAGGAGAAAGAAGAATAGGTGGACATTTGGATTTTTTTAAAATGGAAGGAAAAATAAAAGAATAAAAATAACCTTTGAAACATTTATTGGAAGGGGGGGGGAGGGGGCTATAGAATCGAATTTTCTACATTAAGCAAGCTGGCAAAAGTGCAACATAAGTTTGAGACAAAAACACAACAAAAATAACAGAAAAAAACACAAATTTTTTTATGTTTACCGACTTGAGCCGGGACATTTAATAGTTTATGAAATTGCAGACAAAACAAAACACAAAAGTTGTAGAAATGTTTTAGAATTGTCGCTTATTTGTCTCGAAACGTTGAATTTTTGTTTTGTTTGTGTTTTGTGAGCTTGATGGGGGTCGGGCTTCATTAAAAGATAGAATAATATAAATAAATGAGCTATTCATAAACTACTATCTTAAAAGGGAAGAATTTTATTTATGCTATTTCTAAGACAGCGGTCGCCAACCTTTCGGACCACTAAATTCAAAATTTTAAATCCCGCGGACCACTAATATGAATTTTTTTTTAAAAAAAGATAAATACGTTTGTCAAATAATGATCAGAGAACTTCCATTTTATTAATAGAAAATCTTTAAAGGTTGTTTAATTGTAACAAAATTATTATAAGTTAGTTTAATTATTACAAAATAATTGAAGCTTAGCGGAGAATGAGTGTGTGGTGGGGGGAAACTGAACGAAATGTGGCTCTCTCGCGTGCCGCGCCGTATTTCACGAGAACTGTACTAGACTCTTCAAGTACATTTCGTGAATTTAGTGCAATAGAAAGACGAAAATTGTCATTCAGAATAGAAGAATTTATTAAGAATATATTTTTTTGTTTTATTATTAATAAAACAAAAAAAAATGCAAATATTGTCCAGATTTTTCTGCTGACCACCAGTGGTCCACGGACCAATGGTTGGCGACGGCTGTTCTAAGAGACCGGATTGAAGATATATTTCGTGTTATCCGATTTTAATCGTATTTTTCTGCTGTTTTTTTTCCATGTTATGTTATTTTATCTTGAATAGTCGTCACTTCAGAAACAAAAATTAAAAGATGAATTATTAATAAAAAATATGTGGCAATAAAATACTTAATCTTATTTGTCAAAACATTTGTGTGACACATACTAGTATATTTTGGCCTTTTTATTTTCTTGTCTTGTTGGCCACTTTCATCAAAATACATAATCCATATTATAAGTTGACACATTGGGCTCTGCTCAAAAGTTGATAAGAGAGAGTTGATGAACACACATTATTTTATGTTTCTTTTGTGCCAATTTGTGATCCTCGGGAATGAATAAAACTTGTACTTAAGAACACTGTAAGGATAACACTTTCCCCCCCCCCCCCCCTTCTACTCGTTCTTAATACATTTGGAAAAGAATCTTTAGCAAGTTAATGATAACAAGGTTACAACGTTAATTACTCGTAAAACTGTCAACAATTTTTACGATCCCAACTCTCTCTCTCTATTCATAATAGTTTGGTTATTGAGATGTTGACGCTGGCTAATGAGAGTATCCTTTTTATCCCGAGTAGGGGTGGGGCGGGCCCCCTCTCTCCCTTCTTCTAAGTAATCTCTATAGAACAACTTTGAAGAACTATAACATATGGCTGCAGTTTTTCGATAACTGGACCACTTATGAATCTAAAACAACACAAAATTGATGTTTGAGGATCCTCCGCACTTTATTCTTAATTCTATCAGCAACTTTTGTTATCTATTATAATAATAATAGACTAAAGGGAGGAAGGGGGGGGGGGGATTCTATCCAAAAACAAACTTCAATACAATGTACTTAACAAATTAAAGGTTTCGACCTCTGAAAATCATGAAAAATGTACAGAAAAGTATCAAGAAAACTGGTTATAAAAAAGTCATTAAAAAAAGCCGAATCTGGATTAAAAAAGGGCCTTTTTTGTCAAATGTGTTTTCATTTTGCATCAAAAAATTAAATTACTTTTATTATTGTTCATTTGTTAAACGTAGGGATACATATCAGAAAATTGTAAAACTTTGTTTAAAACCCAGGGACGTACTGGCCGATCCGGTATTTTCCCCGTGGGTGGGTGACTTAGTTTGAGGGCCAGTTTTTTATTATTAAGGAGTCCATTTTATGATGAAACTTGGAAAAAGTTTAAAAATCACACAATTACAAAAAGTACTCTGCTAGCAGCCAAATAGACCTATGGCAGAGGGACATAAAAGTCCACATGCTTTAAGCATTATCACAAGAAAACTATCACAAAGTGGATGTTTTTTTTATTAATAATAGTAAATCCAAAAAGTAAAATAAAAAATTACAGTAACACATTTTGGTGGAAAAAGGAGTGAAAACTAGAAAAATATTCTAGAAAGAACAAAATAATTTTGCTGGTTTCAGACATTTTTTTAAAAAAATTTTCTTGCTTTGCTAAAAGTTTTCACAAAATAACACAAAAGAAATTAACCCTTATTTATTGTAGGCATTTTTTATTGGACTTCTTAGGACCGACCAAATAATTTTTCTCGGCCCCCTCCCCCCCCCCTGTTATAAGGACCTTTCATAAAATTTAATATTTTGCAACCGTAATTTTACTAGGGTTATAAAAGTTGCAATAATTTTCTAATTTTCATCGGTGGAACATTAAAAATTCAAAAAAAGCAATATATACTCTGTAGTTTCTGTTTTAAATAGATGGCTAATTAAATTATACTGTTTTGTTTTATGCTTAACTGAGTTTGAAAACCCAGGACATTTTTACACTATGAAAAAACCGAAACGAATTTCTGTAGATTCGTCAACCGGTTACACCATTGATCGATGAGTTTAAAAACGTTCTGATTGATTCTTAAAGTGTGGGTAAATTCACACCTGTTTATATGTTAACAGTTTTAGTAGCAAATTAGATTTGTATTTTATACCCAATATATATATCGTTATTTTTATATATTATATACGTTTAGAGCGGTTCTTTTATTATTATTATTATGATAATAAAATGCTTTGTAGGGGGTTTCTATACTTCACCTATTTTATATTCACATACAAAAAATGCTAAACAATGTTGTTCTTTTTTTCTGATAATTTGCATTTTGGTTCACATTTAGCTCCCTTTTCATTCTCTCTCTCTCTCTCTCTCTCTCTCTCTCTCTTTCTTTCTCTCTTTCTCTTTCTTTCTCTCTTTCTCACTCTCGTTCTCTCTTTCTTTCTCTCTCTCTCTCTTTTTCTCTTTTTCTTTCTCTCTCTCTCTCTCTTTTTCTCTTTTTCTTTCTCTCTCTCTCTTTCTCTCTCTTTCTCTCTTTTTCTCTCTTTCTCTCTCTTTCTTTCTTTCTCTCTCTTTCTTCTCTCTCTCTTTCTTTCTCTCTCTCTCTCTTCTTTCTCTCTCTTTCTTTCTCTCTCTCTCTCTCTCTCTCGTTCTCTCTTTCTTTCTCTCTCTTTCTTTCTCTCTCTCTCTCTCTCGTTCTCTCTCTTTTTCTCTCTCGTTCTCTCTTTCTCTCTCTCTCGTTCTCTCTTTCTCTCTCTCGTTCTCTCTTTCTTTCTCTCTGTATTAGGGTTAACGGCCCACCCGCCATAGTGGCTTTAGGCCTACTTCTCCTAGATTGCAACTTGCAGAAACGCCTTTAAATTAAACAGACACCTGAAAAGAAACCAGGTACCTGAATTAAGATTAAACTTCTGGAAAGAAACCAGGTGCCTGGAAAGAAATAAGAGCACCTGAAAAGAGATAAAACGCCTGAAAAGAAACAGAGGCACCTGGAAAGAAACAAGGCGCCTGAAAGGAAATAAAATGCCTGAAATAAAATAAAATGCCTGAAAGAAACAAAATGCCTGAAAAAGAAACAGAGGCACCTGTAAAGAAACACCGCCCCTAGCCGGGGTCGTATTCGAAGACTGCTGAAGCCGCAAATCTGCGCAGCTCAGCCAGGAGTCTTGCATCTTCCAGCATTCCATCAATTTCCAGGGGCCAGTGGTGTCCGCTTCTTGTTGTTGTATGTGCCAGCCGGCCTCTGGCCTGCACTCTCTTTGGCAGTGTGCAGTCGTACAGAATGTGGTTGAGTGAGTCCGGACCTCCGTGACACTGACAGTTATGGTGGTCGCGCAGCCGGAACCGGTGGAGGTATGATTGGAATGGGCCATGACCCGTCAGAAGCTGCAGTAGCTTCCCAGTCACAAGTCCCGCGTTATGGGCTACCTCGGGAATGAATCCATACAGCTGCCGTCCCTGTACCGCTCTGTCCCACATCAGCTGCCACTGCAGTGTCGTTGAAGCCCTCTGGGTCTGCCGCAGCCCAGCCATAGGAAGCCGGTGTTGGGTAATGACATCCCCCCTGGTCCCTCTCTTGGCCGCACCGTCCGCCAGCTCATTGAACTGGTGTCCCGCATGAGCCTTGATCCAGATGAGGTGGATGTCCCGTCCTTCTTCACACCATGCACTCAACCTTCCATTTGTATGGTAGGCTCCTGCGTGTGCCCGATCTCCCTCTGCTACCACCTGGAGGGCCGACATAGAGTCGGAGCAGATCGCCAAGGAGTTCCATGGCAGCTGCTGCATCCCTGCATAGCTGACTGCCTCGCTAATGGCCAGGAGCTCCGCCTGAAACACTGAGCAGTCGTCCGGCATGCGTGTTTCCCATGTGTCGCCTTCCACTGTCCCTCTCACCGAAACGAAGGCCGCCCCCACTCTCCCATCCATCTTCGACCCGTCAGTATACACGCACAGGTCCATTCCAGCCACCACTGGTTCACTCCATGTCTTTATGTTAAATGCATGCCTCCAACTAGGGTGATCCATGTCCTGTACCCTGAGTGGGGAGTCCAGGCTTCCGGAAAGCAGCTTCCTCTTCACCCAAAGGTTCCGCCTCTCGGCCGCGAGCACCGATGGTGGGGGGCAGCCCGATGCCACCTGGAGTGCTCGGTTCGCCGTCGTCCTGTAGGCCCTGCACACGGCCAGCAGGAATGGCCTCTGCGCTGCATCGAGGTGCTCTCTCTCTTTCTCTCTCTCTCGTTCTCTCTTTCTCTCTCTCGTTCTCTCTCTCTTTCTCTTTCTCTCTCTCGTTCTCTCTCTCTTTCTCTTTCTCTCTCTCGTTCTCTCTTTCTCTCTCTCGTTCTCTCTCTCTTTCTCTCTCTCGTTCTCTCTCTCTCTTTCTCTCTCTCTTTCTCTCTTTCTTTCTCTTTCTCTCTCTCTTTTTCTCTCTCTCTTTCTTTCTCTTTCTCTCTCTCTTTCTCTCTCTTTCTTTCTCTTTCTCTCTCTTTCTCTCTCTTTCTTTCTCTTTCTCTCTCTCTTTCTCTCTCTTTCTCTTTCTCTCTCTCTTTCTCTCTCTTTCTTTCTCTTTCTCTCTCTCTTTTTCTCTCTCTCTTTCTCTCTTTCTTTCTCTTTCTTTCTCTTTCTCTCTCTCTTTCTCTCTCTCTCTTTCTCTCTCTCTCTTTCTCTCTCTCTCTTTCTCTCTCTTTTGCTTTCTCTCTCTCTCTTTCTCTCTCTCTTTCTCTTTCTCTCTCTTTTTCTCTCTCTCTTTTGCTGTCTCTCTCTCTCTCGTTCTTTCGCTTTCTCTTTCTCTCTCTCTCTCTCTCGTTCTTTCGCTTTCTCTTTCTCTCTCTCGTTCTTTCTCTCTCTCTCTATCCCATTTCTAGTCTCCAGTCTTTATGGGTTTTTTTGGCGTCATCATTTTGAAACAAAGTTAGAAAAGAATTTTTTTATTTAAACAGAGGTTGTGTGTGATATTTAGTTTCATATTTTTTTCTTCTCTCTACTAATTAAATATAATTACAAATTAAGTTTTCCAATGTTTTTTCTTCTTCTAAAAATCACTCTATAAAGTTACCTTTTTCTTCTTTCTTTTTGCACCAAGTGTATTAATATATGAACTGAGTTTAAGGTTATAAAGACACACAAAACATAAATTCAAGAGTGAAATACCCTTTTTAGAAGAAGAATAATAAGACGGTATTGATCGATATTATCGATCGATATTTCTTGCGTTATGGTGTCTGGTCCTGTTCTACCTTCTGGGTTTTTTCTTTCAACATTAATGTGTTTTTTTTTTCTTTTCAAGCAACAGGAACTTGGTTAATGTTGTTGCTATCAGTGATTGCCTTATTTCAGGGGAAGTTCTATGTGTCTGTATGTTAGTCACCTATCCCTTTTTGAGTTGAGTACATTTAATTTCATTCGATGAATGTTTTTTTTTTTCTCTTCTTCTTCTGTGTATGTGTGTCTGTAATAACTAGACATATACACGTATATACTTATAAATACGATCGATACCATGAGTAATACATTAAAAAAAGACGTAGATTCTGTGCGTGTGTGTGTGTGTGGTTATTATGTGTGTTCTCTTTTGATACGTTGTCGCTGTTTTACCAGAAGGTCATTCGGTTGTTTGCCAATTAAGAAAAAAGTTGCCTTATCGCCTTTTCTTCGAACTTGGACATTGGACAAACACAAATTTTCAATAAACATGTTACTGTTAAGTGAAAAAAATCAGTCAGTCTTTATTTTCACTAGTCAATGTGCAAAACCACCAATTTCCTAGTTAATCTATACAGTTAATAGATCCTTAGGCAATGTGCAGAATGTCTAAACTCAAAGCAATCGATATGAGGCTTATAAGGTGACATTATCATACGATTGGTTCGTTATTTTCCGAATTCTGCACATTGCCGTAAACGCTATTAAATAATTGTACAGATTTATTATTCGGTAGTTAAACTATACAATTAATAGATCATTAGGCAATGTGCAGAATGTCTAAAACAGTAATTCATTTGACATAATTCTATGAGTATGCGTATATATTGCTTAAAATGCTATTAAATATTTTTATGTGCAGATTTACTACTTAATGAGTGTTTTATACATTGTCTAGTAATTATACAGAATAAGTAATTTTCTACTTTGACTAAGAATAAATGATATCCTTCTGCTGTTTATGTTTCTATCTCAAAAGTTTCTTATATGATGTTGACTTCAGAATGTAAAGTTTGAACATTGAAATGAGAGAAATGATTCAACACAATTTTTTTTTTAAATCTAAGTATAAATTTAGGTAGAAAAGCTTATCTTTTTACGGTTTTTAAGGCAATTCTTATTTTGAAAAAAAAAGTCTAAAAATGAGGCTTTGAATAAGATTAATCTTTGCAAATCTCATGGATCATTGTCATGGATTCTGTCTTACTTAAAAAAAAATTGCAACTGTTTTATCATTTTTATGGTCTGCAATCCATTTAATTTAGAAAGCATTTTAATGTTCTCAGATTTTTTATATTAAAAATCAAGTGAAGATTATTTTTTTTCTCTAAAAAAAAGTGAAAAAATTCTTGTTTTATAAATTCATATTTCTATGAGTTTTTAAAAAGTCCCATTTCGCTTTTGATTTAGCATATTTTTTATGGAACAGCTGATTTTCAAACACTTGATTATTCTGTCTTTTCAGGGAAGAAAATTAAGAAAAAACTTACGGAGCCCTGTAAAGGACACGCAAGATTTTTTTTATATGTCGACTTTAATCTCGACGTGTCGACTTTTAATCGGCCATGTTAATTATGCCATATTGTACGCACCATACTCTAATAATTAAATTTTTGCTGCTACAAGAGGGCGCTTGCAATAATTATTAGAGTATGGAGCGCGCAACATGGCATAATTAACATGGCCGAATAAAAGAGATTAAAAGTCGACTATAGAAACTAGATGAGTTGCTTAATCACTTAACGGTATTTTCATGTTGATATCTGTCAAAAATAAACTTTTTATCGAATAAAAATTAAGAAAAAAAGATCGTCTGCTTAAAGTTGGGTTAAAATGCTTATTTTTTTTAAATTATCAACATGAAAATACCTTTATGTGAGTGAGCTTACCCTTCTAGTTTCTAAAACACATCCATGTTTTTCCCCGTCATTTTTGCACCTGAAAGACAGAATTATTAGAATTCGAGTGACGGGTTACACTTTAAAACCCAACCTTACAATTACAATTAAATTAGTACTCTGCTAGCAGCCAAATAGGCATATGGCAGAGGGACATAAAAAGTCCACATGCAGCATTAAGCATTGTGAAGCACATATACATGCACATATATAAAAACAAAATTAATATACAAATGTCAATCCCACAAAACAAAATTATCCCCATTCACCACACAGCCCACTCACCTTAATATACATCATATATCCTAAAGTCTAAAAAAGAAATAACCTATTACAAAAATAGTATACACACAAACATACATTTATATAAAAGGTCCTAAAATATAAGCTTTTCTGAAAATTACTTGTTCAGTTTGTAATTTTATATATCCGACTCTATTATGGAAGGGTTTTTTTCTTTCTTATGTCTTCTTCTTCTTCATTGTTGGTGATTGTGGTGGTCGAAATCTCTTTTATTTCCAATGTAAACGGGGATGGTGTGCTCCTTGTAATGTGTGTGTACATTTCACTATATTTCAAGCCATTTTTTTGTTGAAGATTTTCTTTTGTTCACATTACATAAAGAGACTTCTTCTCTACATTCATTTCCTTCTTTTTTATTGTTTCCGTGTCATGGAACAAGATATTATATTTACAAAAAAAAAAGTCATCTGGTTTGGGACAAATAACTCTTCTTTTTATATAAATATATTTATAAATAGGCTTCTGATATTTTTTTTATTATTATTTTACTTTTTTTGTTGTTCACTTAATAGAAAGATGAAATTCTTTGGCTTCTGACAAATTAAGAAGCCAGATATTTTTTTCTATTGAAAAATACTTATAAAATGAAACAAATATTATGAAACAATAATAACGTGACAAGAAATATCTATATATACATTTAAGCCGCTTACCCCATTCATGGGTCAAAACAATTTGTGTGGAGCAACTTGTTTCAAACAACAGCCTCAAACATATTGTTCGAGGCTGTTTTTATAATCATTATCAGACAAAACAATTTCATGAAACAAAACAAAATCTCCTCCTGTAGCCAACATGGCGATTTGGTTTTGCTAAACATCTCCATCGAACATTGTACAGCCGGACATCATCAGACAGTTGTTTGATGTTCGACGAGCTGATTTCTTGGTTCGAACAAAAGTTCCGTTCTGTGTGTGGAGGAGGTTTCATTTGCAAAACTCTTCATTTGAACAAAGTTTTTCGTGTTTGCCGAACAAAATGTTTTGTTCGATGTTGATTTTGTTTCGACCAATGGGTAAAATGCGGCCTTTTGAGTTAAAACACACTGACTACGCTTTTTGACACCAGGATTCTTCATTGCGATACATTGTTGTGGGGCAGAATCGCAACTGACGCGATTCAGACCAGCAACAATGTATCGCAAGAAAGAATCCTGGTGTGTACTACCTTTACGATGGTTGAGCTGTAGTTTCAATGTATTTTCTATGGAAAGACGGTGCAAACTGACAGTGGACGGAAGCTTTGACTTAGAAACTACTTGGCAAAGTGAAACTTAAGAGAAATGTAAACTTAAAAACACGTTGCATAGACATACAACAGAGTTTTTGTATTGTGCATGGTTTAAATTTTAACTTTATTTTAAATAATATTTTTGAATACGGAGTTGAAACTTTCTGATCGAAGATCCCAATATATAGAAAGCCTTGTTTTAATGAGTGCTTTTTGAATAGTGGTTTTCTATGAAGAAGAATCCTTCTCACAAGAGTTCAAGTTGAAAGTTCAAGTGCCAAGTTTTTGTATTTTTGTATTTGGGTTCAAGTTATCAAGTAGTGTTTTAAGTTAGTCGGTTATAAAAATACGAATCTATTTATTCCGTGATGTTTTTATTGTGATTTGAGGTCGTTTTTGGAGGTTATTAGATTTTGTTTTAGATCAGTGACATTTGTTTTGAAAATTACATTTCGTGTTTTTGTTTGAAATTTGAATCGATAACTTTTAACATTGAAGAAGGATTTGTTGTGTATTTGAAAAATAAAAGTATGGATTTAGGTGAGAGACAATTGTGTTTTTATTTCATATCGGTTGCTATTTTTGTTGCCATGTATATGACATGCATAATTTACATAGCAACTGGTTTTTTTTGTTCAACTTGAAAAAGGAGGAGGAGGGTAAAATAGGAGTAAGAGTAGGACGGTGACGTCATTCTGATAGTGCCACCCATGCATTTTCGAACTCTGAAACTAGAAACTGCTTTAGAAACTAGAAAGGTAACTCGTTCACTTTAGGGTATTTTCATGTAAATATTTTTCAAATTAAACTTTTTATATAGCCAACAATTAAAAAAACATCGTCTGCTTAAAGTTTTGTCATTTTCAAACTGACATAAAAAGCTTATTTTGAAATATACCAACATTTATTGAATATGCGCTAATAAAAAAACATCCATTAAAATGCTCGTAAAAATACCTAAAAATAATTTAAAAAAACACAATTAAACCACAGTGAAGCCAACACATTGGCGCACGTGCTGAGTTTTTTTCTGGTTTTTTTAAAAAAATTTTACGTATTTTTACGAGCATTTTAATGGATATTTTCTTATTTGGGCGTGTACTCAATGGAGTTAGAAATTCGCGATTTTGAAATAGTTTTTAAAAATAGAACCGCACTTATCAATTTTTTGCATTCTATTACTAGATGAAGCTATATTTAAAGTGCACATTGCACTTTGAACCATCAAAATTGTACAACTTTAAATATGAAAAATAAACGTATTGCCGCCGCGACTCTTGTGTATTTTAAAAATTAACATTTTTTCTTTAACATAGGGGCGATGCTAGCGCTCTTTGTGAAGATTTTTCAAAGTGATAAAGAAGTGATTGTGTTACGCTTCTAGTTTCTAAAACGCGTTTCTAGGTTCTCTTAATTTTGCTCTTAAAACTACTTTACTCTTCTAGTGACAACTTAAAATTCCTTTTTCTAGTTTCTTTCAATCCGAGGAAATTCAATTCAATTGTTCTCTTGCCATTTGCATGTTTTTTTTTGGTTGCAAAAGTTGTTGTTGCTTATACTGTATGTAATTTATTATTTGCCGTACTATAATAATAAAAATCACGTAAACGTAAATCTCTTTAAAATGCGTGCCCATTTGAAGGGTTTTTTTTTTGTGACGGTAGACACAAAGGTGCTGTTGTTGTTGTTTTCATTCTCTCATTTTTGTTTTGACACGTGATATTCCTTCCAGTGGTATTTTTATTATTCAGACTCCATTTCTGTTTGGACACTGTCCAATATTTTTGTTAATCATTCCATATACATTACTTGTGTATAATATACATGTACTGTATATCCAACGCATGCAGTATGGTGGCCCGTCATGATAATTTTGGTTTTTAAAGATTGGAAGAATTTCTCACAACTATTTTTGCATGTGGCTAATTTACTAATTTCACTTTTAAGTCCGTGAACGGGAAGAGTGGGAACGGAAATGTTGGTTGCAATACATTCCGAATGAAGTGCGGAAGACAAGCATGTCTTCATTTCCTGTGTGCATCACACGATTCAAACGTTAGACCAATTCAGAGTGGACGTGGTTGAGGTGCTTTTATAGATGTTCATGAGATTCCAACTTCGCAAATTCATTGCACGTGAACCAGAAGAGCGGGAATGGAATTGGTGGATACAATACACATTCCGAATGAAGTGCGGAAAACAAGCATGTCGTCATTTCCTGTGTGCATCACACGATTCAAACGTTAGACCAATTCAGAGTGGACGTGGTTGAGGTGCTTTTATAGATGTTCATGAGATTGCAACTTCGCAAATTCATTGCACGTGAACCAGAAGAGCGGGAATGGAAATGTTTGGGCGCAATGAAGTATGCAAGGCAAGCATGTCTTTTCCTGTGTGTAATGCGCGCCTAAAGGTATAAAATAAGTGGTTCTGCTTTGATTTGTTGGTCTTTTTTCGCCTTGTTATAAGTAGGAAAACAGAGAGACATTTTGTACACTTTATTTATGTATGGGTCCTTATGATTAGTTTCTTTAAAAATTCCATGACACATTCCCAACAGAGTTTCTTATTTCACTAACTATAATTTTCTCTTCTGAAGTTATCCATCATTTTTCTTAGTTTTTTTTAGATTTTAGTGTTTAAAGACAGGCTGTGGTTGGTTTTTTCTTTGTTATTGTTGTTGAACTTGTTGTCAGTAGCAACAATAGCTACCATTTGGAACATGATTATTTGCAACACACCAAGTCTTCTGTAGTTTTCAAACGTGTGTGTGATCGACTGATGAGAGTGGATTATTTATTAGCTGAGCAGATGTTTCTTTATTTTGCAAACACCTTTGTAGCATCCATGTCAGTGATTTCCAAAGTAGTGTACCGTGAGTTTTGTAAGATGTGTCACGAAGATTTCGGATGTTATATACAAGATTTAAATGTTTTAATATAATTTAATATTTTCAAACAAATTTTAATTGTTGAAAAAAGTAAAATAAACAAAACTTTCGTATTCAATCTTTTTTAGGTTAGGATTCGAAAGACGAAAAAAGCACGAAGATTCAAGTTTTCGAATCTCGAATATTTTTCAAGATTCGCGGTATTCGAGGATTCGAATGTCCCATCCCCAGTTTTAACTATTCACAATATCGGTTTATTTGGCTCTTTCCTATACAATAGATTGAACTAGAAAAAAAAAATGCAACTTTCAATTCAATTTTTGCCTCCAAAAATGTGTTTTTTTTTTAGTTGTGTGACTCTTCCAACCGAGATAGATACGAAATTTCTTTGAAATCTGATTTGTATTACAAATTGAAATATTACCGATATCTTGTACATATTTACAAGACGGTTTTTGCAACATGCTCGATAATTACTTATTGCTGTATGATTTTACACTTGAAGAGAATAAAACATACTAGTGATTGCATGAATAGTGCAACAGTTCGCCCACAAATTTCTAAATAAATCCGCGGAAATTATGGTTGACGTTTAAAATACACATTTAGCTGTTGTCGTTGCTATAGACACACACACATACACACACATATATATATATATATACCACATAATGATGCATAGCATACAAGTACATATGATGGATATTATACGTGCGTTTGTTTGTTCATATACTACTACTGACATATTGGCTTAATGTACTGTATATAAGTCTGTGGTTAAATATTGAAGAGCCGAGGGGGGCGGGGAGGTAGGGTCCCTTGCGGATTACGTGTGTGTGTGCATCATAATAATTGCTGTGCCTACTGGGTACTTTCAAAGTCACTATATTACCTTGTATAGAGAGACATTCATTTTTAATGGTTCAGTTTCTTTCAAAAAAAAAAAAATTTCAAAACTTTTGAGACTCATACGTCATTGAAATACATTGTTGTACAATAGATAAATTGGATTTCATCTAACATAACGAATAGCTTCATGTGTTTTTAGTTATTTATTAGCTTTAACGTTTTACAATATTTATTTTATAATTTCAAATAACTTACATAATTATGTAACCTCACTTTGGTTAAAAGTGAATGTAAACGTGTTACATATTATTTTTCTTTTATTATTTTCTTATTTTAAATTCACTTTAGTCTTTAGAGACTTATTCAAGTAGGCCTATTAAGGAATTTAGAGCTGGAACTGATTTATTTATTTAGTATATTATTAAGATATATGATGAATATTTTTTTTTTGGTTTTTCCCAAATGCATTTTATAAATTACGGAAATTTTATGTTCCTGTAGATAGTTTTGTGTTGCTTTTTGCCTATATAAAGTTACCCATTCACGATGGGATCGGAACTGACGGATCTGTATAGTCCTTTAATCAGACCGATCAATCCTTGAATTGGGCTCTAGAGATCAGTTCAAATCTGACGATCTAGTGGATGGATTTAATCTATCCATGTCCAGATCTGCCACTTCCGATCTCCCCACTGTTAAATAGGTAGAGAGGTTAAATGACAACCATTTAACATTGTCATGTATCTCCTCTGTTACAATAGGTTCTTGAGGTGATTGCACAGGTGTATTGAGTTGAATTGATTTGAATATGGATCGTTGTTATAAAATATGTATATAATTGATTATTATATCTTCATTTTTTTCCATTTTCTTTCCTTTTTGTGTGTGTTTGTCTTAGGTTTCTACCTTGATGACCTGTGACCCAATCCAGCTCTTTATCCTTCTCCTTTGATAAAAACAATTATTCCATTTCTGTGATGATGCAACTCTACTACTACTACTACTCCTCCTCCTAATAGACGTTACTAACCATCTGGTGCCTTTTTTTGGAGGGAAAAGAAAACTGTTTCAGAAGGGAGGGAGTGAGTGTGTGTGTGTGCGTGACGTTATCAGGGGCTCACTCCTGTACGTGCAGGCGTGAATGAAAGGGGAAAGTGTGTGTGGTGTGGTCTCAAAACGATTTCCAGTTTACCACACACAGTATGACCGACATTTTGGGAAACTTTACTTGCAATGAAGGGAGCGAAAATGAAGACATTAAAAGACTCTTCCCGAAATGCAAACCTAAAAACGGCGGAAGTGATATCAACCTAAATAAGATCCGAGATTACGAACGTTACAACTACAATCTTGCAGTCAATGCAAAGACTAACAAATATTCTAGTTTAATAGACGTTTATCAGGACGCAAACAAGAATACTGACGTTGGTGTTGGTAGTTGTGGAGGAAGTGGGGGTACAGCAGCAGATCCTTCGTCGTTGGCTTCGACACCACTTAGACGACGTCCTCGAGGCGACAATTACGGTTCTGCGTTGAATAATACTTTAGCTCTGTTGTCACCAAACCAGAATGAAAGATCTCTAAAGTATGATCAAGACCATAACACAACATATAGTAGCAGCAGCAGTAACAGTATTAGTAGCGGAGGTGGAAGTGTCAGTCCAAGAATTAACATTGGACAACGTCGGTCGATCATAGCTCCTACAGGATCTGGCTTTAAAGGGGTTATTGGTGACCAGTTGTTGCCTATGTATGATTGTAGCAGTGCAGAGGAAAAACAACACATGGTAGAAGACAGTTCTGTGATTAGTGCTTACGATCACTGTAGTAACATGGAACGAAATGGTCACAAAGTGGTTGTTGGAACGGGTGGCGGCACCAAACTTAATGAGCAAAACGTTGAAGATGAGGACACTTCATATGATAACGATGCTCTTGACGTTGGTTACAGAATTCCGGTGATGCGCGAAGAGTTTAAACTGAGAGAAAGTCGGATCGAAATAGCTGGTGGTCGTGAAGTGTTTTCAACAAGTCGTAGCCGACCTCCCAAAAAGCGTTTTAGTGATGAGATTATGTATCATCGAACCTCTGATCACGAATTGAAGAGGCACACTAGCGATGGTCCTCATAATGATGAGAATCAGCCATCTAGATATCAGGGAAACTTGACGACTTCGAGAATATCCACCGAGGATTTGTCACAATGTTCGGTCGAACCATCGACTGGTCACTCGAACGAACAAAAACAACAAAACTACGATCGACTCAAAACTCGTCACAATCATCATGTTAACAAGATTGTTTGCAATGTAGATGAGATTCGCACTTTACGAAATGGAGGAGCCGCGTCTAGCAGTGTTAAAGACAAAAGCATTTCTCATCGTGGTCAACGTTCAACACGAAACATAAGTAATGCAGGTTCAGAATCAGTCGAAGGCGGTGGTGAACTTATGCAGTATCAACATTCTATCGAACACAACGAGTTACAATCTCCAAAAGAAACGTTCATATTGAAAGGACAACGTAGTGGTATGTTTATTTACGAGACTGTTGTATGTGGTACTTCCGAAATCGTCTACGATGATATCGGTGAATGGGATACTGACGAATTCGCGAGACAACGGGAAATTGATGGATCACCACTTATGAACAATCGGAAGAGCAACAACTTGGACATTTTTCAGAAAAGACTCAACACGAGCACTGAAGCCGTTAATTCTGAAGATGTTATGTCCGAAAGGGAAGATGGAGTTTCTTCTCAAGAAGGAGCTTCTAGTCACAGTTCTGGTGGTACAGTAGCTAAGGTTAACAATGGAATTGGAGGCGCTGTCGTATCCAGTAAGGGAAGTTTGAAAGATGTTCAAACAATCGATCGGGATCCTGACGACCATTCCAGTTCGGATGAGATGGACACAGAATCTGGACAGTCGTCTTCCAGTATTAAATCGTCTGTGGCCAAACTAATTGGTAGTTTGCCGATCGCTCAGTACGAGGGTTCTCCGCGTCGCTACGGTCCACGGCCTGGATATCCTCAAAGATTGACGACTAGCGAAGTTCCCTGTACTACTACAACTACTATTGCAGGTCAGGGTTTGGGAGAATCGTTGCCTACTTACAGTTCACTCTTCAGTACTGTAGATACTCAGGGTAAATGTTACGATGTTGACAATTCGGGAGCACGCCCTCTCGATCAGGACATTCCCAAGTCTCTCGTCTCTAAGCCTTTCGTAAGTAACTGTGGTGAGATTACGACGAGTTCTGACGATAACGTGGAGGAACTAAAGAATGGTGGAGAAACTACTCCAAATAGTCCTCCATCTTTTGCTACTTATGATTATCAATATGAAGAATCGGAGACTCGTAAAGTTTTGGAAGAGTTTTATCATCAGGATGGATTATTTGCTCGGCTTAAGGAAAGCGGAACGCTTTCAGTTGAGGCATTTAACGAGCTGGAGTACAGATTGTACCGAGTGAATGCTGGCAATTCATATGTTGGCCGAAGACTGGCACACTCGTACATTCCAGAGGTAGAAGATAGTCCAAAGAAGAGGCCACTCGAGAAGATGCAACTTCTTAGAGATCAGATTTTGTCCAACATGGCTGGAAGTGGTTTGTTAGGAGGTAAGGGACGACTCACGTCTCTAAGTAAAGAAAACGTTTACAATTTTAACCTTGAAAGAGATCGGCTGCAAGAGCATGGACTGATATTGCCATCCGATCAGGATGGAGAAACGGTTAGCACTAATCCCGATACTGAGGATTTGGCCGAAACGGAGATTGGTGAACAGGTTGGACAAAGTCGTAATTTTACACTTTCTCCGGAAACAACAGACTGCGATAGTAATGACGTAGAGAGTGAAGTCTCGATGGATAACGAAGGTAGTTTGAATTCGAGTAGTCGACAGTACGCCAGCATGCCGGTGTTGGAAGATGGACTGTCCAGTGGACATTCATCCGAAGGCGAACACGAACGAGACGACGAAGGAGGTGAAAGTGATCACGATGATCGACCACATGATAACAACAATCTCACAACTTTAATGATGAAGAAACAGATCTCGGAAATTGAAAGAGAGATTGCGAGACGAGCTCATCACAAACATCCAAAACATGACCTTCCTCAACTTCAGCAACATTTTCAACAACCTCACGTTCAACCGAGTCCGGTTGACTATCGTGAAGTGGAAGAGTATCTTAGACGGTGCGATGGAGTTCCTGGAACTCCATCACGTGTTTGCGACATCGATCTCAACACATTGGATCCTCTTAGTAAGTTCTCTAAATCAAAAGGAAATCAATAATGGTGATGGTGATGATGGTGGTGGTCCAAGAAAAAGGTGTTGGATTTTTGCATTGCAGACTTTAATTTTGATTCATTTTTTTTTGTTTATTGTATAATTGTCTCTTTTTTTGTTTGTAATTTGCATACGAGTTTTGTTTTTTTTTTGTTTTAAACATCAAAGTACGGAATGTTTTTCACATTGTGTTTGTTGTTATTCTTTTGTTTTCTCTTTATTTTGTTGAGTTTTTGGTTGGTGTGTGTGCGTGTCACAGCTGGTTTCTTTTATGTTCCTATAATTTCATCAAGTTATTAAGCTATATTTTCCTGTATATTGTCATTTTTATTTGTTATTTTTATTGTTTCATATTTCTTGCACAGCTTTTATAAGAACTTAAGGGCTGACATGTTCGCAATTCATAGTGAGTTCAGGAAATAGTTTTTTTTAGAAGCAACTTTAAGAAGAAATTGAAGGTTTGCTAAAAAGTAGAACATACTATTGAAGGTTTTCATATTAATATTTTAGAAAAATTAATTTAAAATAGACCAAATTTCAAGTTTTTCACTCAGTACCAAAAAAACTGAAATTGATACTAATACATCGTTGCCATTATAAAAGTTAACTGTAGTTAAAATGATAACCACTAGCTTGACTATAGTTAACTATAGCCTTAGTTATGTGACTGTAGTTATTTTTTTTTATAATGGAAACTAGGGATTTGGCACACGAACCACTTTTGAGTGGTCGGGATCGACTTCAAAATGTTATCGCAGGTGGCTAAGCTGTGGTTGCAATGTTTTGCTATGGAAAGACGCCTGACCTATGCATACGAGCGACACGCCAACTACATTTTGTAGTTGAACTCGACCACTAAAAAGTGATTCGTGTGCCAATTAGGCTCTTAGTGTTTATTTTTTTAAAATGTGAACACGAAATTACTCTTGGCAATGTTCTCCTTTAACTCTTCCTTAAAAAGATTGGACATAATATTTCTAAGCCAATAGGAAGTATGTTCCACTTTAAAATTGCGAACAAGTACGCTTAAAATCCAATTCCTTTGATCGATTCATCTTGCTGTAGTTCAAATTACTTTGGCTGTGCAAATTGTGTCTTGAGCAATGAATGACTGAATGATTTCAGTGTTCTGTCAGAACACAATTTGTCTCTCAAGTTATACTGAAAGCCAAATTCTAGAGGGGAGGGGTTTACGAAATACAATAATTTAGCGATGGTCGTATGAAATGTCAAAATAATTAGTCGAAATTGAAATGTTTTTTTTTTCTTCTTTCTTTCCGTTTTTTTTTTGAAGGGGATACGGTCGATTCAGGTTCACCTCCACCTCCTCCGGCTCCTCATCCCCACCGTCCTTCTCCTCCGTTGGACTCAGCATCGATTACTTGTGAATCCGTCAGTGAGGCCATCAATGAAATCAAACAGGCAATACGCAAAACGAAGAGCATTACGCTCAAGTCGCCTCCCATGGAGAAACCGGAAGCTGAAGATGCACCAATTTGGGTGCTCAGGTGTGTGATTCAAACGTTTCTATCATTATTTTTTAGATTTTGTAATTGGTAGATATTCAATATTTTCAATTAACCAAGAATTAACAAAAATCGTGAAAATGTCTCGTAACTTTTTAAAACTAAAACAATTTTAATTTGTAGCACTTACTGAAAAATTCTAAATTTATTTTAAGAATCTGACTTGGCTTTTTCGGATATAATTTATTGTATTTTATGAACTGCTGATCTATTTTAGAACTCTCGTTATTCTGCCTTTCAGGAGCGCAGAGCCTCTAAGGAGAAATTAAGTGTTTTAGAGACTAGAATGGGTAGCTGTGAATCGCTTAATGGTATTTTTATGTTGATAACTGATATCTTTCAAAATATATTTTTTCATATATGAAAATGAGTCGTATCAACATGAAATTACACTATCCTTCTAGTTTCTAAAGCACGTTTATATTTCTTTTAATTTTGTTTCTGATAAAATAACCAGAGTTTGAGGAGGATTTTTTTACATTTGAATTTTTATATTTTGTTCGTTTGTTTGGGTTGTCTTTTAAAGGCCCGCTTACAAACAGTTGAAATTGAGTAAAGACGAAGGTGAATGTAGAGATGGAGGAGGAGGAGGAGGAGGACCAAAAGAAGGCCATCATCAAGAAGAAGGTGAAAAATAAAGAAAACCTAAGTTTTTTGTTGTTGTTAACTTTGATGAATCAGTTTTGGAACCATTTACCTATCTGTCTCTCTCTAGATGAATGTGACACGGACCAAGAGACAGATCGTCTTCTGGGAAAACAGAGGACGGAAGAATCATCGAGTTTCCTCGAAGACAAAGTAAGAATCCATTAAGTTTTTCTTTCTATCTCTTTTCTCAGCTTTTATTTTATATTTTTTTCACCTCCTCTTAAAATGAATGATTTAATGGTAAGAAAAATGTTAAGATACTATTAAGAGCAAGACGAAGAAATGTAGCTCTATTTTTGTGACAAACTGAGACCAACAAGGTAACATTTTCGATTTTATTGGAGATTGTCACAATCGAATCCCGTAGGTTTCTTGTTTGTAGGTTTTTTTCTTCTTCTCTCGAGTAATGACTCAAATGAGGGAAAATCCAATAAATTGGGGATAAACATTGTGCATAATGCAATGGTTTCTATATTTTTTTGAGCTAAGAATAAAAATGCCACCGTTTTAACCATCCCTCTGGTTTGTAGTAATGTTTTCACCATCGTACTGTATTTTTTGGTCGATTTATTGATTGTTTTTCAAAGTTTCTTTGTTACTTCTACTCATATGTTGTAATGTTTGACCTTGTTAAAGGGTTATTTTAGAACTAGACAAAAAGCTACTTCAAAAGAACTTCATTCTGAAACATATGCAAATTATATGATTAGAAAGAAAAAAATACGCCATTGAATTAATAGTTCACATTAGATGCAATTGATTGCATATTATTTTTGCTGACTTTACGTTTTTCATATAGAATAATAAGGTTTAAAAATTTTCATTTGAAATTCTAATAGGTTTTTCTTGAGATGGAAATTTAGAACTTTTAAAATTTCTTATCTGCTAAGTTAACAAAAAAAAAACAGCAACTGTGAGGGGGGAAGTTTCTGAATCTTCTTCTGATAATGTTAATGAGGTTGATGACGATAATGATAATGATTTGTCAACGGTTTTTTTTTTCAATGAATCATGTTCAATTATATTCTTTATGAAATACTAAACTCTAAATTCTATCCTTTCAAATCTACTTTGATTAGTGAACCATATGGTGTTGTCCACAACAAGTTCTAAAATAATGGATGAGAAATGGTAATTCTATTAAAAGTGGTCTCTTACTTTCATATTAGCCATCTGATAAATTAGCAAGGAAAATGTTATTTCCTGCGATAATGAAAAGTGAGTGTCATCGTCTCCAGTAAAGATTTATCTAATTAAATATTGGAAGTTACTAAATTGAATGAAACCTCTTTAAGTTCCACAATGCAACGGATAGACATTTGTGAATTTGCGTGTTCGTGTTAATTTCCGTTCAAAGAGTTGTTTGTGTTAACATTGTGAGTTAATATGGTGACAAAATCAAAATTATTTTCTAGTATTAAAAATTCTTCATAATAGTTGTTGCAGAATAAATGACAAAACATTCAAACAATGCAAAAGTGCAAGTAAATCTCAAATTATATTAATAAATAAATGCTGTGAAGAAAAAAAAATATCTGAAGCATCATCATCACATGTGGAAAGGTTATTTTTACATTTGATTTCAGACAGTAGTAACCTGTTGAGTTGAAAGGTCAGGCCTCACCTAAAGGTCACTCACTGATAACAAAAGTAATGAGAGTCTAAAGGAGGCATATAGACTTAGTGTTTTGCTGATTTCCTATTTTTTATGACCTGTTTTTTTTTCATTTTATGAAATGGTAGCTTCCTTACAAACTACAGTTCTTTCCTCTACTCAACTGAATTTCAATTCTGTCTGTTAAAAAGTATGTTTGTTCAAGTCGAACAATGGTTGCGTATCGGTTGGGTTAGCACATGTGTTCACCATATTTTCTCTTTCTGTTTTCTACGTCCGTTTATTCTTATTTTCATATGTTGACTGACTGCGTGTCATCGTCTACGTCACTCATATCCTAACTCACTTGACTGACTGATCTATTTGGATTTTGGATTAGTGATTGTAGCCTTTCTCAGTCATATTATAAGTGGGGATTTTTTCTTTCTTCAGTCATTTATGACGAGGGGCTAAAATACATTTTAGCTTTTAGATGTATAGAATATTTTTTTTAATGTGTTAGCTCTTGGTGCAGCTTTTATAAATATGGTAGGAACTACGAGTACTGATCCTCCACTACCTGAGGATTTACATGGTGGTCGTGGAACTGTGGCATCTGTTACTAATAATGTTAACACGACCACCAAAAGACCTGCAGCACCTCGAAATTCTTCTTACATTATAGTGAAAACTTATGATATTACTACAAATGATGGACAAGGATCAAGTGACCCATCAAAACGTTATTCTAGACAGTCTTACGACAAGACTCGAGGTGGTGTTGGAACTGGTTATGTCAGAAAGTATGTTCCTCTCACAAAGTCGGTTTTACGAGATTGTACCTGTGCAAGGTGTCTGGTAATTACTGTCTCATGTTTTTTTTTTGTTCTTTTCTCTGTTTGTATCGGATATTAACACAACTAATGAACTAACTGTATACGTGATGGAGTAGGATATTATATTTTAATTTTTTTATTAACAAGGCTTTTTATTTTTTTGTACACACATTATATGCACTTATTTAGCGCTTAAGTGAGTCTTTATCCTCTTCCTCCACCACTTCATTGCCATCTACTTCACTACTAGAAGCCAATTCTACTTCAGAGTTTTCACCTCAAGTAAGTACTTATCCTGAGTAGAGATTATTCATTGAAAATTGGTGTTGGCTTATTTAGTATATGATGATAATAATAATATAATAGGTAACATGACTAAAGTTGTTGTTGGTGTTACTATAAAAAACAGGAAAGAAGTTTAAAGAATAGTTGATGAAATTCTCTAGAATAATTCATGTATCCTGTCGCAATATCTAATGAACGATATATGTAATATTTTGAAACTACAAAGAACAGCAGTTTTTATACTTTGGTTTTCCAACCTCTCTTTTTACTAATACACGACATGTTTTTAGTATAAGATACATAATTATTCTATGATGACGAAATACAACATGTTGTGTTGAACCAGGTGCATTGTTATCATTTTTCAAACATTAAACTGAGAAAATTTGGAACTTCTCCAATGTTTGCACATAATGTACATTAATAGGAAAAAAGTTCAAAAGTATTTTTTCATTTGCCAAAATTTATAATTTAGACTAAGAGAGAAAAAATTTTTTTTTAAAAAAATATATCAGCATTTATCTTACCATAAATATATACAATTTTATGGCACTGATTGATGTCATCTGAAAAATAAGGAACATTTAAAATAAGAACACATTGTTGTGTTTGTTTTTTTATTATTATTCCTTAATAATTTCTGTGTTTGTTTAGGGCGGAGTTTTACATTGCATGTTTTAATATTATTAGCATGGGATGGAATTATGTTTATTTATATAAAGTCTCTCCCTCCCCTCTCCCACCCTGTCTCCACCTTCTTTTTTAATTTATTATACCTCTTCATAAAAAATGATTTACGCTTATTACTGTTTATGATATATGGATGAACTTAAGATTATTTGTTGCAAACACAGCGTTATTTAATTTAAGTGACTGGTTTATTGGATTTTTGTTGTTTTGATAAAACTAATGAAGTTTAAAAAAAAATTCAGAAAATGTCGCACATGAATATGGATTTGTCTTTTGTCTTTTTTTTAATGAATGTTTTTATATAAAAAAATATTCTTGTAGTAAAAATTTATATATTTAGCCACATTTCTACTCCATATAATATATTGTAGTGTGTACGCCACATAAATATATTTCTACATAAAATTATTACTGTTCATAGTTAACACACTTAGCTAATTAGAAGGTATTATCATACAGTAATAAGCATCGGTGTTAATATCCTGCTGTTTTCTTTTCTCAAAATGTCAATTAAAAAAACGTCTAAAGTAATCTTATCCTTATTAGAGTTATTATTTGATAGTAAAGTCTTTCATCAAATTATTTCAAGTCGTTTTCAATTAATTAGGCCTACTTAAGATTTTCACATTGTTGTTGTGATATTTTTTTTTTTCAAATATTATTCTCGTTTTATATGAAGGAAGTTTTATTTTTTTTTGTCTTGTGTTCCTTTATTTATTTTTTGTTCAGAAAATATGATATCCGGTTAAAAAAAACAGATTTTAATCTTTTTCGTAAATATTTCCTTTGCGGGGATTTTACGTTATTTCAAGCTTTTTTCTCTTAAATATAAAACTATATTTTAGCTTTAAAGTAAATTCGCGGACTCTAGATCCTTGTAAATAATGTTTTCTCGTGAAATATAATATTAAATTTAGATAATTCTGTTACCTACTTCAATAATTTTCTATGACATTTTTGTATTGTGGTTAAATGTAGAAAATACACAAGATAGAGAATTTTTTTTTATGATGAGGATTTTTGCTGTTGGTCTAATAAACACCATTAATAAGCTTTATGAATAATTTATCTTTGCGACAGGATATTATCATCTCCCACATTCTAAGCTTTTTGGCATTTTAGGTTTGGAGATTATAACATGAGGTCCTAGGTAATAGTAAAGAAGGGGTGGGAGAAGGGGGAAAGATGTGCGGCGGCGGCTTCTCTGTAAACAAGTTTGTTTATTATGGGATTCTACATTATTTGTTTTATTCTTGTTCTGGTTTTATCATTTGAAGAAAAAGTTGCCTAAGGGAAGAATCACACATGCTGAAAAAAAATTCCACTGATTTTTACTTTGTAAGGCATTTATCAGAAGCGCCTTAATATCGTTTAGTGTATTAAGGAATATAAAATCTTTTTATTTTCTGGTGGTTTCGCAGCGTGTGTGATCTTTCCTTTACAGTTAGAATTTCAACACACTTGTTTGTTCTTCGAGCAACTAGCTTCTAAATTCTTGAATATATTTTATTCAAATTTATTTTCACTTTTGGTTTTGTGTGTGACAAGTGACATCAGTTACTATTAAGTGACTTTGTGCACGTCTCTTTTAAAATGTTAGGTCTTTATCGACATTTTAAACCATCATGTTTTTTTTTCTTCTTCTGAGGCCCTTATTTTTGTGTTTAAAAGCGGGTACCCTCAGGTTAGATTTTTTTGTGTTATGATGATGATAATGTTTAGGTCAGTGATCCGGTTTCAAAAAATTTTTGTCGATATTGGAGTTGCTAAACTGTAAATAATCGGTTCAAATGACCCACAAAATGCGTACCAAATCTTGTGTGAAAATTGGTCATAAACTATTGAATCTGGTTGTAATGTTTCCGTTATTTACGTTATTTTTTTTTTTGTAACAGTGAAGTCTGTTGATGATAGATGAATGTTTTTTAATTGAAAAGGAAAATATATTTTTGCAACTGCAAGTATGCGGATTATAAATATGAGCAAAAACAAAATTAATTACTGAATTGTAATTTGTCAATACTTAACATCGTGAAACATTTCTCTCATTTTTATTAAATTTTTGAATTTGGATTTTAATTCTTTGGAAAGACTATTTTGCATGGTGGGTTGCCCCTTTGATGTAAGCAATCACTGACAGCATTATTGTTTTTTTAAAGCTTATGAATTCATTGGAGCTTTTCTAGCGTTACTTATGATAGTCATATTTTATTGGTTGCATTTTTATTCTTGAGTGTCGTGATCTATATCAAATAATTAGTTACAGGATTTGCCGCTTCTAACATATAAGATTATAGCCTATTATAATTATTTTGATGTTTTTTTTCTCCCCTTTCTTTAATAAGTGTTTTTCTTTGTATTTTAGGAAAAGGATGCACAGAAAAAGAAAGGACGAACAAAAGAAGGTATTTGCTTATTGACATTTTTAATAAGCTCGTAAATGTCTTTTAGAAATTTCTATACATATTTTTTTTTTCTTCTCAACATTGTAAATATCATTTACTGCCTTCATAATTCTGACCTTTCATTTTTTATTTCACTTTTTATGAAAAGAAAAAAAATGGATCGAATCCCAGTTTTGGATTTTATTTATTGATTGATTGGTTGTTTATGTGTAGAAATATTTGCAGAATGTAGGAATGATGAATAAGGGCGTTTAAAGGTATCAGGAAAACGCCCATGGAGCTGTCAATTAGTAATGCAATGTTACAACAGTGTTTTTTATCATCGTCATCATTCTGACTTCAGAAACACAGAGTGATTACTTAGAATTATATATGGCTGAAGTTTTCTTTTTGTTGGTTTATTTGGTTGATAAATTAGTTTGTGAGCATGAAACCGAAAGAATTGTCTTCAAATCACTCACTTTTTTAGGTTAAATAACGAGATTTCTCAAATGGCAAGAAAATCGGTATCCCATTTATATCAAAGGAAATGATGAACTAAATCTTCATTATTGGACATCTAATTTTATATACAATATTAATGGAAAAATTGATTTTTGTTTTGTTGTTAGAATTACTTTTCATTTTTTTCAGTAGACAAGTTACACAGTAGTTACTTACTTTGGCTGGTTAGACAAAAAAGATTTTACACACAATAAACATTGTTAGGGTTAGAATTAATTAGTCTAATTTTAGTAATATAAAGCAGGTTTTATTTAAAGGAAAACCATTTCTAAATATTAGTGAAAAAAGCATAGCAATCATAATGATTAAGGAAAAAAAGAATTACGATTTTTACAATGAAAGAACTGGTTAAGGTGGGTCCAGACTAAAACAGAACACCGAACACACTATGTTCGCGACCATGTCCAAAACATGATCGAGTGTTGAAACTTGAACAGAACATGTTTGCAAAGTGTTCCCAGTTGGTAACCTCATAATGGATGTTCGGGAAAATGTTCGTGGAGACGTCCAAATTACTCCTGGCCCGAACGCGAACATCCTTTGATGTGACGGGCAAAAACGGACAACTGGTGGATCGGGGCCGAACAGAAACAATAAACGAAATTTGTTCCAGAGAAATGTCCGGAAACCCTTCCACACTGTTTGCAAACATGTTAGCAAACAGTGTTCTGTTTATTGTTCTTGTCTAGTCTGGAACCCATCCTTATGCCTAGTACACACCTGATAATTTAAATGCATTTAAATAAAAACGTGTTCTACATAGCCCAGTGAAGGGCAAACAAACAATATGTCGAATTCAATTTATTCAGTTAATAATCTGAAAATATTGAGTCAATACAGACTGCAGTTAAACATAATATATAAACTATTGACGAAATATTGATTTAGTATTCTAATTTAAAATATCACTAATAAAGTCAATTTTTATTTGGTTCATGTCCTTAACTGAATTCCGTATAATTCACCTAAACACATTTAATTTGAATTCATTTAACTCATGTGTGTACAAGGTATAAGCTATTAGAGGCTAGAATTTACCAACAACCCTAGTCCTGTTGTAGGGTTACTCTTGGAGAACTCTAGCCTCTAATAAGTCTTGTTGACTGCAAAAAGTATAATTTTTTGTCTTAATAATAATCTTGCTTTAAGGACCCACCTTTTTTAGTTGTTTGTCATTAATGACATTAATTATGACAGACTAAAATGAGTGAAGTCATTTAGGTTTTCGATTAGACAATGAGTCAACTAATTTTAAACTTTTCAAGTTTATTTTTTTGTTGTTAATTTCATTGAAGATTGTCTATCGTATTTATGGTTCATGATCACGTTCTCAAATTTAGAAAGTTTTTTCTTCTCATGCTAATTTTTTTGTTAATTCTGTAACGTAACTTTTTAATTGTGTCGTGGTGATTTTTTATCGCTGCCTTTTTCTGCATTTTTTTTAATAACTTTGTCTTTTCTTTTTTTTTTCTTAATGTTCTTTAATGAAATTCATGTGTTTTACGCATGCACTTCATTTTTGTAGCTTTTTTTTCTTCTAAATTTTGTTTATGCTATAAGGTTCTCTTTAATTATCTTTACCGAAAAAAAAAGAACAAAAGATCACTATCTTAGTATGTTTCGTTTCGATGCACATTTACATCAGTTGTGTTTAATGGGAAACTGTATACCATGTTTTTTGTTGTTGTTGTTTGTTACTTGATATTCTTTTTTGTTGTTGTTGTTGCAACATTACCTTTTTTAAGTATGTATTTTTATGATAATAAGGAATTGTTAGGTTTCAGGTGGATATTTTTTTCTGAAAAGATACCAACAGTTGCCTGCAACAAATCTATCTCAATAACAACAACAAAAAAGAGAAAACTTATGAAAAGTTGATTGTTTCATAATTTAAATTGACTAGCAAAATAGCATACACTTCAAATTGAAGTACAATTTAATATATGTTTCATTTTTCTTATTTTATCTTTGAAGAAAATAGATGTTTCGTAAATAATGTATTTGGTTTGTCGTTTGCATTTGCATCACAAGACATTTTCAATCATTGTGCATGATTATGATGGGTTTGCATATTTGGTTTAGGGTTTAGAAAACATATTCGTAAGACAGGTTGTAAATATGGTGTTTTCATATTTTTTTTAAAAAAAGACATTTATTTCTATTCAATTTATACTTGATGGTACTGCACTTTAATACATTTGTATTTATATATATATATATATAGGCCTTTTTTTTTGCTATCGTTCGAAATTCACCTTGTACACACACAATTTTGTAACCCTCCCCTCACTCTTTCATATACTTTTTTGCACATGTCTTTTTTAATCCCAAACACCACTTTCATCTATTTTTCTGTCTTCTCTTTTCTTTCTTTTTCTTGTGCCTGTCAAATTCTCTTGTCTACGTCATTCGGGGTTTTGTGGTTGCTGGTCACTGCCATATAAACTACCTATCCCCTTCGATGACAATTTTCGGGTGAGTCTTTAATGCTCTGACCATAAATACCATTGATCAAAATTGCTTCTCAACCACACATTTTCTCTCTTGGGTGAAATTTACTACCGAGAAGAGAACATTTTTATCTTTGTTAACTTAAAGGAGATTATAAAATAGAGCGAAAAAAAATGCATGTAGAGAGTTTCAAATTATACTGCGATATGTAAATATAATTTATGAATTTTATGATTATATATTAATTTATGAATTTGTTCAGATATTACAAATATCCCTTTTATGATTTTAAAACCAATTTGTTGCCATGGTTCTCCTCAATGCATGATGTTGTTATTCTTTCTATCCATATATACTCTGTATATTGCCTGTTGCACTTCTCTCTCTTTCTGTCTCTCTCTCTGCGCCAGCACCATTTTATGTTGATAATGTAGATCTATGATTATATTATACAACGACATGGTTATAAACTGACCTCTGCGATTAATTTTGTTACTTCAATGACTAAAAGCTTTTTAGATTATGTAGTAGTTTAATTTCCTTAAATGCAGATGAGATCGCTCTAACAATATGTGTTTTGAATTGTATTTTTTTTTGTCATGTTGAAGTGTCTGTTTGCATTATGTTGGTTAGTTGTTGAGTGGCAACATCATCAGCAGTTTAAAAGCAAATTGACCACATGAGTTGTGTTTATTATGAAATATTATAGTAGACGCGTTGAAAGCTGTTTTACTAAACAAAATTTACTAATCATTACGGCAGTAAGTTTTATTTTGTCGAATATGCTTGTATGATATTGCATGAGTTTCAATAGTTTGGTTTTTAAATGAAAAGTCGATTTAATGAATATGAGCTTTTTTGAAGCTTTAGCGTGATATTTAGATGATGCTAGTTTTTTTTTTTTTGGAGGTTAATTGGGACCAACACAATTATGTTAATATGCTTCTCTGAAATAATATTTTCTCTGTTTGTTGTTTTAAATATTTAAAATAATAATGCAACAGCAGCAGCAAAGCTGAATGTTTTACCCAACATGTTGTCTACATGATATAAATTTATGTATGTGATTTTCTCTTTCTCTCTCGTTTTGCATGAAACGGAATGTGACTACAATTGGCTAAAAGAGTTGTAATGGTGTTTTTTTGTTTCTTCTTCTTCATATTAAGCTATTTCGAACTTGTTAGCAGTTTTTCTGTTTTGTATTGATTTCTTTTTGAAGGCGCTGTTTCAACTTTTAAAGTCATGCTTATTAACATGTTTTTTCAAATCTAATTATATCTGACGTATGAAAACTAACAAAAATCTTATAATTTTTGTGTCTGTATACTTCATTGGAAGTGTTGTTAATTTATGCATTACATATTTATTTGTGTTTCATTTTTTGTTACTTTTTAGTTCTTATACATGAACCTGCAGTCTTAATCGAAGGTGTTCTGTTTCGTGCGAGGTACCTTGGTTCAACTCAGTTAGTATGCGAAGGACAACCTACCAAAGCGACTCGCATGATGCAGGCTGAAGAGGCAGTTAGTAGGATAAAGGTAATTATTATAACTGTCCATCCATAATGCACTAAGTCGTACTTATTATCATTTTTTTATTAAATTGTGCTGCTTTTCGTGCAGTCTTTGGTAAGTGAGTTGGTTAGATTTTTTTTTCTAGATGGCTTTTGGAAATATTATTGTATTTCAGTTTGTGTAATATTATTAATGTTTGTTGCTCTTGTGTTTTGATATCACCTATAAGAAAAAATTGAATGTGTTTTAGAAACTAGAAAAGTAAAAGATTAATAATATATAACGACTAGTGGGGTAACCTGTCATAAATGATGGGAGCAAAATTCTAGTTTAATTTTGCTACTAAAAGTATTTAACTATTTTATAAGCACCTTAATATTGTTTGGGGTTTTTCATCGGGAGAGCACAACATAAAGTTGACCATGAGAAAAAACCGGTTCATTTAAATTTAAATAAATTCCGACGTGCTTAAAGATTTTTGTCCTTGTTTGTACAGCGTTACACTCAGACAGACAAAGCTTAATATACATAAAAAATAGTATCATGTCGATATCTTTAAAACAAACATTCTACATGTATTTGGAAAATAACTAATGTTTTTAGTTTCAGAAACGGATCACAATTTGTTTTTTGTGAAAAATGAAAATGGGAAATTTAGAATTTGTTTAAATAGTGGAAAAACAATTACATGATTCAGTTACTCTTATAGTTTCAAATGCACTTTAAATTTATTCAATATGCTTCTAAAAGAAGGAGCAATCATGAGTTGCATTCTACTCCATTATTTTCTTGCATCTGCAAGAAAAATAGGCTTAAAAATTGCTTTTGAACCAGCAAGAGAGGAGGATAATTTTGATTTGTTCATTATGTTAGGCTCCTGAAGGTGAAACACAGCCAAGCACTGAAGTTGATTTGTTCATATCTACAGAGAAGATCATGGTGCTGAACACTGATTTGAAGGTTTTCACTTTCGTTATTTTTTAGAATATTGTTCTTTGAGTTATGTGTTTTGTTATGAGTTACACAATTTGCAAGGATCTGATTTAAATCTAGGAAATCATGATGGATCATGCGTTACGCACCATCTCTTACATTGCCGACATTGGCGACTTAGTTGTGCTGATGGCGAGGAGACGAGTTTTGAGTACAGTTGACGATCCCGAACCAAAATTGAGACGAACTTCAAAAATGATTTGTCACGTTTTTGAGTCGGAAGAGGTTAGGACCAAGGACATTTTCTTCCGTTTGTTTTAGTACATGTTCACCATATCTTACCAAGGTATTATGTTATTTTTTTATTCACACTTGGAGCAGGCGCAATTTATTGCCCAGTCGATCGGTCAAGCATTCCAAGTGGCATACATGGAGTTTCTCAAGGCTAATGGCATTGAAGATCATAGTTTTGTGAAGGAAATGGATTATCAGGAAGTATTGAATTCTCAGGAGATTTTTGGAGATGAGCTGGAAATGTTTGCAAAGAAAGAAATGCAAAAAGAGGCAAAAATCATGATTTGACTTCTGTTGTTAAAAGTAGGGATTTGCAAACTCTTGTGTTTTTTTTCAATCTTAGGTGATTGTTCCGAAGCTGAAAGGAGAAATTCTTGGTGTGGTGATTGTTGAATCTGGTTGGGGTTCTATGCTGCCGACAGTCGTAATCGCGAATTTGTCTCCAAACGGAGCTGCGGCTCGCTGTGGACAACTAAACATCGGAGATCAAATCATTGCCATCAACGGGATCAGCTTAGTCGGTCTTCCTCTCTCCACCTGCCAAACCTACATAAAAGTAGCTTATTTGTCTCGTAATATTTACATTATTTAAATTTCAGTCTTTGCCAATGATTATGTTTTATGTCCTGTACAGACTTGTCACACTTTTTAAATTCCTACTTAAAATGTGGTTTTTAAAATATAATGGAAACCACTTAACGCGAATTAGAAGCGACCAGAAATATTATTTCGTGTTAGCCGAATTTCTTGTTGAAAGAAAACGTATTTCATAATGTATTAATGGTACTACAATATCGCGATAAGGTTTATCGCGATAAAAATCATAAAAATCAGTATTGATTATTGCAAATATTATTATTGTACATATATGAGAAGAATGGCAGAAAAAAAAAGTGAATTTGAAAAACCTGGGCATTGATTTAAGTGTTTTTTCGTTTATGGAAAAGAGTTTTTACAGAGATATTGTTTTAAAGTGAGTTAGGAAAAATCAACACTTAACTTTTATTTTGTGGGATTCTAAGTAGATTTGTAATCTTGGCACCAGAAAATTTGTTTCGTTTTAAACGAATTTAAATCTATCCTAAAAAACAGGACCTAAAATATATTTCATGTTAATCGATTTTTCACGGGATTCGTTTTTGTGTTAAACGATTTCCACTGTATGTTTTGATAAGTTGTTACAGTTTCGATTATGTTTTGTGATTTTTTTTAAAGAGCGCCAAAAATCAAACTGTGGTGAAGCTAACTGTAGTTCCATGTGCACCGGTCGTCGAAGTGAAAATCAAACGTCCAGACACCAAATATCAATTGGGATTTAGTGTACAAAATGGAGTTGTAAGCACAGACATACATGATGCTTGTCAAAAATGATGGTTTCAATGTAATTTTTACTTTTTGTTACTAGATATGTAGTTTGTTGCGTGGAGGAATAGCAGAACGAGGAGGTGTTCGTGTCGGACATCGTATCATAGAAATTAATGGACAGAGTGTCGTTGCAGTTCCTCACGAAAGAATTGTCAACTTATTGGCCACATCAGTTGGAGAAGTATTATTTCTCCATATTGTATTTTTTTAATCTGTTTGTATTTTTGTTTGGAATGTTGAAATGAATTTTCTTCTTTTTTTTTGTCAAAATAGATTCATATGAAAACGATGCCGACGTCTATGTTTCGGCTACTCACTGGTCAAGAGTCTCCGTTATTTATATGAACTGTTTCAAAAATGAACCATTTTGATATTTTAAAGGTGAGAGAAATAATCTCATTATTAAAAGTGAGAAGGAACAGCAGCGCAAAGTGTCAGTCGTGACGTTAGTTCGCCAAGTGCTTTTCGAATGCTTTTATTAGCGTTCTTTCTCTCTCTCTCTCTCTCTCTCTCTCTCTCTCTTTCTCTTCTTTTCGTTTCGACTATACCTGTTATTCATGAGCACCAGTTTTTGTTCGTCTTACGTCTTTAAATCAGGAAAAAAATATATACAATTATGATTCTTTAGCATAAACTAGTCAAAATCGCGTCACTATTGCCGCATTCATCATTGTTTTCAAATGAGAGGAAAACGTTGAATGTCGTGTGTTTTTCCTCTCATCTTTCATCATCATCACGATGTCATCATTGGAATGGCTTCAAAATGGAACTTTAAAATGATAATACGAGCAAATTGTTTGTTGCCTTTTTATTCCTTGGCAGCTGCTTCATGTCGATGATTATGGTAAAGAAAAAATAACCAAAAACCAAACAGAATACTCTTGTGATTGCTGCTGCATATTAAGTACGATAGGGCCATGATTACAAGCGATTAATTTTATAAAATAGTTACATCTATATGTTCAGATCAGCATATACATGTAAATCTAAACATTTTTTTTAGATACACTTGAAAGAAATTTGACAAGGATACGTGTTTTTAAGTCTCAAAACTAGAAAAAATGTTTCGAGATTAAAAATGAATTGATTTGGTTTTTTTTTTAAATGAAACTATTGAATGAACGATTTTGGTTTTATATTGATTTGTGCACATGTGCAATAGATTTTAAAGAGTAGAATCGAGATTCATTTTTAATGCTGATTCTTGAATGTTTTTGTTGACAATGATTGCTGTGATTTGTAGTCAGTGAAAGAAATGAAAGAAAATGATTTCGAAAGAAGACATTTAAATTTGCCTTTAAAAAAAATGATGAGTATGGTTAAAAAAACTTTTGTTTGCTTCTTTAATCTGGCGCCAAATTACTACATTATATCAAAGCTAGTTAAAAGCAAGAGAATGATCACAGCCAAAGGATGTCAGCTTTCTTGTCAGTATAAATATATTATATAATTGAATAATAATTAATTAATAGTAACCATGAAATTGTGTGCGTGAAATTTTTATTTGTTTCGTGTTTCATTTTTTTGTGTTCATAGTGATGAAAAGGTGCAATTCGTGCAAATAACACCGATTGAGGTATTTATCTTATGAGGATTACTAAGTAAATGAGCTATAGAACTTGAAGCCAACGGTTCTAAATATCTGGCTTGATGAGCAAATATTTGACCAAAATAAATTGGTCTGATTTTAAGCTGCATGTTGAGAACCACAAGCTTCCTAATGACATTTACTTCTTATCCTATTCCTATATAAAATATTAACACAATATAATGTCATATCTTTTGAAATTATTGCAAAAATTATTGTTTATTCAATTTTGTAGAATTGATTTACTTATGTATGGTAAATGCATATTACATGTGGTAGAGAACCATGTTAAACAGAGGAATATATTCTATTTGACCTACTGATAGTCTCTATGTACAGATCTTTCGCCTTATTATGCACCAAAATCCAAATAAATTCCCACAGTTAGTCTTATTAATGATGATTCATGAGCACATTGTCTTGGAGCATGTTCATGGAGGCTAGCAATAGATCAAATAGGATATTCTTCTGATACCAGAAATTTCTACCACGTACATGTGTTTAACCTCAGTTGACATATTTCTATAAAATGTGAACTTTTTAAATACATGCACTCTTCTGTTGTTGTTTTTTCTGTTGTTCTAATTTCATAATTTAGATAAACAATTTTAGAATGTTGCAAACATGCTTTTCTAATATTGAAAAATGATCTTAAAATATTCTGTTCAAGAAGAAATACTGTATATCAATGTTGTCTTCTAGTTACAGATACATGACACTAATAACGCAATTTACTTAACTCTTTGGAGCATTTCTGTGGCTTTTTAGGACGTTTCAATGTGTCTATTCTTTTAGAAAAATTAGACAATTTTAACTTTTATCGTTTTAAAATCCGAAAAAGTGGTTAAAAATCAAGTTAAAAAATGGCCAAAATAAAAAAAAAATACATGCTCTTAAAATGCCTCAGAATTGCTCCATTGGCTCTAAAGTCCCAAAAAGCGTTGAAAAGTAGGGGCCTGCAATGATGCAAAAATTAAAAAAATAGGGAAAAATCAAGTCAAATACAGACTTCGCTTTTTTCAAAAATGGCTATAACTCAAAAATTGTTTCAGTGCCCTTAAATTGTTTCAACTGCCCTCAGAGGACACAAAATGATCCTAAGTTGAGGTTATATATATCACTATATTCATAAAGCTACATACCGCCTATGAGAGCTAAAGTTGGGTACACACGATCAATTCTTGCTTGTCAATTCTGAGGGTGAATACATACACGTTTGCTCAAATCGTAATGCTTTTCATTAATGAGAAAATTAGTGTGTTAGTAATAAAAAAAATCAGAAATATAAAAATTTTGCCCACATAAACTTTAAAAAGAAGACCAAAAGATGGTTAAACTAAAATCAATCGTGTGTATCTAGCTTTACAAGGCTGTGATTTTTTTCGAGAAAGGGGGGGGGGGGGGTGGTTTCGATGCGCGCGCCATCTAGTGAACACTTGAACCAATTTTTACAATGCGTTTCATTTCTATTACTTGTCGCGTTCGATCGATGTTGTCAGATTCCGCCGTCATGAACGACATTCCATCAAACCGCCAAATTTCAACGTCTTTTTCTGTTTCAACTACAATAATTTGTTAATAATTTGTATTTGTAATGGCAGAGAGTGAAGAAACGGCCATTTTTTCACGTAAGTTTAACAAATTTTGTTGTTTTTTGTTTGTATTTTTTCTCGTTTCCTGTTAAATAGAAATTTAATTTCATTGTGTGCAGGGTGGGTGGGTGGGTGTGGTCATCCTTCTTCACCACCTCCTCCTCATTTCTATTGTTTTTGTTTTCTCTCTTCTTTATAAACTCACCTGTCAAGTGAGAATACATAATAATTATTTATATTATTTGACAGAATGATAGCTAAATATAAAGTTTAATTGTGTTTATTTTGTTTACACGAATCGGTTTTTTTTTAATTAAGAATAAGTTTCTTAAGAACATTTAATTTGCAAAATACAAATTAAAAAAAAAGGTGATTAATCGAGTATAATCAACTTTTAAAACATAAAAAACTTCTTAAAAGTTACTTTTAATGAGCTGATTAGCTTCATTTAGAAGTAACTTTTAAGTAGGGATGGGCCATTCGAATCCCGCGAATCTTGAAAAATATTCGAGATTCGAAAACTCGAATCTTCGCCGCTTTTTTTTCCGTCTTTCGAATCTTTCGAATCCTAAACTTTAAAAAAAAAACTGTTAAAAACTTTGGTAAAATTAGTTTTAACTTCATTGACGTCCAATAAAAGCGTTCACTAACAAAAACCGGCGATTGTTACAACCCGGATCACCAATATCAACTTGTGGCGACCCAGAGTGCCACATTGTTTTTTATTATTAATAATTTAATATTATTTCATTTATTTGTATTTTCTTAATGAATAATATAGGATTCTTATATGAAGAATTCGAGAACCTTTTAGGATTCGGATTCGAGAAAATTTAGAATTCGTACCACCTCTATACTTTAAAAATGTTTTAGAAACTAGAACAGAAGATAGCTCAGTCACTATAAAGGTATTTTCATATTGATATATTTCAAAATAAACTTATATACAAAATTATAAAAAAAAAAATTGTCTTATTTAAAAAAAAAAGCTTATTTTGAAAGATATTAAAATGAAATATGATTATATTGAAGCTACTCTTCTAGTTTCTAAAACACATTCAAGTTTTTCTTCATTTTGCACCTGAAAAAACAACAGAATAAACAAAGAGTTTGAGAGACGTGTTTATGCTTCAAAATTAAGAAGAAATTGAAACATTTTTAGAGACTAGAACAAGTAAAATGAATCGGACAACATTTTATTTTTTTAATAATTCTTTGAAAACTTTTTTTTTTTTCATAAAATAAAATGTGGATTAACTTTATATAAATTTGTATCTATGATTCAATTTGAACAAAAACATTTATTTTTTAGTTTGACCTTAGACAAAAGATAAAATTTAAGGTAAGAAGGGTGTAATGGTCTTTTAAGGTTTGACTTTTACACGTGTTATTATTCATACAATAAGACCTCTATTTGACACTGGATAACCTTCACTTGTCTAAAGCATTTATTAGATACATAATTACACAAATAACAAACATTCTGAGTCTGACAGGACACACAATTTACACAACAAATAAAGAGAAACACGCTTTTAATGCTCTGGTCAAGTATGGCTTACTGCATACGGATTAATGACTTTAAAAAATAACGTCAAATAGCTTTGAATGAATGAATTTCAAATTACCTAGCCATTATCTACCACAGGAATGAACACATGCAATTAGAAATCGGGACAAACAGACGAACGGCAACTTCTAATTGGTTTGTTGTGTTGTGTTCGACGTTGAAAAGGGCGGAGCCTGTGACGTCAGACTACGTAACCAACCAATTAGAAGTTGCCGGTCGTCATAAAAAGGGCGGAGTCAACTTCTGTTTGTTCCGATTTCTAATTGCCTATGGACAGAGTATAGTTGACCAGAGCATTACAAACATGAAAAGGATTTAAAAAAGTAAATACTTTTATTGAAAATGAATTAAAAGGGAAGTTGGATTTCCTTAAGGTTCTTCTGAATTTCTGCTTTCAGTTGATTCTCTGAAATCTTTGAGAACTGATTCTTAAAAACATTTGTAAAGAAGTTTGAGAAAAACTCGAAAAGGAAATCAAAGGATCCAAGTCCGTCCATGTCGAGCCCGACTTGTTCGATTCTTTGAATCTTGAGGTCCGTCAATTCCGGATGTGATCCCTTCTCGTTTTCTTGTGTGGCATTAAACATTAAGTTGACTCCTTTAACGAAGAAGTGAATTCCTCCCCTACGAGTGACTCCCATCAATGTTGCCTGCCATTTGTAACCTCCTTCCAGTCGTCCGAATCCGAGTTCGGCCGAAACGTCTACTGTGTTCTCCTTGAAAGACATCGTAATGTCTCCAGTACGATGAATACTAGAAAGTCCGGTGAAATATCCTTGAAACAGGGATAATTTTCCGGATACAGTCATGAAAAGGATTTTCTTAGAGAAGTTTTTGTTGATGTTCGGCAAAATGAAAGGATCCAGATTGTTCTGTCGTATCTGAGTTGCAGTATTCGCAAGAACTAGATCCAAAGGTGAGGCCGACCGACCGAGCGTCGGTTGTGGCGGTAGATTCTGAAACTGATCGTTTAGAACCAGTTTCACGGTTGCTTCCAGTTCAGATAAAATGGTCGGTTTCACGCTGTCAAAGATCACTTTGCTCATTGCGTTAATGATCGTATTAGAGAAACTCGACAAAACTCCTTTTCCGAGTAGATTCTCAAAGTTGAGTTGAATTCCTTCAACGTCGATGTCAAAGTTGACATCTTGAACGACCAAAGATCCGTCTTCCGTTACGTTCAAGTAGATATTACCTGAGACGTATGCATTATTGATGTTCATAAAGAAATCTCCATTACCAGACAGTTTAAAAAAAGAGAACTTCCCATTGAGGTTGTACTTTCCTTTAGTTTGAAGTTTAGTGAAGTTCATTCCGATGCCAACATAAAGTGTACTCAGATGGACTTTGACTTGATCTACAATAAATTCGGATAGACCTTCAATGGTAGCATTCCAGAGCTGAACATCTGCCGTTGTCATTCCTTGGTCTACAGTCGTGTCGAAGTCTTCGATCGGCATTGGATCGGGGATTTCGACACCGGGCAATTTGGTGGCACTTTGGTTACGAAGTTGCATCAAGATACGACGAATTGTTATTTCGATGGGTTCTTCGGCTCCGAACTGAAACTGACCATCTTCTGAACCTTCTTCTCCATCTTTATGAATATGTGTACCTTCTGTTCCGTGGACATCTTCTTCATCTTCGTTAACTTTATAAATAAATTGTATCACATAATAAAACAATTTGCCATACTTTCAACTTTTTTTTTTGCAAATAACCAATTTCAAGATCAATTAATTGAAACTGTCTTAGAAACTAGAAGAAACAGACTGAATACATTTTTCACGTTGATATCTTTCAAAATAAACTTTTTGTGGTAGTAAAACTACTTTATAAAAATTATTTTTTAAATTATTAACATGAAACACTTAAGATTGTTTTTTTTTTTACTCTTCAAGTTTAAAATACTAGAAAATGTCACAAATCAATTCAGACAACAAAACAATTCAGTTGTTTTTACGAAGATCCTGATTTTCGAACTCTGGTTATATTCTGTCTTTCAGGAGTAACACTAAAGAGAAATTAAAAGTGTTTTAGAAACTAGAAGGGTAGCTGAATCACTTCATTTTCATATTGATATTTTTCAGAATAAACTTATTTTATGATGCAAATATACTTTGTTTAAAACGCTTAATTTAAAAGATATCAACATAAAAATACTTTTAACTGGTTGAGCTAATCTTTGTAGTTTTTAATAAACTTTCAAGTTTCTCTTAATTTTTCTCTTCTGATAGACAGAATAACCATAGTTCAACGTGTTTTTTAAATTTTAAAACCACCTTAAATGTTTACCTGATGTTGCTAAATGTTGATTGTTCTCTGAAGATTCGGAACAGAATGTTGTACGAACCGTGAATGCCATCACCACCAATGAAATCAAAAAGAAAACTCGTAGATAATGTTTCTTTGCCATTTTCTTGTTTTTTTCCTTAGTTTAAAGTAATAATTTGAAAATTTCTAATCAGTAAAGAAGAGAGAAATTATTAAATGTTAGTTCATATTTCTGTTTTTGAATTTGAAACTTTGAGAGAATTGAATATTGCTTTGATGCAACAAAAAGAACAACAACTGAAGAAGAGTAAATGAAATATTATTAACCTACCCAAGCTCCTCGTCTTTCCTTGATAGGGCCTCAGCCCCCTTCTTCTTTACTTTTGTGTATCTTATGATTACTTAAAATTATTTGTGACCTTTGGAATCCTGAACTTCCTTCGCGAAATAAAGTTTTATCTTATTTTTCAATTGGGTCGTTCATTTCTTAATAGACCACTTAATTGTCATTTGAAAAAGAACATCTGCTGTCATTAAACCTTGAAAATAACAACTTTAAAAAAGAAAGCAAAATGAATTGTAATCTGTTTCTTAAAGGTGTTGAAAATGAACGCGCATCAGCCGAAGAGATGGACGAGAAACGTCATGAGAATATTGGCTACGAATATCTTTGCCGTCTCGAGGAAGCCAAAGTGTAATTACGCAAAAAAAGAGTTTGAATTGGGTTTCAGTCGTCACTCACTTTAATAAGTAATTTTTACCAACTAATGTTGTTTTTTCTGGTGCAGTTGGATCGAAGCTTGTATTAAAGAAGAGTTGCCACCAACGACGGAACTGGAGGAAAACCTACGAAACGGAGTTTATCTTGCAAAGTTAGCAAACTTCTTTTTATCCAAAGTATCCACAAGCAAGAAACTAAATAAGAACATTTATGATGTTACGCAGACACGTTTCAAAGTAACTTAATATTATTAGTTTAATACAGAAAAAAGGGGTTTTTATATTAAAAGTTGTCATTATATTGATTTTATTAGGATCGAGGACTTCACTTTCGTCATACGGACAACATCAATTTCTGGATCACTGCAATGGAACACATCGGAATGCCTACAGTATAAGAACTTATAATTAATTATGAATTTTTCAAATTGAAAGTTTCTTTTCTCTTATAGGGAATATTACCCGAAACGACGGACGTTTACGACAGAAAGAACATGCCGAGAGTGATTTATTGTTTACACGGTTTGAGGTTCGAACATTTTCTTGTTGTTATTTGGTTTTTATTTTGAAGTTAATTGTTTTTTTTGGTTTGGACTAGTATGTTTTTACATAATCTTGGAGTTGCTTCCAAGATACAAGATCTTTCCGGAAAAGTAAACTTCACGGGTAACTGATCGCTCAGACAATGAACAATCTTTTATAATAATTGATTTTCAAGAAACATGAATTAGATTTAATTGTTTTTTAGCTGATGAGATCAGTGCCGTAAGCCAAGAGTTAAAGAAGTATGGAATTCAGATGCCGGCTTTCGAAACGATCGGTGGAATTATCACAACAAAAGTAAGAATAACATTTTTTTTCTTTTCAGAAGTAGTTATTCATTTTATTTTTGTATTTTTAGGTTCCGGTGGACGAAGCAGCTTGTAAGTGCAAGACGAATTTAATATCTATTGTCAAACTTGTGCATTATGTGTATAATTATGGCGCGGTTTTACGTTTTGAAGTGCATGCAGCTATTATAGCGATCAACGAGACTGTCGATAAGATGTCACTAGAAGAACTTCTTACAGCGTTAAAGAATCCCACTGCTGATGTAGGAGACATCGACTGTAACGCGATTGAGGGTTATCAACGAGCTTTGTTGTCTGCTAAATCGGCAAAATGCGAGATCCGAATCCATCGACCTCATTTGCCTGATGTCGTTCACGACGCTTACGATGAACTCTTAACGCAAAAAGAGATCGAGGATTGTGTTCATTCAGTTAACCGTAAGGTGTAATCGCAAAGTTTTACTATACTGAGGTTTAAATTTTGTTGTTGTTTTCTTGTAGGAGAAGTTGCTTTGGATAATGTGAAAGTGGCTGTTGACAGTAAAGATACTTCGAAATTGCTTAAAGCACTTCAATCGCCTTGTCTTAATTTTGAGAATGTCGATTCGGATAACGTCGCCTCGTATGTGGACCGTTTCGAACAAGTTATTCTTTTTAAACAGGTGATCTTTTTTTTAATTATTTTCTCAACGTTGAATTTTATAATGTAACAGTTGTTTGTTATATCTCGTGGTTCAGAATAATGTCACAGGAGAACCGTTGTTTGAAATCAGCGAACTGCAGGATGAAATCAATCTTGCTAACGAAGATGCCAGACAACTTGCAGAAAGTACGTTCATATCCAGTAGTGATGTTCGGCTTGGGCGCTCCCAAAATTTAAAACTTTAATTCAAATATCTACTAGTACATATAAAAAATTGTTAAACACTATAGTCACTCCAAGCTTCCACAGCGCCTAGGAGCCTCGGCAGATATAAACGCGTCTCTGTCATTAACTTGATTTATTCGACCTCTTGTCGAAATTTTTTTTTCTTTCATTTATCAAAACGAAGGAGAAAAGGCTGTAATGTTGATAAATGTCGCTTTACAAAGTGGAACACCTGAAGATACACTGTTTGCTCTTCAACTTAAAGAAGCTCAGTTGCCATCTGTCTCAAATTTTGCGGCTCCTCTTTATCACGAAGAATTTTCTTATATACAGAATGAAAACGAGGTGGAGAAACGTTTTTTTTTTTTCTTTCTTGAGGATTTATTTAATTGTTATTTATTTGTTTAGGGTTGTCTAAGTTACGAGGAGTTGAATGGCGGCGTAATAGGTTGTTAAAATGATCGAAGATCGGGTTCAAATAGGCAATCTCGCTATAAAGAAAAATGTTATTGTTTTAGTTTTAAATGCTGTTGCCAATGTTAACGTTTGCGTCGAGGCTGGAAATGACGATGAAACGTATTCTGCATTGAACGATGAGAACGTTCACATTTCTGGTTTGGATGTAGACTGTAAACGACGTTACCAGTCTGCTCTTTTCGATGCAAAAGCCAAGAAAGCAAGTTTCAATGAAATATTATATAAATTTAATTAGAACTTTTGTAATTAACGTATTTGTGTTTCGCATTAGGTTGGAAATTGTTGTCTGTTAACCCATCTAGAAGTTCAAGAGTGTATTGATAGTGTCAATTTGAAGGCACAGGAAGAAAATGACAGTGAGTTGTAATCATTAGTAAGGCTAAAAGTTAAACAGGGTTCTCCTACCCCTTTTACGTTTTATGTGTGCAATAATAATCCGTTTATTACATCATAAAAATTCGCACAAAAATGCACAACTTGCATAATTTATTGAATTTTGGAAAATGGCACTTTTTTGTTATAAAAACAAATTTACAAAATTGCTTTGACTATGCATTTTTTGTCATTGCTTCTGGTGATGACTAGCTATTAATTGTTTCCGGTAATTTTTGCATAAAATGAGCAGTTTTCTTGCATATTTTGCATTTTTAGGTATTTATTTTTTATTTTCATAAAAATTTTAGCCGTAATCATTACTATACATAAATATTTCGATTAATTTGATTAATGGTTTTATTTTACTTTTGAGGGATTGTTGCCATTCAGGCCGTAAACGACGCGTTAAAATTAGGTGATTCATCACAAGCTTTTCATGCATTGTTGAATCCTATTCTCGAGCTCTCGAATGTCGACGTCGAACAAAAAGTTCTTTACCACCGAATGCTTGATAACGAACGGCTGAGAAAATGTGAGTCGTTTGGAGACGATAGTTTGGATGAAGAAGCTGATCTCTGGATTGATGAGATCAGAGAGGTTGTGAACCGTGCAAACATTTTAAGTTCTACAGCTTATCGAAGTAATGTGACAATATATTTTTGGTTCAGTTGGACTTAATGTTAATTATATTAAAATTGTGTGTTAGGTTGTGTTGCAATTGCAATTATCAATCTGGCTATCGAACGAGACGACACCGAGTCGTTCGAACTAGCGATACAGAATCCTGAAGCACAGTTAGTCAGTATTGTTCCTTCCTGTTTTGATGTTTATAGAGAGAAGATGATGAACCTGAAACGGCATAAGTTACAATTAGGTTTTTATTAAATAAAACGTGGATCCAAAATTCGTTTCGTCATTTTACAATTTTTATTTCTTGTGTAGGTGATGGTCAACATTGGGTCGAATTTAAGACTCGAGAAGCAATTTCTCTTTTTCTCGATGTTGAGACAATGGAACCCGTTTGGAAGGCTTCTGATTCGGAAAATCTCCTGTCTTCGTGTTTGTCGCGTGATGAAATTCAAGTTAGTAGTAGATTTATATTTGTGTTTTGAATCGAAATGTTCCTAAAAGACTTAATTATTATTAGGGTGTTATTTCTGCTACTACTTCCGAATACGATCGTCACGTTCTCTATGAAATGATGCAGCCTCAAATCATTAAGCTGCAGGCTTTCAGTCGTGGGTTTTTGGTTCGCCGTCGTTTCAATCAGCGATTGCGTTTTCTTCACTCTCAACTTAAAGCTATTACAAAAATTCAAGTGAGTTAAAATTACAAAATTCACTTTTTTTACTTGATCCTGTTTTTATTACTGAATTATTTTAATATTTCAAAAGGGTTTCTGGAGAGGTTATCATCAACGACAAGTTTATAAACAAAGATTAGAATATTTAAAAGGATGTGTTGAATCAATTATAAAAGTATTGACCAACGTTTAAAAAGACTAAAGAAATTTTTTTTAAGAATTTGGATATTTTTAGATTCAAGCTGTTGTTAGAATGTTTTTGGCTCGTAAAAGATATTTGCAGCGTTTGTCATTTTTAAAGAACCAGGTTTGATTTGGATGAATTTTTTGTTAGTTTTTATTTTTAAATGGGTTTTAAATGGTTTCAGGTTGATGCCGTTACAAAAATACAAACTTTTTGGCGTGGAAATAAGACGAGAAAAGCTTTTCAGGAACTGAGTACGAGAAATTTTATCTGAATATATTGTTGCAAGCATCTTTTTTTTTCTGTATTTGAATGTTGTTTGTATCTGTATTTCTGAAGCCAGTGCACAGATGCCTTCGTTTGTTGTTGTTCAACAGTTTGTTCACCTTTTGAGTTTAAGCAACTTGGATTTTGCCGAAGAATTAGGTGACCAGATAATTTCAAAAGATGTTTGTGTGTTTTTTTAAATCTTATTCTCTTATGACATGTATTTAGAATTACATCGTTTGCGTGGTGAAGTGGTTAAAGCAATTCGTCATAACCAGCAGTTGGATAAAGATCTGACTACAATGGACATTAAAATTGGTCTTCTGGTAAAGAACCGAATCACGTTACAAGTTAGTGAATTTTTATTATTAAATCCAAAAGTTTGCATAAAGTGCACAAAACGCATAATGACAGTTCTAAATAAACACCTTTGGATGCATAATTGCATAATTTTAGTAAAATTATGAAAATTTATGCAAAAAAAATAATTTTTTTTTCGGTCAGAAACATTTTTTTATGACCAATTTCTTGCATAAATGTTTTGCATATTTTACATTTTTGTTTGTTTACTATTTATTTAGATCGAATGTATCATTTTTCAAAACAATTTACACATTTTTATTTGTACAAAACTTTTGATCTTAGTGATTATGCTTGTATGGCTTTGGTTACGAATACTGCAATATTTTCGTTAAATGTTGTTTGTTAGGATGTTGTTGCACACGGAACCAAAATGGAAAACAAATCAAAAGAAAGTGAAGATAGTTCTGAACAGCATGCTGCGACTGTGGGGTTGCACCATGGACTAAAAGCTCTCAGCAAAGAAAGTCGCTCTAAAGTCGAAGCTTACCAACATCTTTTCTATGCCTTGCAAACCGATTCTCGATACCTTTCGAGGCTCATCTTTTTTCCGTTACCTGGTAAAGCAAATAAGTTTGTCGAGACGTTTATTGTGACACTTTTCAACTATGGATCGAACCAACGAGAAGAATTTCTTCTTCTGAAGCTATTCCAGATAACTCTTCAAGAAGAGATTAAGTTCGTAACACTATTTTTGTGTTTATTATGACTTAATACGATTAGTTAATCTCTTTTTCAATTAATTTTTTTTCCCCGAAGGAATCGAGTCGACCAACCGAGTGATATCGCTGCTGGTAATTCGTTGATCATAAAAATGATCGTTGGATTTTACCGGTAAAGATTCTTATTTTTTATTTTTCACATTTTTAATCTGTTATCTGCGTTTACATGTATATAAAAGGAATAGACGCGGTCAAGGAGCTCTAAGAGAAATTTTAGGACCGTTAGTTAAACAAGTGTTAGATGATAACAGTTTGCAAATTAACACGAACCCTGTTGACGTATATAAGTGGTATATCAATCAGCTGGAGTCCGACAGTGGGCAGCCTAGGTAAGATTTAACCGCATGACGATAACTTTTATGTTATCTAGTAACTTGTTGACACCGTGAATGTTGTTGCTCTTTATGAAGTGGATTGCCGTACAATGTGAGCCAAGATGAGGCTTTACGACATGAAGCGGTCAGAGTTCAGATACAGGAATCGGTGTCAAGTCTTAAAGAGAACACATTGCTCTTTTTCCAAGCTATTCTCTCTTCTTTGGATAAAATTCCGTAAATTTAAATTGTATATAGTTTACTTTTTTCAATCACTAGTTATAAAAATTCTGGTATTTATGATTCATTAAGATATGGCATCTTATACATGGCAAAAGTCTTGAAAGAATGCTTAGAAGAAAAGTTTCCTGATATACCTCAAAAGGAAATCTTGAAGGTTTGAAGGAATGTTTGATTTAAAGTGTAAACGCCCATAAAACTCCCATTATTCTGGCTTTTATTAGGAAAATAAAGAGAAACTTGAAAGTGTTTTAGAAACTAGAAGGGTAGCACAATCACTTAAGGGTATTTTCATGTTGATATATATTTTAAAATAAACATTTATCATAAACATGAAAATGTTATTAAGGTTATGCAAGCTACTCTTCTAGTTTGTAACACACTTCAGTTGTTTCTTAAATTGCTTTAATTAAATGTAGGTCGTTGGAAATTTGTTGTATTATCGCTACATAAACTCAGCCATAGTTGCTCCAGATGCGTTCGATATTGTTGATGTTGCAGCCAGTCAAAGTTTTACAGCCGTACAGAGAACGAATTTGGGTTCCATTGCAAAGATATTACAGTTTGCTACATCTAAAACTGGAGTAAATTAAAAAATATCAAACCTTTTCTCCTCTTTGCAGTTTAAACACAAAATATATTTTACTTTTGCAGTTTGGAGATGAGAGTCCACACCTTGTTTGTTTGAATCCATTTATCATAGAATGTCATGAGAAATTCAAGTAATGGAATGGCACAAATGGAATTTGACAATTTCTCTGATTTACTTTTTTGTCTTTGTCATTTTTGCAGGGAGTTTTTTATGGCTGCTTGTAATGTTGGAGAACTGAAGGAACATTTCAAAGTTGATGAATACACGGAGGCAACAATGTTGACCAAACCTGTAATTTACATTTCTTTACAAGAAATCTGCGATTTGCATATGGTATTTGATGATTTCTTGTTTTTAAGGGGTTTTGTGTGTTAGAGTGGAAACTTGTTTAAAACGAAATGGAAGGCATTGTAATAACTTTTCGTGTTAAGAAATTTTTTATGCTTTTCTAAGGGATCGGATGGAAAATCTATTTTGTTGTTATCTGATTTTTTATGTTTCTCTAATTAATTACACTAATATTTTATTTTTTAAGCTACTTCTTGAACATCAAAATACTTTGGCTCCAGATTCGAATGATCCTCTCCATGAACTTCTTGAAGATTTAGGAGATCGACCAAGTGTCGAGGCATTAGTTGGTTTGTCGTTTTTGATTGCGACTAGTTTTTAATTAATTAAGATAACATTTTTAAATGAAAAAAGGGGAAAATTATGAAAATCTCAGTCCAGTACAAATGTCCACGATTGAAATATGTCTCACGTTAACCAATAAGTTTGAAGTGCCGCAGAATACGAAGGATGACTTGAACCAGCTTTTTGTCAGGTTTCTTACTTTTCGCTATTTTTGTGAAGCTATTGTTTTTACAGAATCGTTACATTTTGTTAGAACTAAACAAATGGTTGTCGATATTATGCACTGCATTGAATCCTCTGATATTATTGGTATGATCAATACTATACCCAGTGAACCGCAAGTAATATATCTTTAAAATCATTGCAGTTCAACAAGATTCGCTTCTAATGGTTTCATCCTGTTATTTTTTGTTTCAAATAGAAAAACAAATATCTTTTACTTCTTGAGGAAAAGAACAAACAGATTCGCAAAGCAGAAAGTGAAAATAAGCAGAAAATTCTGAGACGAACTCCTTCCGATAGTGATAGGTTAATGAATTTCATATTGTTGTGCTTCTTGATTTAAATCAACTGCAATTTATATTTTAGCATAAATTTGGAAGATGCTTTGTCTAAAGTTTCTCACAATTTGAACGTGTTGGAGTTGGAAGGTTACGTCTCAAGTAAAAATAACTACCTAGAGATGGTGAAATCTATTGCTCTGGTTAGATTTAAGAAAATAATTCAACGTTATCGATGATATTGTCTAATTAGTAATAATGATTGGCTAATTTTGTTGTTTTAGGAGATTCGCAACCGCCGTCGATATCGAATTCGTCGTAGACAGGATTTAGTTCATTTGCGGACAACAATCACAAATCTTCATACAAAAACTGTGTTCTACGAGGAGCAAGTGGACTATTATAATCAGTATCTGAAACAGTGTCTAAATAACATGGCAACAGGAAGCAAGTACGTTGTTGTTATTTATTTGGAAGCTAGAGAAATTGAAAGAACATGATTGTTAGATATGAATGTCGTGAACTATTTTTTATTTTCAGAAAAATGCGTCGAAGTGGTAAAGACGTTGAAAAGAAAGTTAAATCGAAGATGACTCGTAAGTACACGGCAGCAAAACTGAACGAAAAGGGAGTGATCGTGAGCATGGAAGGCCTTGCAAAAAATCAGTAAGGAATTGATGTCTAATGAGAATTGCAAAAAAAAAAAAAAAAAAATGAACGTAACAATTTAATTACGGACAGGTTCAAGAATATTTTATTTGAGATTTCACCATCTGATATGGCAGGTGTGTTTGGAGTTAAAGTAAAGTACATGGGAACTAGTTTATCGGACGTTGAATTAGACATTCAGGTACTATAAGAGATAAATTTAGTCGTTTGATGTTTCATTTTTTTAATTATTATTTTAGGATCTGTTAGAACTCCAGTTTGAAGGTGTTTCTGTGACACGGCTCTTTGACCGTGCCGAGATCAATGTCAATCTTTTGCTTTTTCTTTTGAACAAAGAATTCTACACAAAGACCAAATAGGTAATTTTTCATATTATCTTTTGTGTGAGACGCTTGAAAGTTCAATTTTTGGCATTCGTGAATTGTATTTTGCTAGTCAACTTGTCGAACGTTATTATTAATTATAATTTTTTTATAAATTTACACATTCCAATTGATTTCTGTTGATGCATATATATATATTTTTGATTTTTCACAAAGTATTACTTTTGATTAATATGTTTTCAACAGCAAAAAGGGCACTAAATTTCATGTCACTACGTTTAATTCAATGGTTAGTGGTTTTTATGGCTCTAGGGGGGGGGGGGACGTTTTTGAGCAAGTACATACACAGTTAGTAAAAATACAATTTTCTCAACGCACAAAAAAAATTTGTTTTCAAGCTCTCATCAATAATTAACATTTCTGAACTAGGGTCATATAAGTGCGTTTTGTATAATTTCATTTCTTTGTATTATTTTTTATTTGATGTGAATATTATTTGAATTAAATGCATGTTTTAACATTTAATTTAGTTTTTGTTTTTAATATACAGTAATAAATATGTGAGTGAAATTCAAATGAACCCGAAAAATTGGAGTTTGTTTAAATGCCCTAAAGTGCACTAAAAACGCCTCTGAAAGGTTCAGCTGACCCCCCCAAGATCCAAAAGTCTGTAAATTTAACAATGTTGAACACTCAAATATAATATTAAACCACTAACTTTGCTGATATGAGTAAATCAGAATATAGTTATAAATATTTTGGTACCTTCACTTTTTAAAAAAAGAAAATTAATTCTATCATTAATAGACAGCAAACTGTTATTTCATTAGTCATTGTTAAGTCCAAAAATGTGCACACAAAAAATACGGTATTCAAAACACATAATTAAGATTAAAACATCCTTTGATTACACTATGTGAGTGATATATTATTATTTTCGATATTATTCAGTTTAATCCCATACAAACATCCATAAAACGCACAAATTGCATAATGTTTGAAAATTTGGATTTTCACTTATATTGTTTTTTTTCTTCCCAAAGTAAATTGTTTTTATTTTTCTATTTTCTGTTGCTTCACACACTGTACATTTTAATCTTAGACCATAATAGTATTATTGTCTAAGATTTAATTTTAATTCTTCTGATATAATTTTTTTAAAATACATATTTTCATAAAATGAGCAATTTTTTGTGTGCTTATTTTGCATTTTTATTTTAATGGTTAATTTTTAATTGCATGAAATACATAATTAAAAAAAAACAGAATTTCCACACACTTTTTTTAATTTTTATTTGTATAAAAAGCACTCAGTTTTGTGAAGGAATGAATGCTCCATAAGAAATGCTCTTAGTACTAGCATTTGCTGATTTGAATTTCGGGAGCGCATGCGCATTGCCATCTCGGTCGTTTTGTATAGGAAAGTGATAGCAAGTGAAAACTACGGTGCCCCTTATTCTCATCGGCTGTTTCCATTGGTGATCCATAGATGGCGCTGCTAACGCAAATCTGCCATCACTTTCCTATACAAACCTACCGAGATGGCAATGCGCATGCGCTCCCGAAATTCTAATCAGCAAATGCTAGTGCTCTTAGTTGATTTACCTTTGTATAATATGTACGTCTTGGTTGAAATGATACATTACTTTTGGGGCGCTCTGTATATTTGTTAGTTATTTTCAATTGTAGTCACTAGGTGGCGTTTTAATTGAATTCACTTTTATAATTTTGAGCGGTGACAACTGAAAAAAGTCAAAAAGAAACACAAACTTCGAACAGAAGAAGAAAAAGAAAACAACGTGTTCAGATTCTCGAGGAGGGGTACGTATATATTTCATGTATTTCTTTGCTTCCGTACAGTTGTTATCGTAATAGTTTAATAATTATGAGGGATTTTTATTTTTTATCGGAAGTTAGATCCATTTCTTTGTTCATTTCCTCATTTTGTTTTGTCGTCAAAAGTTTTTTTTTTTTTATTATTATGATCGATTAGTTGCGCCACCTTTCTCAAAACTTTCACTTTGTCGTCTCACTTTTCATTAACACATTTCTCTTAATTTTAATGCCTTGTCAAAGTTCTTTGTTTTAAGGTAAAAACCAATTTGAAGTTGTCACGTTTTTCGTGTTGCATTCACTTCATAATTGTAACTTAAATCTCTTTTTGTTCACAATTGGTAACTTGAACAGGTGGTTGATTAATTTCATCTATTACTTTTGTCTGGTTGCATTAAAAACATCTCCTTTTTCACTTCATGAAACACACATAATAGCAATTATTTCGTTTAATTTGGCTTCCTGTCAATGATTCTTATGATAATGAGATTTTTTTCTTTTCTTTATATGTTTTCAGAAAAAAAAAGTGAGTTCTTTGAGTTAAAAACATTCAAGATTTGAAGACTGTAAAACAAAAAATAAGTGAGTTTCTTCTTTTGATTTCTTATATGTTTTATCTTCTTCATTTATGATGTTTTTATTTACATTTTAAAGTGGCCGACTCGAACTTCAAGTCGAGAGACATTGGAATGAGAGCTCAGAAGAAGCTTTTCAGTCGAATGGCGAATAAGAGCGTTGTCAAGGCGTTTATTGACGACACTACTGGACAGTTACTTGACAATCTCCACCGACTGGCAAAGAATCAGTCGGGAAACAAGAAACTGGCCGATAAGATCGTTAAAAACGTGATAAAGATTGTTATAAAGATCGGAGTTCTCTATCGTAACGATCAGTTCACTCACGAAGATCTTCTTTTAGCGGAACGATTCAAGAAGCGGTTTCATTCTGTCGCGATGACCATAGTTAGCTTTTATGAGGTTGATTTTTCTTTCGATAGGAATTTCCTCGTGCAGAGTCTGAACGAATGCGGTGAATTGCTCAAACAACTCGTCTCTTCTCATCTCACAGACAAATCTTTATCAAGGATCGACCACGTTTTTGGTTTTTTTGCTAATCCTGCTTTTCTAGATGACGTTTTTCGAATGGACGGCGAACATTCCGATCTACTCGGTCGGATCGTCACGGACATGCATAAACTATTGGATGATGGTGGACTCTGAAAAAAAAAAAAAGAAATTCGAAAGGTGTGTTGTTACTTTCTCTCTTGTAATAATTTCATCATGTTTTTTTCGATTCGAAGTTGCGTTCGAACGTTTCGTGTACAGTTTTAAAAACGCGATCTCGAGTTTTAATTGGTGCTAAATAATATGCGATTAATATTTTTCTACGCATTCGGACGTTTTCTTGCGTGCGTTCGAGTGAGTTGCACTAATGCAATTGCTGTTCGGTTGGGTTTTTTATGAACATTTTTTGTCATTTGCGACATTTTTTGCAATAACGAATCTTCTATGAAACGAAAAAGTTCAATAGATGCCACATTCCCACCTTGTTGGAGGTTTATTTTTCTTGTTTTTGCCTTTTTGTTTGTAAGCCAATGTTTAGTCTCTTTATTACATCGAAGGTTTTAGGTTAACTTTTATCACCTTTGAAATTTAGAAGTGAGCTGGTTTCGCTTCAAGATTGGTTTTTAGTTTATAAATCAAGCATTATTAATATGACAGTGACATGATTACATTTGTAATGTCAATGTGTTTTTTTTTTGGTATGTGTAATAATTCGTTTTTTTACAAATCATTTTTTAAAAGATTTTAGATTAAACTTGTCATAATTTATTAAAATGTTGCTTTAAAAAGGTTTGTACAGTTTATATATATTATATATGTTTTGGCTATCTATATTCTATCTAAGTTTTTTTTAATGAAAAAAAAAAACAGCTTACTAAGACTGCGAGTCAAATTCAAGAAAGAAACTTGAATTTCAAATTGAACGCTCTTGAACAAGATTTCTACATAGAAAATCCCTGTATGAGGGTAATTAATAGTGTTTTTCAAGGGCTAAGTTTCTTTCTTGAATTCAAGCCATAAATGTTGGAAATTTTTGGAAATTGGGTAAGTTTGTTCAATTTTGTGAAACTTTAAGGTATTTTTATTGCATCATAAATTATAAAGATGAGACATAGGCTTCATTTAAAAATGATAACGTTTGCTAAAATAGTTTCATGTTTTAAGTCTCGTATTATGACGTCTGACTATTTAATCAGGCCTTGGCTGTGTTTGAAACTATTTCTTCCAAACGTAATTGTTTTCAAATAAAGCCATATATAAATTACGAGACAACGATGGACATACAAAACGAATATGTTAACACTATGACAATACTACATTTTTACACTTAAAAATTTAAAACATTTCTTGATGTGTAGGCTTTTTTAAGGTTTTTTTCTTCTTCTTCCTTTACTGAACAGTTTTTAGGTTTCTTTTCTACTGGACATAATTAAACAGTATAAAAACAAAGTGAAAAAGTCATAAACAACAAATACACAATGAATGTAGTAACATGAGCGCGATTACATGGGAGTTGGATGTTTGGCAAACTACTCCTGTGTAATCACGCTAAATGTTTCTAATGGATGGTTTCCATTGATTTGTATAAAAAAATGTGTCAACACAGTCTAGAGTTTCTAGACAAACACTTATGTAACATTTTTTTGAAGCAAGAAAACGAATTAAGTTAGTTAAAACATGAGAAAATGCAAATACTTTTAATTAGATCATTTTCAAATTACTATAAAAGTTTTTTTTATTTATGAAATTATGTTAATTATGAAATTACTGTTAGTAAAATTTTTAAATTAAAAGTTGCGTCTATAAAAAAAAAGTTTGACGTTTATACACCTAGAATTCTGTCACTTGTTTAAAGCAGAATCATAACCATACACGATTCAAGATAATTATCATATACACACACATTCAAAATTCAAGTTTTCACAACTGAAATGTTGGTAGTTTTACATAAGTTAAATATTCTGCACAACATTCCTCCACAGTTTACTATTTATAATCAAAATTACATGTTCTTAGTACTTAAGATATTATGCAAATAATTTGTTTTATGAAAATGTGATTGTTTTTTTGTTCGTTTTTTTCTTGTTGTTTCCATATTTTAAGTAGTTAATTTCAGTCTTGTGACAAGTACACTGTTGTCGCTGCAAATGAAACACTCGAAGTATTCAGTAATTTCAGTTGATATCAAATGTTATTTTTTTTTAATTACAGTATTGTTCCTCTTTCATATATGTACACTGTTCGCACATCACTTTACAACACCACACAAATTTGCAGTTACACTTTTCTGTCACTTTCTTTATGACAGTTTGATATCCTCGGCCACAACACAGCAACTTACAACCATCCATTCCATAACTTGTTTTATTGCAAGCACGGCTTTTTGTACCCAATACGCCCATACTGTAAGAAATCAATTGCAACCATTGAAAAGGCAAGTTAATAACTTTTAAAATACAAAACCCATCGTTCAACAAACCTTTCGTTTCTTTCGCAGTAATCTGGAGATTCCTCGAGAAAAACGAGATCTCTTTTTGATGGTTTCTTGAATTCCTTTCGAGGTGGCCTTAATTTCTTTTTCTTGCGATCTACCATTTTAACTAAAGATGCTCCTTCAAATTTCTTTGAGAGTTCATCACCAATGTCTCTAAATGGAGTCATTCGTCGCCAACAGACCTTCATTGAACACGAACCAGAAACACCGTGACACTTGCAGATGAGCTCCATTTTGGATCGGATGGCCTGAAACAAGGAACCAAGTGGATTTCATAGTAAGTTAATGAGAGAGAAAAAAAAGGTATGACTTTGTGACAGACGGTGTTGTCTGTCTCATGCAAATACATTACATTTACTTTAGCTTATTAAACATCATTTTGTTATTAGTGAATATTGATTTGAACACATGCACCCCACAACCATAATAGCTTTACTTTTTTCTGCTAATTTGAATATGAATCGACTCATTTGATAGAATTGATGGCTGACACATGTCGCTGTCAAGATCAGTGTCACTTTTGTGCATAAGTGAAACAAATGTTTTTCTCTGGACACTTCTCTTTCTTGTGTGCTTTAATATTAATAGGCTGCACATTATGCAAAACAGATTGCACTGTCGACTGGGGGTCTTTTCCCCCCTCTTCCACATTTCGTTTTGGTGAAATGTTGGGGGTGGTGCTTTTTTATCTATACATAGATATGTGTAACAAACGTACCCTTCTGCCAGCTTCATTGTTATGCAAATTCATGAGTCCCTCGACTGACTGCTCATCCTCACGAGCATCCACAAAATCCTTGCTGAATGTGCCTCCAAATTTGATGTCTTCGGAGCAACCACCCCATTCCCATTTTCCTCTTGTGGGACGAGCCCTTACTCGCTCATCACAGCCGCACTCGGTGATCTCTCCTTTGCTGCATGCTCGGGTGATGCTGTAAGCGACTCCTGCTGCCGAGATGGCGTACACATAAGCCTTCTCTCTGCTTTCTGCTTTGAAAATTTCATAAAATGTTGATAAGCGAACAGTGATAAAGTATGATGGGGTATTATAATGAACAAACTGTTGGTCGTTATCGGAATACTTTTTCTATGCATATTTATATTTAGTTGTTTGTGTTTTGGGGCTGTTCAAAACATTGGGAGGAGGGATTGAGAAGGGAAGGGGGACCATCTGAAAATCACCATCATTATCATCCAAGTAGGTTTAAATTCGTCAGCGGATGCTACACGGTTTCTAATTTACAAAAAGATTTATGATCTCAGGTTCTTGTAACCTGGTGTACCGTATCTAACTTGTAGGTCTTAGCAAGTTCTATTTAGTACATGAAAGAGAAATGTGCTTCTTTCAGTTTCCTATACATGTGTATTTTTACAAAATAGAATGTAAAATTTTTTTTACTTGTCTGGAAATTTCTTTTTTTCTGATTGCCAAACATTTTAGGGCAGCTTTAGATGGTTTGACAGTGCCAGTGAAACTTGGCTACCTCTTCTTTGAATACATGCCCATAGTTATTATCTTCTTAGATAGTGCGTGTGGTAGTGCATTTTTCTGACTGTATGGGCGTGTAAGATAGTACAGAATTCCACTTGGATTTTTTTTTCTATCTGTTGTCGTATTGCTTCTTAATCCATAAGAATATTTCATCTCTCTTATTAAGTGTATAGAAGGGAAGACGAATGTATGAGTCGAAAAAAGCTGATGAGCTAAATCTTTCTTTACGTGTATTTCGTACTAAAAAAAAGTAGAAAATCAGTCATTCTGCAGTTGTACTAGTCAATATACAAAACCAGAAATTCGGCAGTATATTACTCTCTGCATCAACCAATTTGTAGTTTGGTTTGTTCTGAGGCATTTTGCATATTACTTAAAGTACTAGTAAATGTGCACATTTAACAACTAAATTGATAGTTTTGCACATTACCTAGTAAATCTCCAAAATGACCAATTTTTCAGTTTGGCATGTTTGTCTCTTAAGTAATTCAATTTTCACGTCTTTCAGTTCTCGTTTTTTTTTGTTGAAAGGCTAATCCGTTAGTTATTTACTAAAGCTCCCTTTGAATGAATTTTAATTTTAATATACAATGAACGGTTTTCTGATATTGAACATAAGTGTAAAATCTGAAATTACAAACTAAATGTGAGTAGATTTAGAATTTGTACATTTTGATGAGCACAGCTGTGAGGATGTTTACACGTTTTTGTGATAGGCATACTTCTGATGATGAGTAATTTTTTGTCATGTATCCTGATTTTTTGTTGTTGTTGTGTTCTAAGTTTTTTTCTATCTTGTCTCTTTCTCTTCTTCCTTTCTTTTTTTACAATATACTTTTTCGAAGATCAGTGACGGGCAAATCATAAATCATGTCCAGAATGAGGTTTTGGCCAAAATGGAAACACTAAACATAGCATCACTTTTTATTCTTGCTCTCATCTTCATAATGCATTACTTGCTATAATCTTTTACATTTTTTTTTTGGTTTAGAAAAAGTGGGGAGGGGGGTTGGGAGTTGGGACTTAAGATGGAGTTAGCAACTTCCTTATTTGTAGCATTTCTTAAGGATGTTCATTATGCACCAACAGCATACACTACCCATGTGTGTTCATAACTCAGTGTAACCGCATAAATGTGTCGTAATACAAACTTAAAACTTAATTCCTGCAAACTTAAAACGGCATTTAACTTTTTTATGTTTGCAGGATTTAGTTTTTATTATTATTATTTATTAAATAATTAATTATTTCAAGAAGAAAAAAAAATAGAATTGAAGGTAGTTCCTACTTACGTATCCTTAAAACTCCTCCAAAAACAGTCAATGTATTGTTAAAAGTAGTACAGTTCCATCTGTTCATCTTGAACTGGAATTGACATTCATCTATTCCCATCTTGGCTCCAGTACCAACAGTTTTCAACACATTCTGACTTAGACCACACAGTTCTTGTTGTCTTTTCACGAGATAATGGAGTTTGGTACAATGTTGTTTATAAGTTGTCGGCTTCAATTCCATGGTGCTCTGATATGCAGTTGGCATTCCTAGCAACCTTTTGAAGTATAAACATGATTACTTACAATTATTTTTAGAGAAGAAACAAATTATTATTATTATTATCATCTTGCCACTTTTGAAATTATTTCTCATTGAATATTTTCCTCAATGAACAATTTCCCTATGAGTTCCGTGTCATTGTCTGCACGCGATGTTTTTTTCATCATTGAATAACTAATTGTAACATTCAGTAAGGTTTGTACAAAGAAGGAAAATTATCTCGAGTTGTTTTAAAAAGTTATATGCCAAATTGGTAGTTGTCGATTTAGTTTGTTTATTGATAATTTAACCATCAGTATTTATTTTAGTTATTCCAAGTTTTTGCTTTTCATTTCGAGCCTATTTCATATTCTTGTAGGTGGCTTTTTATACCTTTGAGGCTATGTTACGAGCTTGTCTTTTAAAAAAAGTAAAAAATGCGATACCCACAGATCAGGGTATTTGCCAGTGAGGGAATCCTCAACTTTATTCAGCATATTGTGACAAACAGTATGTTTATATTATAATAGACCAATTGTAGAGAATAATAGGGCTATAAGCTGATTTTTCTATTTTACTTTTTATTGAATATATACTTCATGATGAATAATACTCGTTTTCATGAAATGTTTGGCTAAAATCTTTTGGGACACTTAATCCTTATCGTGCTTTTATAACATTTTGGATATACTGTGTGCTAGTTTTCGAGTTTTGAGTGATTATTTTCCTTCTAGTCTCTTCTGTTATTTGCCAGCATGAGGTTAATCCGGGAATAAAAAATGAAACATTTTTAAATTGAATAGAAGACTTGGAAGTTTTTAATTAAACAACTATTTTACTTTTTTTGTCAGTTTTTCATTTTAGAATCAATGTATCATCGTGTTATTTTAATATAACTGGCTTGCAATTTACACATTCTTGGTAAGAATTCCCTTGTACCAAATAAATTCACTTGCATATCATAGATATTAATGTATATTAATGTACTTTTATTTCATTAATATTTTACATGATGTTTATGAAGAATTCTATAGCTTTTGCATATATATTACTTTTCTAAAGTCTTGCTAGATGTAAACTTTTATTCATGAAATTAAGTTTATACTATTCGATCGTCGAGGGGATCATTATTATAACAGTGGCTAATTGAATTGTTGCCTTCGCAAATGCACACAATGCAATTTCTGCAGAAATATTTTTATAAGTCATAATTGGGGCCGAGGCTGAAGATTTCTACAGGTTACTTGTTTACTTTTCGTCCATTTTTTCCACATTCCAAACATACTATACATTCAAACTATACACAAACACTAGTGTTGGCTCACTGTGAGGGGTTTCTTCATTTCATTGTCCATCTAATTTCTTCTTTTTTAAAGAATAAGTTGGTTTCTTTTGAAAATTATATGTGGATTGGTTGACATTGATGGCTTGAATAGGCTGCAAAATTTAGCGCTCAGATTTTGCAACATTTCAACGTAGTAACACTTTGGTTTTGACTATTTTTCCTCTTTTTCTTAAGTAATTTTGTTACGTGAGTTGAATTTAAATTAAATTTACAGAAAAAAAAGACTTATGATCTCAATCTAAAACGAAATATTTGGGTGGTTTTCTAAAAGCACGATTTTTTTCGTTCTTTTTTTATTTGATCTGATCGTAAATTACTTTTAAATTAAATTCTTTCGAAAGGTTTTAAATTTTTTTAAATGGCTAACTTTTAGATTGTTGTACTACAAGATCGATGCTTTTTAAATCTAGTTTACGGGTTTGTTTTTTTTATTTTAAAGTTAAACCTCCTTTTCTTATTTTTGGTGGTTTTTTCTTATAAATCTAAAAGGTGTTTTCTTGATTTCTCTTAACTCTTGTGTCATTATATCGTTTTCTTACTTGGCATTATAATCTTAATGTATGTTCCTTGAGTGTTGTGGCTTCAGGGGTCAGACTAAATAACGAGATCTTTCAACAGCACCTTTTTTTTGTTAAAAAAAAACTAGCCCATTGCATGTGGTAGTGGGTAAGTCTTCTATAGTGATTCACTTATAAACGTATGGCTTTAAAAATGGTTGGTTTTGGTAATTTATGACACTATGGGAGGCAAATAAATTACAGTTTATTGCACAACGACTATACGTGGTTAAGAACCTAAAGGTGGTTTTAAAATCCTATGTTTTTTACCGGTGAAAACAAGGTGGATTTCCATCTAACACCACTTAGGACCGTTTTCTCGAACATTACATAACATTATAACTCCATGAGTAATCATTTTATGGCGAATTTCTTTTTGTGTAAATTTTTTTTTACCTTTTTTTTAAAAAAAAAAGTTTCGTGGGGTTTCTAACAGTGTTAAATTAAATCTTAGTTTTACGATCCACCTCCTCCTATTTTAAAATATTATCCATAACTTTATAGACACATTGGGTGTGGAGCTAATGGAAGAAAGAAAAACAGGATCTACACACCATTCATAATAATTTTTATAAATAATTCTTATGAGCAAAGTGTGTACAGATGGTTTTTTTTTTAAAAAAAAAATTAGCATTTCTTCCTTGAAGTTGTGGCCCCTGTAGTTGTTCAGGTCAAAAAAAGAAAAAAAAAACATTTTTCAATTTATTTTTATATTAATATTAATAAATATAGTTTTCTTTTTTTCATTCTATCCATTTGTATGGTTATTCTGAGTGTGGGTGTAAGTGAATTAACTAGATTTTCAAATATATGTCTCAATAAATTTCATATTGTAGACTTGTACGCCCCCCAATTCCAAACCTCTCCCTTTTCTCGTTTAATTTCCCCCCTCCACTTTTTCATCCTGTGTTGGATGATGATATTCACTTGGGTTTTTCAACATAAGAGTTTTAGGGGTGAGAGAGGGAATGGGAAAAGTATTTAATTTCGTTTATTCATTGTTATGTTCAGACAGTTCACACATTTATATGCATTGATCCTCGTATATGTCTATTTCTAATATATAAAACCTTATTTTTTTTTCAAATGTCACTTCATCTTTTGTGATTGTGACATTTATTTTGAAACCCTCCCCCCCCCCCCCTTCATCATTTCACTTTTCGTGTATTCGAAAATTACTTTTTTTCCCTTTTATTCTGTAGTACGAAGTAGGTTTGTAACTTATAAAAACTGATTGGCAGCTGATTTGTGAATTTTGTGGATTAGTTTAATTTCTAATATGTATGCAATCTTTTTTTTGTCCTAATAATTTTCTCGATCACAATTGCATAAAATAATTATAGCTACCTTTACAAACAATTAAAACAATACAAAACTTAATGCAGCTTATCATTTTTTAATAATAGGATATAAAAAGCAATTTTAATTTTTTTCTGGTTTATGGCAATTTTTTTTGGCAATTTTATTTAAAGTGTCTATCGTCTTTTTAAGTGACTAGGAATATGAACGTATTGATTTGAAAAGGAGTAAACTTTTTTCTTCTTCTACTTCATGTGAATTCTGTTAGTGTCAATGTCAATTTCGCTTCTCCCGCTAACTTCTAAGAAGATAATAACAATGGTTAAAGTGGAATGGATTTGTCTTATCACTTTTTGTTGTGATTGCAAACCGATGTAATAGTTTTAAGACTCGTTTAGTCTTGTCTTAATGGGCATAGCCACTTGAGAATTATGATAAGAAGACACGAAAAGTGTTTTTCCTGTCTACTTTTCCATCCATTCTAGCTAAAAGACAAAGTGATGTCTTTGTTTTACGGAACTTTTGCAGTTAGTCCCATTTATGATTTTTAGAGATTGTAATAACTATTTGCAGATTGTTTATGTGATTTTTGTTTTCTGGTTTTTAAATCAGTTGTAGATTTACTTGAAATATTTCAGACATTAGCTTTTTAGAATAACATTGTTTGGATATTTTCATTAATTGAATATTTTGCATAGTAAAAATATTAACTTAAATGTTAACATGTTTTAGACATCTTAATATATTTTGTTGCTTGTTTATGAGGTCAAGTGCGATTATAGTATGATGACATGGATGTTTGTTGTTAGTTATTCTGTATATTTAGAGTAAATATGTAAACAAACTATCTGTACGTGAAGGTTTTTGTTATGTATTTTTTAGGGAGTCCTTTCTCTTTTTTTTTTTTCTTTTCTTCCTAGGATGAAAAGAATGCTTTCACTTATTTTTAAGCATGTCCACAATACATCCCATCAGAATTGACAGCTCTACAACAGATGTACAATACAATAGGGTCCCAATATATCATGAGCAGCTCAGTTTATACAATAAATACAGACATCTAGTTAAACAATTGTTATATAAAGGAGTTTGCAATGCGAACCCATAATTTTAACAAATAATTATTTTTAATTGGTCATAAAATTAGTAAATTACATTTATGGAACTTTTTTGTTTGACGTTTCCTGTTCCTTGCAAATCAAACTAATAGCAATAACTCGTTAACACCTGCTTAGTCACACCTACATACAGTAACTATTCAGTATCGTTTTAAGGTTAACATGTTATAAAAATGTATTATATTTTTTTTTCCAAAACTTTGCGAAGGTCTTTATTTTTTTTAGATTGAGTTATATAATGTATCCATGCAAAACATAAGATCATAACTGAGTGTAGGTGGTTTATAGCATCAAATTTGTCTTGTCACTGCAGCTCTTAACCAGTTTTCCACTTAAATTACCAATTAACATACATGTTAAGCAACTGCAGCACATGTGATTTGCTGATTGCTTGATTTAATGACAACGTTTGGAAGTTGTTGCTAGACAATTCTGAACTGTAACATTTTTGAAAAATATAATTAAATTTGATATTTTTCATCATCAGTTTTTGGCAATTCTGGTGTCTATATGTAAATTGAGTATTAGCCCTACTTACATGTATGTTTAATTGGGCTCTGCTGATATTATAATTTTGCCGATTCGAAAGGTTATGAAAATACCTCGTTATGGAATATACACAATTTTTTTTAAAGCTAAAAGATGTTCCTGAATGACGAAAGATAGTTAGTAAAATGGACCTTTTTTGAGGTCAATGATCTTTCAAAAGGATGTAAAATTAAAACTCCTTTGAATATTACAACCAAAAGGCTTTAATATCGGGTCACAACATTCAAGAAACTATTGCAACTTCAATTATTGTTCAAAACACAGTAGTTTGTTGCTTACAATCGAGACTATATTTTGTAAACATGAAATTTCAATTAACATTGCGTGAACACTTTGGAGTGTGGAGGATCTTAACAGATTAATAGTTTATTAACAAATTTATATGTTCAATTGGGATGCATTACACGCTTGTATTGGCATAATCAGCATTAAGAACGTTAACTAACGGTCCTGATGCAATCGGTTTACCGATGTATCTGTCGGCCTACTGTCATTTAAGGATTTCGATATAACGAAAACAATAATTTAAAAATATTTTATTAGTTAAACCTTTCACATTAACAAAATGACAAGATAGCATTGCCAAATTCAGTTTATTTTTTGAATTCGTTATTATCTAAATACATTTTTTTTGTAAAAAATACTAAAAAATTGTATTTAATATGTACATTGCTTGATAATAGCTAGCAACTTGAAATTCTTCACTGTAGATATTGGCTTGTGTGGCTTAGATTTACATTCATAACCTAAGTTTACATTCATAACCTTAATTGACCAGAACTATGTTTGTAATTTCTTTTCACCAATTTACAATTGTTCTGACAACTAGCTTCTAAATTGTACTCGTGAAATGGATGTCATATTTTGTTTTTAAAGTTGGAGACAGCTTCTAAAATATGTTCATGACAATATCAACAAGCTGCTGCAATTAATTCGTGTTTAGAGTTGTTGATAGATTTGTTAATCTTGGCATGTCCATCAGAATTCAGGAGACGATCATCATGACTCCGAGTTGTTTGACCTCTCTTTTTTTACGTTGTTTTCTTTTTAAGAATATATTGGTTGACTTATTGAAAAATTGATGGTCAAACTAGAACATTATTTATAAAAAAAAGAAGAATCTTTTTTTTAAAAGTATGTGTGGAAAATTAGGTTTAGAAGACATTCTAGAATAATTGTTGTTAGACCTGATAGAAACTTCATCATCTATTTCCAATTAGGACCACAGATTGCTTTACTTGTTATTATTTGTCCACTTTTTTTATTACGTTTGTACAGTTTTTTTAAGTATTCCTACGGAAATTGGCTTGTTAGGTATCCGTAAAGTCTGTAGACAACCTATTCCCGTAGGCGTTTGTGTATGCATAATACATTTGGCCACCTGTTGTGTAATCTGTACTGAACTGTCCAGTTGTCGTCCACGGGGTGTTCAGACTTTTACATAGAATGGAAACAAAAAAACAAGCAGCGTCCTGCTGAGTTGTGTTCATTGGCCCTGTTTTCTCTCTCTCTCTACTTGTTTCTCTACTGTAATGTTCTATTCATTAGAAGCTAAACTGACTTTTGACAAAAATAAAGGCTAGGTGTGCGTTCACAATGTGGCAGACTAGAATGCTAATTGTTAAAGTCCATGACATTCGATAAATACAGGGACATTTTTTGTTATTAATACATTTTGGAGATTTTCATACAAACTCTTACCATTTATTATTACATTTTTTGTTTTTACATGTTGGTTGAATAATGATTATATAGATTAACGAGAAAATATGCTTACCACCAACTTGCATAAGCCACTTCCGCTGTCAGCAATAGACTAACCAGTAGTACTAATCTGCTGGAGAGTTCCATGACAAAAAATATTAGCAGAACATGACTTTTTTTTTCCTTCACTTATGTTTTTGACACGTTTTTCTGAAAATATTCCATTTGAGTTTTACAATTATAAAGTCATTTATTCTTTAAAGGTGTAATACTCAGGTTAACTTGAAACACACAAAAGTTTTCTTCCATTTTGCCCTTAAAGAATCTATATGTGACATAGTAAAATTAGCGAACACAGCACATTGTTGTCGTCTTCGAGAGGGTGAGAGGTTGCACAAACACGAGAGTTTCAAAATAATCCCAGGATGCAGGTCTCGTAATAAGGCATTAATGTCCATTGTGACCAGTTCCACCTTTATTGCTGATGCATCCATGAGATTGAACTTGAAGAAGCTTCCACGTTTGGGGCATGTAACTCAACTTGCCACTACTACTATTACTACTGATGTATCGGTTATATTTCAACTGCAAATCCAATTGCATTGTTATTCGTTTATGTGGTCTCAACAACATTTTTTTCTCGGTTTCTTTACGTCCAACGGCAAATTCCAAAAGTACCTAGTCTAATTGTGAATCCATTAGCTCAAAATTCCAGCGTCGAGCCCATTAAAAACACAGTTTCTCAAGAGCACTCAAAGGTATCTAGTGTTTTTCAAGAGAAAAAAATAGTCTTTAGGCGAATTAAGAAACGTTTTTCCATCGTCTTGCATATGTTATTAGTTATTATTAATCCATTGCATTTACTTCTCATGAAGGGTTTTAATTATGACCTCCTGTGGTGCTTAACCAGACCATGGAAACTAGGATTGTTTTCTTTTAATAACTTATCATTCAATCGAGTGATTATCCTGTCATCCACAGTCTTTTATTTCATTTCATGAAATTTTTGTTAAAATTTTCAACAAAAAATTAATTTGTTAAGGTTTTTTTTTCTTTCTGGTTTCGCTCTTTTTTGGGGGGTGATTAGTACCTTACCTTAAAAGATAAAAAACACGACAGAATATTTTAAAATTAAATTTTATTTATAAATAATTTAAGTCAAATTGAACTTCTGAAACAATACTTATTAATGAAACCATAAAGTTCAGTTAAGTTTTTACTTTAAGAAATGTTTTTTTTACATAGGACCCCATAAATTGGTATTCACAAAAGAAAGTTCAGTAATAATTGTAGAAATTCGAATTTTTTAAAAAAATGTCTATAGTTATAAGTTCTAACTTAAATAATTTTTTAAATAATTAAATATAAAGCAGCTTGCTTACCTTTTTATGATACTGAGTTTTCCACACTTGTGTAATTTTGTGTATAATGTAAATACTCCTCTGGTAGCTTTTATATTTTTAGTTGCAGTTTTACTTTTATGTTTAATTACTCATCATCGTGAGTGTCATTCATTTACACAGTAAAAAAAAAGTGACAAAAGTCAATTCATTTATCTTTGGTGGCAAGTTTACTTCATTTGTTCACTCACTTTTCACGGGTCTATACGATGTTTTTAGTAGCTCAGTATATGTATGTGTATATGGGCTTACTATAAACAAAAGTGTCTCCGTGTTTTTGTGTGTTCATAGGATCTCACCGGGTATTTTGAGAGCCAAGCTCGGCAAGTATGTTAGTGGCCATCGATGTTGTCGAATTGGGCTAGGGTAGGCCTTAGGACGTCCACCAATAGGCGTGCGTTTTAGTTTTGTTTCGTAGGCACTCAAAAGTTTTTTTTTGTTGTTGTTGCAAACGTTTGGAAGCTGCTTGTTGACAGAGGTGTGTTTGCAGTGTTTATTTGTGAGACTTATAATACCAGGTACACGTTAAGAGTTTACGGGTTCTATTTTGCTTTAATATTAATAGTTTGTAAGATTGTAATTGATGCCGTAAAATACACATGTTAAACAACTTTTGCACGTGTAGATTTTTAAGGCTTAGAAATGTGCATCAGTAATTAATTTCTCTTGAAAGATTATTTTTTACAAACTGCTAAAAAACATTAAAAACTGAACACAACATTTTTTTTTAAATAATTATAATAAATTTGATTAGGAATCTGAAGGTGATAAAACATTTAAAACATTTACCAAGTCAATTACAAACAATAATTTCACACAATATACAAAGAAATACATATTTTCACAATTTTAAATAAATAAAAAAATTATAGAAACTTAAAAATATAATCCCCAATAACAATAAATAATCAAGGCAAATCAAACAATTTTAACTTTTTTTTACAAAAAATGCCAAGGAAGGAGAATCGGCAAATTATGAATTTGTGAATTTATGAATTTTTTATTTTCATTTTTGTTTTTATTTTTTTCATCATAATTTCAATAATTTCTTAAATGTTTGAGGGACTATTTGATTTGACTAAAAATATCTAGTATAAACTGAAATAGTCACTTGTGTGCCTATTTAAAATTATTAAAAAAATATTTGGGCAAAATATTTGGCACCTGTAAGTTACTTTTACTAAGCTACTACACATTTTATGATGAACTATTATTAGCTCATATTCTTAATTCTGAAATTGTTGTATTTCTGACTCATATATGTACCGGTCTTAAAGTTATATTAGAAGTTACTAGACTGTTTTATTTGTATAATAGCGAAAACATTTTATGATATGATTCTATTCTACCCACAAATTTCATTATGTGTACTGTGTGTGTGGCGTTATAGTGTGTCTGGTGTTTAACTTTATGATCATCAACCACCAATATCATCTTGGATTCATTGTAAAGACGGGTTATTGGAGTTTTCTAATTACTCAGCAGGGAATAAGAGTGAGGAGGGTTTTCGTTCGACTTTTAATGAGTTCGATGGGACCCATTTGTGGTTTCGCAGAACATTCAGTGACAAAATTTTTATGTTTTGTCGATATAATTGTGGGACTTCTACTAGTTTTTATACGAATTTTGGTTGCATTATTCACCCTAGTATTATATATATATATATACTATAAACACAGATTTGTCATTATTGTGTAATATAAATGAAAAGATGTGCAACAATACAAACATTTAAGTTAATGCCTTATAGATCCCCAGTGGTAGTAATAGGCTACATAATGTTCCTGGTTATAATAGTCTTAATAATTTTAGTACAACTAAGAGCTGGTATACATTATCCATTCCTTGGTTAAATTTTGTCTTCTCTAGAATAATGTACTTTCAACATTTTAAAGTAATTTGGTCATTGTGATCGGGTCAGTTTTTATACACCTTGTATTTTACTGTACCAATTCCTAGTTACTAGTGCCTATACATTGTAATCCTCATATACAAAAATATTTACTGTAATATTCTCAGTATATGCATGAAAAGGTTATCCTTATGAGTTATGAAAGATTTATTAGTGAATTTAGTGTGTCATAAATAAATTGCTACAATCATTATTCATTACTTTCATGTAAGCTTTATTAAGTCTTAAAAGTCGGAGTTCTCAGTGACCGCTCACATGTAATTGGTTTAACAGTCATCTCAGTACATAAGTAATGTCAATTGTAATTTTTAGATGTAGTAATTCTATAATAAAATTGAACCGACACTTTTATAGAAGTCACTAAAAATATGAAAGTTTGTTAGAAACTATGTAGAATAAAGGTACTAAAAAAATTTTTTTTAACAAAACATTGTAAACTTTTAATGATCACATTTTAATATCTATTTTTTGCTTCAGTCTTTACTGATAAATAATTTTAAAATTGTAATATGATTTTTTTTTTTAAAAAAAGACATTATCATGGCAATACTCATAGCATATTCATTCATTTACTGGTTTAGTTTCTATCAAACATTGATTTTTTTTAAATAGTCGATTCTATTGTTTTATTGAAAATTAAAGAATGTAGCAGTGTTATTAGAGACATTTCTTATGTAGGCCTACTTTTGAGCTGTCATTTGCCTGTTTTAAGATTAGAAAATATGCATATATGATCTTACATTTTATTTGTTTTCAATTTTAAACTTATTTTTCTGGAAGCCATAAAATGATGATATAATTTGTTGATTGAACTGTCTGAATATTTCTTTCCATTCCTTTCTCATTGTTTTTTTTTTCGGTTATAATTTTTAAATGAAAAAAATTACATGAATATAATCATAAAAAATGATATATTATACGGATTAACGCCAATTCTGAAATGGGTAATTTTGTTAATCTGTGTTGCCTCCAGCCGAGGAAAATGTTTAAGGGTTTTTTTGTTCTCCACTCTCTCTCTCCCAACCTCTGTCTGTTCTCTTCATAACGTGGAGTTTTATTATTATTTTTGGAGTTTTTTTTTTCTCTCTAGTTTTTTATGGTTTATTATATACCTTATGATCACCACACAGGTTCACCCCATAAAATTCTTGATCTGTAATGCATGCATGTCAGAATGTATGACCGTAATTTTTTTTTCTGTTCTGTCACTGTTACAAGACCCCCTAATGAAATAAACCACAACCTAGCAGGTTAGCTGTCATTCTTCGTGGAGGACAAATGAACAGAAGAACAAATTTCTCTCTTCTTACATTTTTGTTGGTACTTTTACTTCCTTTGCAAATAACAACAGTTGAAATATTTTTTTCTTCTTCTTCTTCTGACTAAATACTAGTCTATGTATACCTTTTTCTTTGTAAAAACTTCATTTACTGTATATTTAAAAACGGGGAAGGCTAAAGGGAGTTATTTTAGCTTAAAAAAGTAATCTAACCAACTTGAGAGGTGTCTATTATGGTAGGTGATGTATTATGGTGGTCCTCTTAAAAAAAAGGTTGGTGTAAGATAAAGATTAGGGATTTTTCTTAAGCCGGGTTTACACATACTGAATTTTGCTCGCAAAATAAAATATATCAACGTTTTTTTTTAATTTTAAAATTTTCTAATGAACCTGTGACATCAAACATCTTACTTACTGTGCAAAGACGTGATGAATAGAATCGTGCAGAATAGAATGAACACAAAATTTAAATTGCTTTTTTTCTGATTTTATGTGAACTGTACAGGAAATTGCATTTTCTGAACTTTTTCTATGTTTGTGTTTCTTAATGGAATTTTGCATTTAGGAACCAGGCTAATATAGAAAAATAATGTTTCACAGTTGTTACAAAAATTTGAAAACTTTACGTACAAGAACGTGAAGAAACTTTAAACTTTAAACAAGAAACTTTACGTATCAATTAGAAATTGTTTTTATTAAAGAATTTGACAAATTATCATAAAATATATAATTTCAAATTACTAGCAACATAGAAAACAGTGGTGGGAACTTAGAAGAGACACATTCAGGAATTTCAAAAAGACTTTTTTTTTTCTTTTAATGTTCAATTGTTAATCCCTCAGTCAGTATATTTGGAGACCAATCCCCTCAATCACTATTTCAAGAAAGGGATGTTGAGATTATGTATACATTTTTTTTTAAAGTGGTCCCTTAGTGTAGATGGGGTCCTACTGGAATCTATGATGTTAACCGGCTGATGAAATCCGATAGTTTGTTAGAGCAGCAGGGCTACTTCAGATCGCAAGAGTACAAAAGAAAAAGAATACACCTTCAACAACCCAAAAAAAAAATAAACCAAATATGAGGAACAAAAGTGAGGTAAAAGTCATTCGCTCGACTGCACATTGTCAATCGTTGTATGGTTCGTCATCTAAAATAATCATGGACGTGTTCACTTTTGTGGTATGGTCATCACCAATCGAGCACAAGTTATAAAGTGACAGGCTATGCTTGATATGAATACATTTATATGGGGGGAGAAATTGGGCTGTTTGTGGGCACCTTTTGCATTTGAATATCCAGCTGTGTTTTTTTAACATTGAATCAGCCATTTTATATAGAATTTTTTTTCTTGATTTGTTTTTGGGGTTAGAACCTTGATCCTGTAAAAAAATTGTAATTCTCAAGTTATGAATACTTCCATAAAACTGACATTTGGAGGGACTTATAATTTTGGACTTATGTGATTATTGCTAGTGGACTTATATGCTTATGTTTTTACTAAAAATGTATAAGTTAGACATTATAGTTTTAATTTAACATTTTAGTATTCGGTGTTTTTTTCAGGTTTATTATTAACTTTAGCAAAAGGTTTTCAGTGTTTTGTCACTGTTTTCACAGCTTTGTTTTGCAAGTTTTAGAAGACTGTCCGCAGTTTCCTATACCGAGTAGTTTAATGCTTTGCTTAAAGGTTTCAAAGATATTTCTTTCTTTTTTAAACTAATGGTTCATGGATCTCTTGTCGGAAGTCAATAAATACTACACCAATGTCTCTTAAATTTGTTGCTTAAATCTGTATTGCACATGGTCATTGTTTGTAGTCTTTGTTCCTCAAAAAGCATAATCATTTTAGCAAGAATGTTGAATTGTTGATGTTGGTTTCTAATGGGTAGGAACTTCATCCTGTCTAAAACGGTGGCACTGGCGAAGAAGCGCCAAAGTTAATAAATGCCAATTGGTAAAATAGTAAATTGGAGCAAACGCCAAATTGAACAATCAAATCACCAAATTGAACAAACGATAATCTGATTTTTTGTGTGGCGTTTATTCAATTTTGTGTACACGTATGTTCAATTCGATGCTTATTCAGCTTGGCATTTGTTTAATTTGGCGCTTAATCAGTTCTTTTAAATTGAATCTACGAAAAATTATTATTTACAAAGATCATTTCAAGATTATTTGATTTTACAAGATTATTTTCTTTAAGTTTATAGCTGTTGAAGATGTTTTTGAAAATTGATTTCAAGACATATATCTCTTATTGTAATTTATACAAAACATCTATTAGTGTTGTTGTAGTGGTGGTGTATTTTTGTTGGCAATGTATTCAAAGCAAGAAGAGATGATTAGATTAGAGTAACGAATCCAGCTGGGTGCGACAGAAAATTTAAATATAGACTATGGAGAACATGTATCGTAATGTGCCATTGTGGTGAAATCGCCTCGGTCATTAGACCTCAGGTGGGTTGCCAGAACTTTACATGTGCTTATTGCTGCTAAATAGTGTAGTTATTTGAAGGCCGACGATGCTAAAACGTTTCAGTATAAACTATAAATCAGTTGGTTAGTTAGTTTTCTGGTGGTCTTCACTAACTGGCCCTTTTTTTCCCTTTCTTTTTTCGTCTCCTATTGTGGAGGGAAAAAATCTCATCGTCTGTCTTGTGTCAAGTGCAACTTTGCAAAATCTTGTTGGTTGGAAGTTGCGACACACCTTCTCTAGAGGTTTGTATGTGTGTGTTTTTCTTGCTCGATGGTTTAGCACGTACTTTTTTTTTTCCTATTTAAAAAGATATTCAGGTTTTCCTTGGTGTTTACTACAAAAAAATGTTGTTTTTTGATTCAGTGTTGTTTTCGACCTTTTCCGCCTCTTTTCTAATTTTTCTTTGTCTTGAAAAGAAATCTTAGGGGTTGTGTGCCCACCTTGTTCCTTTGTTGTATTCATGTAATGAAGGCAATTAGAAGTGATAAAATACACCAAGTAATGTAAATGTATAGCTTCTAACTGAAAGTATAGTTTTGGCTTGTTGCACATTTTAAATTTTTAAAAGTGGCTCACAAGCGTCAAATACAAAGAATGCATTTTTCTTGTATTGAAAAAAGTTACATTAGTATTTATGATGAGCCTCCAAACAGCTGTGGATCTGTGCAGTTTTACTAGTTTGGACGAGTTGTAGGGATAGTTGCAAAATGTGTTTTACAGAATCAATCTTTTCCTTCCTATAAAAAATCGATGTTTATATATATTTATACATACTGCATTTTTTAAAATGCAAATAGATGTTTTTTTATCAGTTGCCCTTTTAAGTTGTTTAGAAGATGTCATTGGGGACATTGGGATAATAAGAATACGAAGGAGGGTCACATACAGATTGTGTATCGTCGACACTTTACCAAAATGAATAATTTATACTAAAATGAACAAAAATCTTGCTGTGTTCTTCTGATATATCTGTGTGTGTGTACGTTTTTGCACTATGTGTCATTCATTCTCTTTTTCATCCTACACGTTGTACCCCATTTCTATTCTCTGCATGTTTTATTTTTTTGTTCCACCAAATATTAACCGTTTAAAAATGCATGAGGATTTTTTAGTTTTTCTACACAAGTTCACTTGCAACAATGCAATTTTAAGTGCCACCATAAAAAACAAGATATAGATATGAGAATAGAAGATATCACTGTCTATATATCTATGCTGTGCTGTAGTTTTTGCCATTGTAGCAATATAATGTATGAGTGGGTTGGCTGTACATTTTTTATTTTTTTCGAAGAATGTGGAAACTTGATAAAAATCTTAGTAATTTGTTGTTTTGTAGCAAAATTGCATTTTGATTTTATCAGTTAGTTGTTGTTTGGAATCTATAGGTTTTTTTTTAAGTTAACATTGATAAGTATTCATGAAAATGTATGATATAGACACACACACACACACACACAGATTGAGAGAACAAAACTGTTGGCATATGTCATATCACAGTCTCGTTATACTAGCCTAATCAGGACAATGTTTAGAATTTTATGCAACATGTACAAAATGTACATTCAAGACTTAAGTTGAAGTTGCAACCAATTTGATCTTTACGTAAAGCTCTTTTTTTCTTCTTTTTCGAATAATATTGGTAGATTTTAGTTATGTAAAGGATGACGTTTTTTTTCTTCTTCTATTTTGAACAGCTTATCATAGTTTGTAAGTGAGAGGCCATTCTGTGATTGTCGTTTGTTATCTCAAACTGAACAGCAAACCTTGCTGATGGTTGGTTTTGAAAAAGTCAATGTGAATATTGTCTATTTTGTTGAAGGAAGGAGGAGGTCAGTGAACACACCAGATTTGATGTATTTTTTTTTATAATCAATGTGATTTCTATGTCACATTGTAGTCAAAGTGTGTATTGAAAAGTGGACAAAGGGAAATGAAAAGTTTGGTGGTTCCTATCTGAAGACAGTTAAAACAGCACATGTTTTTCTATATATCAGTTGTGTTGCCTGTATGTTGTAAGCGCTGATTATTGCGCATATGTGATGGGAAGAATGAAAATAAGAGAAAAGCTGGGGAGTTTCTTTGGGGTTAATACTATGAAACACTGTGGATCACATTATTAATGATTGCTAACTATGAGATAGTCAAAGGTAATGGTAAATGCATGAAATTTTGATAGAAAATTTCATGTAAAAGTTGATGAGCATAGCAATTATTAAGAATATCACCCTATGGTCTTATTAGAAGGAGGGGGATTTGAAATACATTTTTTATCATACATTTAAGCGCAAAGTACAAAACCATATAATAAAAATTTACATAATTAATAATCTGCTGCAATTTGTTTTGTTTATGTCACGGTTATCGTTACATTATGGTAAATAGTTGTACTGGTTGCTTCACTGTAATCATTGCAGTTTCTTTCAATTCATTGGTATTCTTGTTTTAAGGAGCTATTTTTGTTGGCATGTCATTTATATTTCTAATGTCATGCATATGGTAATGAATTATGTCTAATTGTGACTTTCCTTTTAAAAGTTAGCTGATGAAATAGTGGTGGTGCTGAAGAGTGACATAGTGATTAGATTGTCTGAGTATTTCATCTACATACTTAGCATTTGAACAACTATTCCAGAGGTTGGTTTTTTTTTTTGCAGTCCTCTTTCTCCCCTATCATATTTAACTTGGTAGGTGTTTTTGTGTGTGTGTGTATATCATGACTTCGAAAGTGAAATATGGTTCCCGTGCGTGTCGTAATGGATAATAGGTTTGAAGAACTTGGAATAGAATTCGTGATATCAATCTGACAATCTACATTACATTATATTACATACTACTCAGTCAGACAAAAGTTTCCATTTCTACTTTTGCAGCTCTTCTTTAAAACATTAATGATAGAACTAGTAAATTTCTATTGCCACGTTTACACCATGGAAGTTTTTGTTTTGTTACTGTATAGGCTATACTACTACATCTATGACCTCTTACATTTGGTTTTATAAATGTCCACTTTTTAAATAAGTATAAATTTATTATTTTGTGGCAAATAACTTGTCTAATGATATTTTGGAGTTAATAAACTTGATTTCTAATCTTTCTATTGGGAAAAACAGTATTAAAATTTTTAAATAACTACACAAGTCACATATTTAACGGTACTATTTAGTATCTTTTGGTAATTTTTACACTATTCTGTGTATCATTTTACCAATTATCATTATCATTTTAATCAATTTTACTTAAAAGTGAAGCTACTGAGCTACTTTCTATTAAAATATGTTAATTGTGTAGGTATATAACTTATGTTTTAAAAGAATAAATTTTTGAAACTTAAATATACCTACTGTTTTTCATATTAGACAACGTTTAAATAAGTCTTAAGTTAATAAATTTGTTCACAGTGTAAACGTACCATTAGTACGAACATTTGTAATGCACATTTTGTCAGTATTCTTCGAAGAGCGACTCCGTTTTTTTCTTCTTCTGTTTTCAGTTTAAAAGTGTAACATGTGCTGGTGTTTATGAGGAAAAGAAAATTATTGCCGTTAATAATTCTAAAGATTTTACTTGTGCATTTGTAAAACCCAAGGCCGATAGCTAGAGAATTATGGTAGAAGTTTTCAATTTGGGTCACAGTTTTACCAATTTACTTGCAAAAGTCACCCATCTCTTACATGTATATAACGAAAAAGGCTTGAGAAAAATTGTAGTCTTGGTGTTGCTTTTAATTTCGAGTGTCAACCCAAGAAAACCACGAAAATAAATTATAGAATCCTTTGAAAATAGGTTTTTCGAAGTCAGTTCATAAGAGTAAAGTAAGGTCGGTCGGCCATAAATTGAAATAAATGGATTTTGCTTGTACGGAAGTCACAAATTCTATTCTATCCTATAGTAAATATTGATTAAGCCTTTTTTTTGTATATATTATAGGCAGTGGACGTGTTTAAATTATTGTAGGAATTAAAAATAGTTCTCGCTGCTCGTACATATATTAAATCAAGTATTATGTGTAAGCCGCCTACAGATCTTGTTTTGTTTTTTTAAAAGAAACAGGATTTCTGTTCTACAAGGCGGACATAAAGTTCAAATCCTTAAAATATAGCTTAGGTTGCCACCAGTTAGCTGATAAAATAAAGTCTAAATGAAGAAATGAATCTTCGGGTAAAGAATTGTTAGGATTTTTCAACGTTGTTCTCTCAATGGCAGTGACTGCAACATGGTTGCAGTAATTCGTACCAAAGAGTCACACAGAAAGGACTCGTGAGAATTAAAAGTTATATAAGCACGACTGAGGTTTGTATACTGACCATTGTCGTAATAGGCTGCACATATGGTCGTATAGATGTCACACTTTCTATTGTGATTTATTCAAAAGGGGATTAGCGTGAAATATAGCCGCAATTTACCTTCGTTTGACAGCTAAATTATTGGAAATTCAGAAGAGAACAAGCGGCGGCCACCCTAGCTCTCTTATCCCCCCTCTCTCTTATTTAATAGGTTATATAACACTTGTGAGGTTTGCTTTTTTTTTTTACTAAAAAGTTATCTTCTTTATTATACATAGGCATATTCGATGGGCATGTTGTATGCCTAGGTTAGTTTTGCAGCCTGGGCTAAAAGTTCATTGACTCTCCATGAGATGTGTTGTTGCACAAGACTAGGGTTTGTTTTTCCATGTGACTTTCCCTGTCTCAGTTATTGATGAGAGGAAATTAAGTAAGATACAAAATGATAAAAGAGATTCATTTTATGACTATGAACGTGCATAAGAAATAGAAATGTTTGCATTTTAAAACAATGTTCCTTGTATTGATATATTATTTGAATACTCCAAGTGTTTTGTGGGCGCCATTGGAAGTATAGAATCTATGCTTATTATTTGGAAGAATGATTTTTATACAAATATAATTTAATATCAGTTTCAGTTTTTAATGGTGAGTCATAATTAACAGTTCTTTTGTTCTTTAGTAGTTTTATTTTAAACATGGTTTCCATGCTAAAATGTTAATAATATCTAAGTATGCCATATATGGCCACTACAGTATATATTTTGCAAGCAAAAATCAACACATTACATATATGTTTATGTACATTAGGCATAATTAGCTCAATGTATAGGTATTTTTTCGTGTTACAATGTGCATCTCCCCCATGTTAATTGTAAGAGGAGTTGCTTGATTTTAAAGTTTTTATTTAAAAACTAGAAGGTAGGTAGAATTTTTTTAGAATTATGTTTATAGATGTTTTCTGGTCTCTATTTAAAATTTTATTCATTTCTATTGATCTATTTAGTTTTTATAAAGTATTTTGTACTTCAATGTACATTTCTAATGTCAAGTATATTATTAGTTGATACGTTTTATAATACATTATTCCGGTTTAAGGGTGGGCAAATATGGCAGTCACCACGGGCTTGAACAGGCTTCTGCTGAAAAAACGTAAAGAACAAAACTTAAACTCCCTTCTTTGAAAACTTTATTACAATAATTGAATGTGACCATTTACAGTGTAGTACCTTGTTGCCATTATATCACTATTTGCTTTAATTAACCATAAGGCTTTTAAGTATTTTGAATAAGGAAAATAGGATAGTTTTCTAAGTCTTGTTACAATACTGATTGGCATTTTTATGAATTATACAATTTTTTTTTAAACTTTTGCCTTCACCGAGAGTTCCGAATCACTACTAATCATTTGAGAAATATAATTAATTATCAATAGGCATCATTAATTTAACTGTATAAATAATATTAAAAGTGATTGAAATTGAAATTGTTTAATAAATTACAGAAATTTAGATAGTAATACAAATAATCCTACTTAGAATGTGGGCAAAAAAAATATACAAATTTTGTGTTTGTTTTATAGTGATTCGTATTGTTTGTGCCAATCAAGGTATTTTTGTGACAAGCGACTGGCAGATGGTTTTGTGTGCTCCAATGCTTTCAGGACATTGTCAGTATTTATAGGATCCAAAGACACATTCTTCATCTTTTCATCTGTTTTTTTTTTAAAAAAAATCATACATTGTAATGAACTGGTTTTAAGTTGATTTGATTGATTAACTTGAATTAAAATTATAATTTTTGATTTTGAACCTCCTTCCGGACTCCCAAGTACTTCAAAGATTTGTCTGAGTCGTTGCATTGCTGCTTCTTTGCATACTAAACGAATGTCAGAACCAGAATACCCTTCAGAATTCTTATAATAAAACAACAACATTAATTAAGGAATGTTTACGCCAATAATTATTAGTTGAGTATCTATTTCTAACCTCAGCCAAAATGTTATAATCGAGTTCGCTACGAAGTTCTAGTCCGTAATCTTCGGATTTGCAAACGGACGCTGGAAGATGTTGCTCAAACATTCCTTTTCGAGCTTCCTTGTTTGGCAAGTGAACTAAAATTCGTTTCTCCAAACGCCTCAACATTGCACAATCCAGTTCCCTAAATGAATCCTTTGTTATTTATTGAAGTCAGGCACATACTATACTGGCTACACAATCCTATGTTAGTAATATCAGGTTTTGGCGCTGCCCCATGGATATATTTCTTTCACCTTTTTATTTCAGCTACATGCTGGGTATTTTTGACTATTTTTAATTGAATACATACAAATGGCGATTTGACTTAAATTTAGGTGATTAGCAATTACCAACGAGCTTAAAACACTTTCAGGATGATGAGCATGGAGTTATTGCAACAAATTGGTAGCCTCTGACCGAAGGTTTGAAACCCACAGGACTCCATTAGGTCGCATCTTCTCCTGTCACATTTTCAACCAACTGTTATAGGCAGCACAGTCTTGAAGGTCTCGTACAGAGACGTTGTAACCACAACCTGCACAAGACAAGGTACTGCAGCACATCCAGAATGGCAAGGAACACGAGTGGGATTTGAACTCTTCAGAACGTAGGTTCATAGGTTCAGGGTTAAAGGCTTTAACCATTAGGCTATTCTGATTTACCAATCAATTGATTCATTTTTTCAATTAATTTCGAAAATATAAAAGTGATAAAGTGAATGTTTGGCGCACAGGCGCCTAGAAGGATCGGCGCAAGCAGCAATTGCCGTCTTGCAGTTCATACCAGTACATGCCTGATTGAAGAAATACCCACTCTACTACAAAAACGTTGCTTTGACCATTGTCTACAGTCCATTCTTGTCTTACCATGGAAGATTTGAAGCAGCTAACACAAAAACCAAATCATCCGAACATGCCAATCCATCCATTTGAATGAGAAGTTCTGTTTTCATCCTACGAGAACCTTCGTGTTCACTGAAACACAATGAATATGGTTTAACATACGTGTGTTTTTTAAAAAAATAAAAGTCGCCATTTAGTACGTGGAGCCTCCCGAAGATCCTCGATGACTCATGAGAGAGTCCAGTTCATCCAGGAATATTGTAGAAGGAGCTTGCGCTCTAGCCATTTCAAAGAGCACCTAAAAGATACAATACTAAATACTGTTTTTTTTTGGACATTTTTGACATCCAGAACAGGATATTAAGCAAATGTCACATAATCAATACTTTGACAAGTTTTTCTGATTCACCCCGCCATTTACTAACGAGACTGGAAGCGGAAATGTTGAAAAAAGTTGTGTTACATTCTGTGGCCACGGCTTTTGCCAGTAACGTTTTTCCTGTTCCTGTCAATCATAAAATATCATGATCAAACTTTTGATTATATATCGAGAAAAGGTTTCGTACCTGGAGGACCGAAGAGTAGTAGACCCCTCCATGGAGAAAGAATTCCTTGAAATAATTGTGGATACTGCAAATAAAATAACAAAAAATGTATAGAAACACAACGATTATTATGTTTGTCATATACCTTAATGGGATAAACCACAGCTTCTTTTATAAGTCGTTTAGCTTCATCTAGTCCAACGATATCGTCCCATTTGACGTTGGGATTACATTGGTATATATCCTAAATGACATGTTAAAATTGATTTGTAATTTTTGTTACATTCATTTTAATTTAATATAGGTGACACTTGTACTTTGCTTATAATTTGTATCAAATCAGCCCATTCATTGGAACTAGAATGTCTTGTCAATCCATTTGGTTTTCCCAGAAGACGTCCTAGTGGGTCGTAAAAAAAGTCATCCGGTGCAGGGTTTGGAAGCATTCCATTTGTATTAGGACACTGAAATGTGTAAATTTAAATTACTGATTTATCTATTTATTCTTTAAGTTTATTACATTAAATTAAGTGGATGTTTCAATTTTTTTGAAGAAAAAGATTGTTAAATGTTAAAGGTTTGTTAAAAACTAGAAAAATCATATTACATTATAAAACTATCGAAATATTTTATTTTAAAATAAATTACATCATTCAGATGTTTTCATTTGTGAAATAATGTACTTTTAAATTTTATTTTATTAAAGTTGCTTTGAAAAAGTGTGGGCATCATCAACTTTTTGAATTTTGCTTGATAAAAAAAAAATATGGGGCTGATTTTTGAAACCTTATTTTTTGGAAAAGAATTTTGTTTTGGTAAAGTTGCTGCTCCACCTCCTGGAATCCCTGCACCACCACCACAACCTCCTCTTGTAGTTGGTCTTGATTCAGGTAGAACGGAATGTACACTTGGTCCTGTCACCGAACTTGAACTCGATTCCTTTCCTTCTGATTCTCCGAGTGTAACTACTGCCTTTTTCAATTTAATTTTAATCATATAATTATTAATTAATTCGTTCACTTTGGTTTTATTTGGTGATATCTTACCTCTTTGTTGGTTGAAGTGTTTGATTGTTTTGATCCAGGTTTATTATGAACTGCTTTTGTGGGCTGTTTTTTCGAACAACAATTATGAGGTGTGATGTTTCGGTGTCTTGTGTCAATGTTTGGAAAACTTGCGGTTCTACAAGGTCTAAAACGAATAAAATATTTTTTATGAAATTTCACTGAATTAGTTAAAATTAAGTTATACAGGTTACCCCATGCCATTTGGAAATTTCAAATCATACCAGTGAGATTTATTACCTGAAAAACAAACACAAGAAAAATCATTTGAATATACTTTTTTTTAAATTATATATAAAGAGTGATTATAAAATATGCAAATGAATATATGCGTTTTAAATTTAGAAAGCAACAATAAGAAGAAATTGCAAGACTCTAAAAACTAGAAGAGTAACTGAATCTCTTAAACGGTATAATGTTCATGTTGTTTTTGAAAATAACTGTTTTTTTTTTAAATATTTGTTTTTAATTTTCACTTAAAGCTTATATTTACTGTAAATACGAAAAAAAAAATTGAGTGATGATATCCAAAAATTAATTTTAACTTCAAAATGCTATAAAACGTTTATTAAAAAATATATTAATATTAAAATTCTCATGAAGTGATTCAGTTGCTTTTCTAGTTTCTAAAACACGTTCAGATTTTTCTTTAAAATGTTATCATAACGTAGAAGTACCCAAATGGGGTTCTAGCGACGTTTCAAATTATTAAAAAAAAAGTACCTAAATCTTTCAAAGGTTTAACCATTCTTGGATATCGTTGAAATTTTGAGAAATAGAAAGCTTCATATTCTTGTATAACGGTGCCGAGATCGATATTATCACAGACGGTGAACTGTTTTAAGTTTACATTTGATTCCACTTCTAATAATTGATTGGTTTCGTGAAATCTAATAATAAATAAGTTTCAACATTTTTTTGAAAGTGTATACATTTTTTTTATTATCTAAAATTGTAATTAAAAAAATACCCTAATCCTTGCAAATAATGATGGATCAAAATTAAGACATTCCTTGTTCTTGTCGAAGAATTATTCTCTTCATTCTGTTATATATTTTATACAAAATGGGAAAAAAATAACGTTAGAAAATTGGAAGTTATACGTGAAAAATATAAGTTTTAAACTTGCCGTTGTAAATGCCCGTGGTTTTTCTCGGTTTACCGTTGTCCCCGTTGTTTTCAGGGTAAAAAATCCCAATTCGGACATGATAACATCTTCAATCTTTTTTTGAACTGAAGAGAAAAAATTAGAATTAGCGTCATATACAGGGAACAGTCATTTGTAGGTTTAAAAATTTAAGAGAAAAATCAAAGTTCTTTAAAGACTAGAATAGTAAAACGTTACTCTCGTTGTTCTGTCTAACAGGAACAAAATTAAAAGAATCTGTATAGGGTTTTAGAAACTATTAAATTATTATTGGTTTAACTGGGATATTTTCATGTTGATATCAAATAAGATTTGAAAATAATATAACTTTAAGCAGCCGATATTATTTTTTATATTTTGAAAGATATCAATATAAGAAAATATTATTAATTAATTCTCAGCTACTGTTCTAGTTTCTAACCCACTTTTATTTTCAATTGCTTCTTAGTCTTTGCCTCTGAAACCCAGAATTCGAAAATCGAAAATCAGCTGCTCACATTTTTTTTTTCATTTTTCATTTTTCAAAATACAAGCTTTTTATGGTAAGTTTAAAAAAATTATAAATAAAAACGTTTTTTTCTGGAAAAAAACGAACTAAAAAATTGTAAAAATAAAATGTATTTTGAAATATCTCATTTTGAAAATATTTTTAGCATCAACACCTAGCATTTATATTCTAGTTTCTGAATAACATGTTTCTTAGAGTTGTTCATTGAAAAAATTGCATAATTTTTTTTTTGGTCTGAAATAAATTTTATTCAATTCAGTTGTGAGAAATAAAATTTATTTTGGCTACGAAAACATTGATATATTAACGCAGATATTAAATAAACATAGTAATTAATAAATGGAAACATAATGTAATTAAGAAATCTTATAATCACATGGGATTTTATTATTTTTTTGCACATTGGCCAAATATATAAATCGTAGGCCCAAATTCAAGAACTAAACTGGACACTTGACACTGAAACTTCAATTTGAACACTCTGAATGGGGTTCCAATACAGAAAAACAACTGAGAACTCATTAAGATAGGATTTGTATGTGTTTGAAACCCTATTCTGAACTGCTAGTGAACTATACTGAAGTGCTTCTTGAATTTAGGCCCTAAATGTTGCCATTTGCATAATTTGATAGAAATAAATGGCTTAAGTGTTTGTTTTTTTTTTCGTTATTTTTTTTTTTTTTTCAAAAAAATAAAAATTGTATTCTCTTGTTCAGTGCATGTCCGTGTTTTGCATTGTTTTTATCTTACATGAATTACAGGCAGCATCTTCAAATCCATTCCTTCCAAAAATGGATGTTGGTACACGACGCATTGCAGTGAAACCCTTTTGCTAGGAGCTGGCTGTTTTATCTTATGGTTCACATTAATAAAATATCTTTGGATTTCACTTGAATCTCAGAAGAGTGTGGTGGCTGGATGGTCACTCTTTTTGTGTGTTCTCTCTCTTTTTCTTCTCTTTTTGTGCACCAATCTGCCTTTTTCCACATCTGTCTAGAATCTAATTTTAATAAATAAATTATAAAAAGCAGACACAGCAGATTTTATATTATAAATTATAATATTGTGCTTTTTTCGAAGGTTGTTTGTTAGCTCAAATTTAACACAAGAGACACACAAACAGACACACAACGAGACTCTCTCTCTCTCTCTCTTGCGCGCACTTTCTCATATTTATTGATTATTTTTGTTTAGTGCAGTAAAAAGAACATTTATTATATTAGTTTTTCTGTTTCTAATTTTTTACGGTCAAAATAGAATAATGTTACTTCTTTTTTATATTTCCTGTATTGAGTTTTCACGCTTCAGTCACGGAATCACGTTATTATATGTTTTCTATATCTTGGGTATTATTATTATTATTATTATTATTATTATTATTATTATTATTATTATTATTATTATTATTATTATTATTATTATTATTATTATTATTATTATTATTATTATTATTATTATTATTATTATTATTTCTAGTCTTTTTGAGTCCATCAACCTTTTTCTGCTATTTTTGTTTACAATTATCCGAGAACGAAACTCGTTGTCAGGTGTGGTTTCTATTAAGATGGAAACTCAATTGGAACATAACCATTGCACGATTTCATCTTTTCTTTCTTTTTATTCGCTGCAAAAACACAGATTAATATAAAATCAATCGTTTGTTGATCTCCATTATAACTTATGCATTTAAAGATAGATATACTTGAGTTTTACTTGGAAGCAAAGTAGTTTATTGATTGAAATGTTCCAATAGTTTTTTTTTCTTAGAACAAAGTGACCAGTGGAATGACCAATCGTAGATACAAACTTAAGAAAGTTTTAGAAAACAAAGTAAATTATTTCAAACATTTAGGCAAATTTTAGTTTAATTTCCCTTTATTGTTTTTTTTTTATGAATAAATTTCAAATGACATTCAAACAAACTGAACAACAGTGACTACATTCCGATAATAAAACAACTCTGGGGATTTTTGAAAGCACTGATTAACGAGCCGCAATCACGATTTTTTTTTAAAACTTTTATGAAAATTTCTACTTAAGTCAGGTTCATTCCTGTTTTTATTTTGTTACATTTTCGGTCTAACAATGAATATAAGTTTATCATAAAATAGAACAATAAAAGAGAAAAATTAAGGTAGTTTTGTGATATTTTCTTTCATCTTAAACGAACTTCAATTGTTTTATGAACAGCTGAATTTTCGAACTTTTGATTTGCACTTCAGGTGAAACAATAGTTAGAAATTGAAAGTGTGTTAAAAATTAAAACGGTAACTGGAATAATTAATAGTATTTTCATGTTGACATCGTTTGAAATGAACTTTTTGTAGACAAAAAATTTCGTCTGCTTAAAGCTGGGACCCATTATCAAATTCATACCAAAGTTCGATGGGCGCTTACACTATAGAACCAGTTTAAAAGTGAAAAACAAAAACTGATATTTTCATATTGAAATAAAAGTTTATTACATATTATCCGGAAAATACTTTTAGTATCTTTAATTGATCATTTATCTTAATTTTCATAAGATTTAAACTTCACTTTCATAAAGTGAAGGCAACCTTAAAATAAATTTCGAAATCACTAACCAAAATTAATACAGATATAAATGTATAATCATACTTTTATTTGATAAAATCACTTTATTTGCGAAACAGTTTCATAAAGAATATCATAAATACAAAAACAGCGCAAACAACGACAAGCATGATCCAGATAAACCAGTTGCAACCCTTTCGATTGTGAACTTCAAGTCGAGCACTTTCCACTTTGAGGCGGTCGTAGTTCTGATCAGCAAGTTTAGTCGACTTCTCGATTGTCTTAAAAATTAAAAGAACAAACGATAAAAAGTTATTATCGAGACTCCTCAGATATACGACTCCGTTTCACTGTTAACTATCGACCTCCGTGTCCTTGCGAACGATGGTTCCTGCCAAAAGAGAATTCTCTTTGAGATTTCTTGCCATCAGAACCATTTCCTCTGCTATTTTCTCTTGCATGTTCTGATGGTACTTCAACATGACGTCATAGTCTCCATTTTCGACCGGTTCCACTTCGGAATTAGTTGCTCTTCGTCTCAATCCTCCTTCATCTTCAGAAAAGAGATGTAAACTAAATGCTAATCATTATAAACATATTATAACAAATAAGATAACCATTTCCAAATAGTTCGTTCCTCATTTCGTTTGTGTATTTTCCGGTTGTTTTCAATTGAATCTCTTTAGTTATCCTTCGATTACTTGCTGCCATAGAACTAGGAGTCAACATTTGACTTGCCATCACTTTCTCAGAAGGTGAAGGCTGTAAATAAAAAACGATTACAAAAATGATTCTCGTTAGTATTCTCTTAGTTTATGAACGCAATTCGAGAACAGTACCAATTTGTTTGCGTGTAAAAGACCCTTTAAGAAGTCAACTTGTCTCGAATATTCAGTGAGAACTTCGTTATTCGGTGGACTTGGACTCTCTCTCAGGCCTGAAACCATCGTCTCTAATGTTTCTACATACTAAAAAAAAACAAAGTTAAGAATTAGAAGTTGTTTTTTAATGTTTGGGATCAATTTTGTATGTGACACTTTTTCTAGTCTCCAGTCGTCCAGTTTTCCTTCGCTTACGACCGTGTTACATTGAGACAGAAGGCGGCGGAAGTTTATCTCCAGCCTTGACGGACTTATCTTATTCATTAGATCGTTTAAAACCTTTTTAATTTGACAAGTTTTAAAAGAAACTTCACATTTTTCGTAAAAGTTTTGTCATCTTACAGCTGTTTATTAGACGCAGCTGATTATTACAAATGATTAGCCGCCGCCGCCGCCGTGATGTATGTTTTTTCGATTTAATTTTAAAATAAGGCTTTTTATTTGTTTTATTACTTGATTTTGTTTTTATTTTTCAACTTTTTGGTTTTTTAAAAACACAAAACTCGTTCTTGATAAACTTGTAGATAGATTAAAATTGCATTAATTATTTTAAGCCGACAATGAGTTACATTAGCTGTTTGATCTGTGTTGGGGGGGGGGAGAATTCGGCTAACTTTTAACTTTCATAAATCATAGACAGATGGCACCACCTGTCAGTATGTTTTCGCTAAATGTACGCATCCGCAAGCAATCAGATGACGTCATACAAACAGTTTGGCACAAGGGATGTCTTGCGTATGCGGTTCTTACGCATTGTGATATGATACACGTGGTTTCTAAGCTAAAGTTCTAAACAACAGCAGTTTCAATGGGGGAGAAAAAGGAGAAGGGACCGAATATTCTCGTAACTGGTGATTTAACTCGATTTTTTTACGTTCATTTTATTTTTTTTCTGTATTTTTAATATTTGTACGATTGAGTTTAGGTACTCCAGGGACGGGAAAATCCACTTTGTCCGCTACTTTAGCGGAAAACACACATTTGGAATGGATCGAAGTGAACGAAGTTGCTAAAGAACTGCAACTGTACCAAGGTTACGATAATGAATTTGAATGTCAGGTTCTCGACGAAGAACGGGTAGAAAACTTGTTATATGTTGTTAAATATCATTCACGCAGGGACAAACTTACGAAATAACTTTAAAGGTTTTATTTAAAACTAGAAGAAAGTATTTTCAGCAATATATTTTCAATAAATAAACTTATAACTGCATTTTTATAACTAATAATTCATTTTAAAAGTCAAAAACTGCCTTAAAAAGTTTATTTAAAAAGTTTATTATCATCGTCGACATTATAAATCTAGTTGCGCTTCTAGCGTCAAATAAATCTGGAAATTTCTTCATAAGTTTCTTCCAAAAAAGCGTTTTAGTTGTTTTTCTAAGCAGTGTTAAAAAAAAAATGGAACGATTTCCCGTTTGGTGGTTAAAATATGGTTCTAATTAGTTGTTAGATGAACTTGAAGAACGAATGAGCGAAGGAGGAAAGATCGTCGACTACCACGGTTGCGATTTGTTTCCCGAACGATGGTTCGACATTGTGTTTATATTGAGGACGGACAACACCATTCTTTACGACAGACTGAAGGCTCGGTATATTTATAACATAGAAGAATCAATAAGTTTAGAATTGAGCTTTCGATCTAATTTAAAACTTACTTTCAGCGGTTACTCCGATAAGAAGATGCAAAATAACCTTCAGTGTGAGATTTTCGGAACATTGGCCGAAGAGGCCGTCGATTCGTATGAAAAAGAGATCGTTCATCAGTTACCAAGTAACACACCCAAAGATATGGACGATAATTTAGATAAAATGACCGAATGGATACAGAACTGGAAATCACAAAATAACGTTTCGTGATCTTTAGATTGTAGAAATCACAATTTGTAAATCGTTTAAAGATCACTTTCAAATAAATACATTCTGGTTTAATATCTTATTATTTATTGATACTTTTACCTTTTATTTACAAAAAAAATAATATAAGACAGAATCTACAGGTTCAAAGGTTAACACCAGAGTGGATTGTTTTTAATTCAAGTTGATTTAAATCGCATTTTAAATCAATTGATCTTTTTCTTATTAAAATCAACTTAAATCTTAAAATGAAGTGATTCAAAATCACATTTTGAAATGTTTTCAAACTTTTATTTTTTTTAAAAAAAAAGTGATTTTCTTTTTTCTCAGATGAAATGAATTTATTATAAAAATTAAAATCTGATTTAAATAACAAAAAATCCGGGTTTTTTGATTTTCTAAATTGTTATTTTCATCCACCTTGAGTAGCACACAAGTCATGGGTGGCGTTGGCACGGTTCTCTACACTATTTAAACCAATTCAGCTCTGTGACATGAAAGAACCAATGCCACTTTCGTCGTCTTCCGTGGCGCTCGACGAAGCATAAGATAACTTGTTAGATTCAGATCGACGAATAGTTTCCCAATGACGAGCAACGTTCGAAATCAGAGGAAAGCCGAGAGACCGGTCCCAAAAATGGACGTTTCTTTTCTGATGAATTAATCTGCCATAAATGGTGAGAGGATTCTTTTTGTTTCCCAAAATAAGTTAAAAAAAATACAAAAAAAGCAACAATTAACTTAAGTTTCAAAAATGGTTTTCTTTTTAACTATTTAGAAAATTTACCTTTAATTTCTGCAAATGTCTTACTATGACAGTAACAAGACTTTGCCCTCCTTCGAGGCATTGATCCAGGTATTTTTGCATATACTGCAGATAAGACGAGAGAAGTCGATCAGTATTACATTAAAAACCGAGTTCACGCTACAACAACATCAGACCCAAATGCCGAGACTGATGTTCGAATAAAGTTGGATAAAATAAGTCCAAACTTTAGCAATATCGTGTAAAAATAAATGTTGGCCAATTTTTATAATGTTTGAACTACGGTTAAAACTATATTGGATGGTTTTGGCCAATATTTTTTTAAGCAATTATTATTTCCCATCTTTCTTTTTTCCCCATTCTTCAAAAAAGTTTACTCGAATTAAATTATTAAACATGTTAACCGTTGGTTCCGCACTACGTAGACATGACGTGAACGCAGACTGAGTTTGACCGTTATGATCCGTAACGCACATCTTCATTTCGAGCGAATTACACAGTACCGTCTCCTCCAATTCGAATGTGACGTGCGTCACGAGTTCAGTGTTAAATCGTACACTGAAATTATTTGGTTTTTCTGAAATAAGGCTTAAGATTTAGTTTCTTTTTTTGTACGAACTTTTCAATAGTTTTTACAAATGGAAAGAAAAAAGTCTTTTTTTTTTTACGGATAAGTGATAAGTAACTCTCCTTCCTGTCATCACTGTTTGGAAGTATAGAGTGTATTTTGTCGGCGAGACTTCGTTGAGTCTGCGCCAATGTTCTTTCGCCGATCGAAGGGAATTGTTTGTTGCTTGCAACTGGATCGACCGAAATATCTAAGGAGACAAACAAGACAATTATTGTTATTAATTGCGAGTGAACTCGTTAAGCTACTACGAACCTTCTAATACACGACTCAAAACTTCCTCGATGGGTATTTTTTTCGTTATATAATTTTTTAAATGTTTCACGAAGAGACCGTTTTTGCCTTCAGGTCCATCAAGGGCAGAACAAGCGTAACTCCTAGTAAGAGGAAAAACATCTCGATCTTATCGATTCGAACGAATCGTAAAAAAAAACATCTAAAAAACATTTACGTTGCATAGAAGCAGATGAGGTTCCGATGAACTTCCGATTGATACAACTGAAATCCATCCATCACCAGATTAGAACTACTGTTTTAAGATAAAAAGATCTCATTTGTGGTTATGCCGGTTTTTTTTTTAATTTGAAAAATCAAGTGTCACTTACCAATCTTTACGACACATGTCTATCATCAAGCAACACAGACCAGGATTCCGTTGTTGCATGCTCGCTTTGACGTCCTCGATGCAGACGCAATGAGCACACGTAAACATCGTAGGAGCGTCGACAGGCATCATGTAACACTGATTGTTGGTTTCGAAACCATGTCCGGCATAGTAGAAGACACCTTTAAACAACAAAGATGGGTTTATTGCGAATTTTATTCATTTTCGGGTGATTTTGCAAATGTACCGTAAACACCGCTGTCGAGTAGTTTACAGAATGCATCGACAATGTTACGCATTTCACTTTCGTCTAGGTTAACGGCCGCCAGAACTTTAAAGTCGAGTTGCTTCAAGAATTTTGCAACAGTGACGACGTCTGTGATCGCCGATCGAAGTCCCACGTGATCGTTATAATCTTGATTGGCTATTAACAGTGCCACTTTATCTTCGGCTGCAAACACACACCATTCGGTAAGTCGAGATATACAAAAAAGGTATCAAAAAGGGAACCGCCTCGCACACACAAAAACCTGTTTCTTACCGACAAATTGTGACGTGTCGCGTGGAGACGAAACAGTAATAACTACACTATCTGAATTTATGCTTCCGTATTCATTCCACACGCGACATTGATAAGTATAACGAACTACATCGTCGTCGGGTTGAACGTAAAAAGTGAGTTCTGAACATTCTTCACCTGGAAAATCAAATATTAAGAAACGTCTGTTATCACTTAGAACTCTTAAAAATAAATACGATCTTTCCTCACCTGGCATTTTCTTGCCGTTCTGATACCATTCGTAGAAGAATGGCTCAGTTCCTTGTGCAACACATTCGAGCGTCATCTTGGATCCTTGAAAGAAAGGTCCTTTCGAAGGGCGCGACGGTTGCCTCACAATCTCGGGCGGTTCTCCCATTACATGCCATTCGATTTCTGTAACGAGAAAAGTGATTATAGTTACTTCTGAAAGAGAAGGGTCTTAACAAGTTCGATATTCTAAAACAATTCTTTGCCTCCTTTGTTAACGTCGACGAACTCTCGTTCGACGACGACCGAAAATAAATCGGTAAATGCACAACTCTGTTCTTTCGTATAACCATCGAAATTGTTAAATCGACAACAATAACGTCCAGTGTCTTCTAACCTAAAAATGAGAGTATCACCACAAAATCTCCATCAACAAACCGTATGTTAGAACATTGATTTTAACATTTCTACCTAACGGGTCTGATGCTTAATACTCGACTGCATTGATTTATCAACTCGATCCAGTCTTCGCCATCATCGTCCTTCAACTTAAACCACTGATAAGTCGGTCTTGGAAATCCAATGGCAGGACATTCGATTTCGAACATGGAACTGGGTCCGCCCTGTATCCTGTACGTAGTCTGGAGTGGTCTCGTCAACTGTACAGGTTCTGTTACGAGAAACAAAAAAAAACAATCAATGTTTTGTAAAACCAACAAGTTGAAAGATAGAATGATGTTACTAACGAAACTCCTTGACGTATACAAGTGCCCTTTCCAATTGAAGTCTCTCGAGAAAGAAGACGAGGTCGACAACTTTGAAACCCTTGTGACCCATGTCTCGTAAGAGCGAGGTCGATGGGCTACCGGACAATCTCAGATGTTCTCTCTCGTAGAACTGTAAGTCTCTCGCACTAAAACGGTTTAAAAGAAAGGTTTTTTTTATTTAACTTATTTAAACCAGAATCAATGCAAAAAAAAAAAAAGGAGGAGAGACCTATAGTAAGATCCGGGCAAGACACCGAACAGTTTTTTCCATGTTTCGTTCATGTCCAGAATGTTGGCAATTTCGATAAAGACGAAAGCATTGAGATCACTAATGTAAGTCTCGGGACTCGGCTTCCTCGCCGCCGATGGAACTGATTCCATTGAAGGAACCATTTTATCTGCTTTCATAACAGGTACACGCTATTTTTTTGTGTTTTAATCAAACTCGTCATACGTCTGCCGAAAAGAAAAAAGAAAATATGTCAATTATTTGTAAGTTTTATTTGTCTAGCACACACACACACACACACACACACACACACACTTCAAGATCCTGTTTTATTCTTCTGAGAGAGGGTCACACGCTATTACTCTTAAAACATTAATTATGTTGTTTTCATTTAGTAATAATTTATAATTATCCCTGTGTCATCTTATTCAAGGACAGCGCTGCGCGCGGCTTCAAAATAAGGCCACCTTAACCCAAGAAATATTTTCTCTTGATTTCCTGTCTCTCATTCAAAATCAAATGATGATTTCTATTTTTAAGTTATTTTCCGTTCCTCTCTCGCCTCACCCCATCCCCTCCCACGCAAGATGCTGTTTTTTAAAGTAAATTGCGTAACAATTCTAGTAAACTGATAATAACAACTATCTTTCTTGTAATTTCTAATCGATTGTTTGTGCCAGTTAACAGAACAATTTTCAGCAAAAAAAAAGATCTTTTAATTAATGCGTTTTCACTTTCTCTTTTGAGTTTTATCTTTCATCAACATCATTTAATGATAAATTAAATAATAATTGAGGACAATCTTCTTCAATATAAATGAAAAATCAAGTGTCCTAAGTTCCACCCAGATTTTTTGCAGGAAAATCAAGGAACTTCAGAGATTTCATGCAGCAGTAGATTGCTATAACAGATTACTGTTATATCGTTTTATTCCTTAAAAACAAGAAGAGAATGTTGACGTTTGGATTAAATGTCACCCACAGTTGTTGCGATGAAAGTCGTCCGCGATGGCAGTAGAAATCTATATTAAGATACATTTAGAATTTCACGTAGCAGTGAACTGCGATAGCAGTATCTTCCAACATGATAATTATGGTTTAACAGTAGACAAGCTTTGTTTTTGTTTTACACTATTCTACTGCACGTGACTGTCATAACAATGAACTGTCACAAGGTCAAATGACCACTAAACAGTTATGACATAGAAATTATATGAAAACTGTTATAGCAGTCCACTGCTACGTGAAATTACAGTTAATTTATAAATACGTCATAAGGTGAAACTATCAATAACTAATATATTTATATATTTACTTACCCTCTTTTTCAAATAACTTGTGACAACTTTTACAATAAGTCCATCTGTATGTTATACAATCATAATCACCTTAAGTTAACTTCGTTTGTTTGTCAACTTCTCGTAATTTCCTTGTTCGTTGCCATTGGTCATCCGCTAATGTAGTAATGAGGCCACCAGTCGATTAACCGGTTACTCACGCCACTCTGAAATGAATAGTCACAAGTATTGTCACTAGATAGCAGCACTATCTCAGGGTTTTTCCAGCGGAAATCCATAAACGACTAAACGATCGTCGTAACCCCCCCCCTCCCCATCTCTCCCCTCTTTATTGCTGACGTCACGACGGATTGCTTAACCAATCAGATGAAGCTCATTTTATACAGGCAATTGTGCTCAGCAAGATGCAATTGTTTGCTCCGCTCTTTTATGAAGAACGGCAACTTTTAATTAGTTTGTTATTTTGTCTGACATCACATGCCCCGCCTTTTCTAATTGGTTGATATTTGGTCTGACACTCATAAAATAGCGGAGAAAACGACTGTATCTTGCTGCGCACACGTGCCTGCTACTTTATTGTGTGTTTTTTTTTTTGTAATCGTTACTAATAACCGGTTAATGTAGTTTTAATTTTCATTTTCAGGTGTCGCTGCAGTCGTAGTTATTTATTTTGTTTTGATAAAGATTTTATTGTATTGGAGTTTTAATTGAATTCATTTTCTAACCCAATGACTGAAGAAGATCCAACAAATGAAAGTATTTCTTCGAAGATTAGCTTAGAAAGAGCACCTTTGGACGAATTAAATGGCAGGAAACACGAAACTGAAGTTCAATCGCGGTCAACTTCCTCCTCATCCACTTTTGACAAGAAGAAGATCGTTGTCGGCCACGACGAGAATTATCTCTTATCTTGCGATCTTCTCTGTTGTCTTTTTATGTCCTCTTTAAACAATTATAGGTGTGACACTGTTTTAAGACCGTTTCCACATCGGTATTATTGTCAAAACAATGATAGTTCAGGCGAAAACATAAAAGACTTTCAGAAACTGGTCTGTTTTTTTCTTCTTCATGCTTTCATTCATTCCTTAACAACAAAACTTAATTTTATTTTAGAAACGGATTGCGAATGAATTGCCTCCTATGTCTCATTCGATCGACAATCAAATCAACAGGAACGAAGACGTTAGTTGGTTACTCGACTGGATCCTCGATACGAAGAATGTTTCCTTGAAAAATGTTTGCGAGGCAAAGGTTAAGCGAGTATTATCGTAGATATTTAATTTTGTTGTTTACTACGAAAGAAACGTTTCTTTGTTTCAGTTTGACGAGATCAAGAAGGAAACCGGACAAGTGGTAGACACTCCAAATCCGTCTTACGTCTTCGAAGTTTTTCGTAACGATGCAGTTGACGCAAAGTTTGAGTCGGAACGGCAACGACGCAAAGTGATTTACGCATATCACGGAAGTAGACTAGAAAACTTCCACTCGATACTTCATAACGGTTTACGTAATCATATGAATAAGGTCTTAAGGCAGTTGTTATTGTGTTCATGTCATGTTTTAATGATTTTTTTCTTTGTTGTCGCAATATTTCAGAATTCTTTGTTTGGACAAGGGACTTACTTATCTAGCGAACTAAGTGTTTGCCTTCCTTATAGTCCTATGGGTAGTGGATGGTCGAAGAGCGTCTTCGGAGAGAAGATAGGTTGTGTTGCCGTCTGCGAACTAATTTGCCACCCCGATGTCAAATGTCACACGAGAAGTAGATATTTTTGGCCATTATTTCATTTAATATGTGCGATTCTTAAAGAGTGAGCTGTCGTTTTAATGAGGTGGAAAGAACGATCCTTCGACTTCTCGAAGCAGACCGGAAGAATATGCCGGCGAAAACATTCCAGAAAAGTATTACATTGTTCAAAACGACGAGTTGGTACGAGTGAAATATATTCTAGTCTATACGGAGACAAAAAGAGTGATTTTAAGAAGGTTATTAGTCATTTTTTGTTTAATTTGTATATTTTAAAGTGGTATTTCATGTACTAAATTTTAAATTTGGCTTTTTCTTGTAGAAATTTGACTTTTACTCCAATAAGAAGGAATTGGATCCTGAGGAATAAGTTTCTATTGTTAATGGTTGGTTATTTGCTTGTGTTGTTGGCAATCGGCCTCGGTAATTCGCCTGCTATACGTTCTGCTTATAAAAAAATTAATTTCTGAATTTATGTTTTAAGTTACTTATTGGGAAATTAAACATGGGCATGAAAAGGTTTTGTCATAAGAATTTTATTTTCTCTAAACAACGCAATTATTAATTATAGAGAAGTGCAGAATTTTCAATCAATGGTGAAAAAAGGGAGATTTTAAAATATCTGAATTACAATAAGAGTAACACACGTCATAACATAAGCAAAAATCTGCTTATGTTTTTTAACGAAATTGTTTGATTTTACTTAAAATTATAATAATCATTATTTGTAGGTTGTTATAAATAAAGTTTTATTTATGTTAAAATTTATTGATTACTATTTTTAATATTAAAAAAATATACAGAATCATTTATTATCAAATTATGCAAATAAGTTCCAGACTCAGCTGATTGAACAATAGCGCAAAACAGCTGCTTGAATTGCTTATCGATTAGCAATGAAAAGCGCCAGGGTATAAAATGATGAATTCTGGGTAGTTGTTTAAATGACGTCATCTTACTTATGGCGGAAGAAAGCGCTGAAAATGAACTTCACTATCAAGAGAGTGGAGAAAAAGTGGAAAAATCGGCTGTTTCTATTGAAAACAGTAAGTATGACATCATTACTCAATGTGTTAAAGTGAGTTTTTGTTTCATATGAAGTGTTTTGTGCTGTTATTTAGTTGTTTGTATTGAATTTTATTGACTTATATGATATTTGTACGCAATTAACTTAAGGGTTTATACATTTGCGTTAACGTTGTATTTGCAAGTGATGTACTGTACAGTGTAGTTGTCGTTGGTTCCGTAAGTAATCTCAAACGCACACATGTGAATGTGTGTCTTCATGTAGCGCAGTGTTCATCTACAACGGCGCTTTGTTATGGCGACTCGCGTTTATAAAGTCGACTTATAAAATATAATTTTTTACTTTTAGAAATTTTATTTATTAATTATTTATTGATTACAGTGATATAGTTTATTGCTATTTTGTATTTATTTGTTTTTATATTTATACACATTGTCTATAAATATATTATTTAAATTGATGCAATGAACAAAAGTTTTAAGTTATAAATTACAAGGTCGATTAGGTTGAGCAGAGTGGAGAAAATATTTAGAAATTTGCATATTTAGTTTTAGTTTGAAAATATCAGAAATTGGAACATAATTGAAAATATGATGTTTTCTGAATATTTATCTATTTTTAAATGAAAAGATAATTTTAAACATGTTTTGCTGAATTTCTGTAGTTATTTACAATTAGATTATACATTTTTTAACTGATTATTATGTGTTTCAAATTGACAATTGCTAATATGTAGTACACAGACCTGATAATTTAAATGCATTTAAATAATAAACGTGTTGTACAGAGCCCTCTGTGAAGGGCAAACAAACAATATATCGAATTCAATGTATTCAGATTCTCAAAATATTGAGTTAATACTTAAATATAATATATAAACTATTGACACAAAATATTGATTTAGTATTTCAATTTAAAATATTAATAATAAACAATAATAAAATAACATTGAAATTCTTTAATATACGCGTTGCATTGTATCCTAACAAACTCTTTTAAAGTTAAATGTTATTTTAGCTAAAACCTTGTACACACATGAGTTAAATGAATACAAATTAGATGTGTTTAGGTGAATTTATATACGGAATCCAGTTAAGGACATGAACCAAATAATAATTGACGTTATTATTATTATTTTAAATTGAAATACTAAATCAATATTTTGTCAATAGTTTCTATATTATATTTAAGTATTAATCTCAATATTTTCAGATTATTAACTGAATAAATTGAATTCGATTTATTGTTTGTTTGCCCTTCACAGAGGGCTCTGTAGAACACGTTTATTATTTAAATGAATTTAAATTATCATGTCTGTGTACTAGGTATTTAAATGGAATAGTGAAAATTACAAAATTTAAATTCTCCATTTTTTTAAAATATATTTAAACATTCTTGCTAAACAAATATCGACAGAGCAATATAATAGTGAAGTTTAACTTTTAAAGAAATTAATTTTAAACGGAAATGGTACGGAGCCCTGTAATGGACATTTTTTTAAAAAAATCTCGACATGTTGACTTTTAATCTCTTTTATTCGTCCATATTAATTATGCCATGTTGTGCGCACCATTTTATATATATTAAGCTTTGTCTTTCTGTCTCTGTATAACGCTGTACAAACAAGGACAAAAACGTTTAAACACATTGGAATTTAAATTTAAATGAACCTGGTTTTTGTCTCATGGTCAACTTTATGTTGCGCTCTCCCGATCCAAGAACCCAAACATTAGTAAGGTGCTTATGAAGTATTTGAATAAAAATAGTTAAATAATTTTATTAGCAAAATTAAACTAGAATTTTGCTCCCGTCATTGATGACAGGTTAGCCCACTAATACTCTAATAATTATTCCTGCTACAAGAGGGCGCTTGCAATCATTTCATTATTAGAGTATGGTGCGCGCAACATGGCATAATTAACATGGCCTAATAAAAGAGATTAAAAATAGAAATGTCGAGAATAAAAAAAAATGTGCAAAAAAAAAGTCCTCTGCAGGGCTTCATAGATAGGAAGGAGAATTGGTGATCGTAATTATTGCCGACTTCAATTCTACTACTATTAGTAAGTAGAAAGTGAACTTTTTGAAAGTTTTCGATTACGATTTAATAGAGGAATAAGTAAAGAAAGGTAGGAAGTAGTGGTCCCCCCCCCCCCTTATACCAAATACATGTATATTACAATATCATGGGTATGAAATGCCATAAAAAAAGGCAATTGCTTCTTTTGTGTTCTTAATCATATGAGCGGAACAGTGATTTAACTGTATGTGATCATCAGTCAGTTGATAAAAACACACACCACAATGGAAAAAAGAGAGAGAAAAAACATTATTCGTTTTTTTTTTCTTCTTCTTATTCCTTCTCTTTATGTTTAAATTTAAATTGGTGAGAGAGAGAGAGAGAAAGAGAGAGAAAAAAAAAATAAAAAACTAGAAGGTGATAGTGAAGAATATATAGATTCTTATTTGACTCTTGAGATTTTCACAATTAAATACCATTCTCATCAAAAGGTTGCTGAGATTTGAAATTGGCAGGTCTCTCTTTCTCTCTCAAGTTGCTGTTTTTTTTTTTTGGGGCAGAGAGAGAGAGGGAGAGGGGTCTATTTTCAAAGATTGGTAGATTTTTGATATAGAGAAAAGTTGAAAGTAAATATACATACAGACAAGGGACCCCTTACACGCTCAATGGGTTCGAATTCTGGAATCACTGTCGGGACTTGTGCATACATTTTCATTATTTCTAGTTTTTTTTTTGTTGTTGGTTGGGTTGAGGGTGTTCTATACAGAGCTTTAAAGAATTAACATGGGATTTAGTATTTGAGGGGGGGGGGGGGGAGGGGGTAGAGGTTGAGAAGAAGAAGAATATGGGTAAGGGTTAGTTAGGCCTAAATATATACGAAAATGAGAGTTATATGTATTGGAAAGAAGATAGAGAAGAAGAAAAAAAATGTCTTGACTATGGGGGAAAGGGGGGGGGGGTTATCACGAGTAGAATTGGTGGGGTGGTTTTTTTTGTTGTTGTTCTTTAAAGGTTGATTTGGGGTTTGATCATCCCATAAAGGTGATGAAGAAGAAGAGATAAAAAAAAGGTACAAAGAAAAGAATAGGAAGAAAGATGGGATTTCAGATTTGCAATTGAGTATGTTTTTTTTGTATGTCTGTGTGTGGGGTGGGGGGAACATTGTAAGGGTTTTTTTTGGGGGGAGTTTGCGATTTTTATTATCCCACAAAAAAAGAATAATAGTGCTATAAGAAAAGTGAATTAATTGACGACATGACTGTGAATATGGGTATTTGAAGTACTATATTACTCTAAACCTACTCACAGATTACCTTTTTTTATTATTTCTCTATTTAGAGAAGTTTTTTTTTAAAAAAAAAAAAGTTTGAAAGAAAAACAATTGATGCTCAAAGTTTTTTTTTTTTTGATTGTTCAGCAAAAGTCATTAGACTCATTACATTAAAATGAAAGTCGATCTTGAAAAATGAAATTTGATTCAATTTTTGCTTAATTGTTTCAGTCATGTTTGTAGGATCATGATGAGAGTACAAGTGGGAAATTGTCTTTTATACAAATTAAAATACACTTACTTATGAAATTTTTTTATAATGCATTTTATAATAAACTTTTATGAAATTTTTTTTAAAAAAAAGCCAAATTTTGACAGTTTTCTTTATCACGAGAGTATGAAAATTACCGATTCATTATGAAAGTATAAAAAAATACAAAATTTGATAGGTTTTCCATTACGAAAATTTTAAAAATGCAAAATTTGATAGGGTTTTTCTTTCTGAAAGATTAAAAAATTCAAAACTTGACACTTTTTTCATCATGAAAAATTGAAAATACTTTCCATTACTTTTATATATTTTAAGAAACTTAATTTTTTTTAAATAAAAGTACTATTATTAATATTTTTTTAACAAAATACCGAATCTTGACAGTTTTTTATCAGGAAAATTTGAAAATGAGTTAATTTGACAGTTTTTTTTTTTCATTAAACAGTTTTTTAATTTTCTTAATTAAAAAAAATACGAATTTAGCCTTGTTTTTCATCATGAAAAATTGAATAGTTTTTAAGAAACTTTGATTTTTTTTTTAAAAAAAATACAAAATATTGATATTTTTAACAAAAAAAATCTCTATTTATGTGTTTATAGATAATTTCTTTCTTTTCGAAATTTCTAATTGTTTTATTTCTATAAGAAATAATTTAATGTTCATTTTTTGGGTCGTATACAGTAGTAGTAGTAGTAGTAGTAGTAGTAGTAGTAGTAGTAGTAGTAGTAGTAGTAGTAGTAGTAGTAGTAGCTCTCTAATAGCTCTACAGGTTATTCACTTTTTTATTTTTCTCTGAATTAGACACATGTATTGTAGTAACTACAGTGAGAATACTACAGAGAGGTTATTAATATTGTTACAAGTAATTTCTGATGTTAATGTTGATGATGGTTTCCATATTATCATCATTAAATTGTGTGACATATGCTCATAGAAAGGATAAGGAGGGTAAAGGGGAGTTGAGTTTGGAGGAGGGTGTGTGTTTATATATTATATGTATATAGAGTGGAGGAGGAGGAGGTTTGACCCTTTATATTTAATGGGAATGGGGGGATCGGATGGGAGGTGGTCTATCCCATAACTTCAAATAAAAGTTGGGAGAGTTGGAGAATTAGAAGGAAGAGGAGGAGGGGGAGAAGTTGGATAGTTTGACATATAATTCATTAAGGTAAAAGAAGAAAAAGGGAGGGGGGGGGGGGGTTATTTAATATTATACAACGGGTGCCCAATTTTCTCCTCACTCCCTTCACTGTATATTTCTCTGGAGTGCTTCTAATTGGCGTATCTGTATTGCATTTGATGTCACAGACACAAGTTTAGTTAGTTAGAGTATTGTTGTTGTCGTTGTGTCCAAAAAAGATCGACTATTTTTTTGTTGTTTTGTTCTGTAGTTAGTTGTTACTGAAGTTTTCCCTGAACAACGCCCATAATGATGATGATGATGATCGAGAATAAACCCCCCCCCCCCCCTCCCTCCCCCCTTCATTTTATTTAATTATTTGGATAGAGAGAGAGAGAGAAAAAAAAAGCTCTATTTAGTCCAGTGTTGAGATGGTTTCTTTTAATTAAAATTATAAACAGGTTAAGTCAATGATTATGCGTCTGTAACGAACAAACAGCAGAGTAGACAGTTAGGTCCACCCACCTCTCTCTCTCTCTCTCTCTTTTTTTCTCTCTCTCTCTCTCTCTCTCTCTCTCTCTTTTCTCTCTCTCTCTCTCTCTCTCTCTCTCTTTTTCTCTCTCTCTCTCTCTCTCTTTATGAATTATTGGCACATTGTTTTACTATGAACACCTGCTTTATTCATGAAAAAAACAACAGAAAATATATATATATGAACAGGACAATTTATATGCCAGAAAAAAAATTAATAAACATGACGTGTGTTTTGTGTGTGATCACGCATTTGCATTTAATGACTTTGCTTTTAATTAGGATTGGAACAGAGATGAACTGATGGAGAGATTAAAAGGTTTGCAGGGATAGAGAAGGAGAAAGAGGAGGAGGAGGAGGACTAAGTAATAATCAAAGAATGTTTATTATTTTTTTTTTCATTTATTCAATTTAAATATAGTTATGTTTTTTAAATTGTAACAACTAAAAAAAAGCAGTAAGTGAAAAATTGTTTTTCTGTGATTTTTTTTTCGGTGATGTTTTAACTAAAACATCAAGTTACAGTACGTTTTTAAACTCAACGAAGTTTAGAAATGTCGTTATCAATAAAAGTGCCCTCATTGAACCTTATAATTTTAAGTGACCCTCAAAAGTCTACAATGTTTTTAATAGACACATTTACATTATTGTCAAACATTTGTCACTAGGAATACCTCAAATTCATGCAGTGCCTATAGGGTCCTAGAGCCTTAACAGGTACATGTCAGTTTAAAAAAATGAAAATTTACATTTTTGAAAACATAAAATTAAAAAAAATTTTATTAACTTTTTCACAAAAATATTCTTATGAAAAAAATTACATAAATTTATTATTCTTAGTTTCAAAATAAATTTCAAATTACTTTTTTTTTAAATTAAATTAAATTAAATTAAAATTGAATTAAAATCTCAATAATGGTTTTAATCTCTAGTTAATCTTAATCATTACTGTGACATCGCTTCCATATCAGATGCAAAATACATTGAGCAACCGTTTAAGTTTAGAAACGTGCAATGAAAAATTGGTTGGTTAGAAAAGGAGTTGAAGGGAGGGAGGGGAGGGGAGGGGAGGGGGGGGAAGAAATTAACATGAATATTATGCAGATGAAGTTGATTAAAATTAATTTGTCCACATCGTAAAACGGTCACGTGTGCTGCATTATTTTTTTTTACTATTAGAACAGCAAAAAAAAAATAATTAGATGGGGATAAAAAGGAGAGAGATGGACCCTGATATTCTATTAGAGTATAGATGGCGCCACAGGTTCCCTTTTTCTTTATTTATTTTCATATAATATGGCATATGGTAGGGTACTATAGGTATATTTGTAGGTCTCTTTTTTTTTTTTGCTTTCCCCTCTTTTCATTACTACATATATGATATGATGCTACAATGAATAGAGGTTTGCGTGACAATTACCAATTGAATGATATTATTTATTGCTAGAAACCGATTACTAAAGATAAGGCCTCAAAACCATAGGCACCTTTTTCAACCCCCTCCCTCCCTCACCCTTATCAAATACACACACACATATATATTTATTATTGGCTTCTCAATTGAATTTAGTAAATTTGGAGGTACATACAAGTATACAACACATACACACGGGGCTTTTTTTTTGTCTTCCTCCAATAATTTTAACTGTTTTTTTTTGTATTATGCTTTTAAGGTAATTGTCTTTATTGATTTATTATTTATTATTACATATATAGAATATATAGAATGTAGACTATTGTATATTATATTCCTATCTTATTTTTTATATAGTAACAATTGAGTGTCAATGTTCATAATTTAGAGAGAGAAAAAAAAAATAGGAGAGGAGGAGGTTTGAAGTGGTCAAATAATAAATGAAATAAAAAGTAGAAAGATCAAAAAAATGAAGATAAGGTGAATTGAAGGTGGAGAAGTGAGGTATTTTTTTTGTGTTTAGTGTTTTCTTGAAGGAAGAAAAAAAAATAGACAAATTTGATAGACAAGTTTGTCGTTTTTTTATCATTTCTGGTTGTATATTCATTTCTGAGAATTAAGTTTTGACCGAACTATAAATGTTCGTTTCAGAATATAAAATTACATAAATACTTTAACGGGATGGTCAAGATTCGAAAAAGAAATATATGATTGTTTTTTTTAAAGTGCACGCAAATTTGAAAGATAGACGAAAAAATAATTATGATGTTTTTATTTTCTTCCTTTCTAAGAAGAAATTGAAATTGTGTTAGAAACTAGAACGGGTAGCTGAGAATCACTTAATAGTATTTTCATGTTGATATCTTTTAAAATAAACTTTTTATAGACAAAAATTTAAAAATAGGCAAACTGTGAAATTACCCTTAAGTGGTTGAGCTGCCCTTCTAGTTTCTAAAAAAAAAACTTTCAAGTTTGTTTTATTTTTGATAATGAAAGACAGGAAAACTAGAGTTTAAGGGGCATTAAGACTTTAAAACAAACATATCAAACTCAAAGGCTAAAACGGGCCCAATGAACAAGGTCTAAGTTTATGTGGGCCACAAAAAAACACATATAAAATTAGAAATTTTAATGTGATTTTGGTTAAAATTTTTATTATACATGCCGTTATATTGGCTGGGCCGCAAAAATATACGTTGTGGGCCACGAGTTTGACATGTTTGTTTTAAAACCAAACAAAAAGACAAAAAGTTAAAAAAAAAAAGTGAACTACTGTAAAAGAATATTTTTAAAAATAATTAAATTGCTTTATTAAAAAAAATTAAATGGCTTTATTAATTTTGCTGCTGCGAACACGTTAATTGTATAAAATTATAAATGTATTTTCGATTTTTGTTTCTTAACAGATGGTCATGTAAAAGAGTGGGGTTTTTTAGGGGGTCTATAAGTGTCCTTATCTGAATATTAGGGAGTTGAGTTGAAGGGTGAAGGTGAAGAAAAAAAAGCATCCCAGTTGAGTTTGAATGGAGAGGAGGAGGAGGAGGGCTGTCGTAACATTTCAAATTGGAGGAAGATGTTCAAATTGTACCGCGTACATTATATATAATGATTACAAATAGGTTTGTATGTGTATAATATTAATTTTAACAGAAGAAGAAAAAAAAAAAACCGTTGATCACATGGTGTATTTGCTAATGGGTAGGCGGTCCACAGACACACACACTCCATCCTTTCCACTCTTGTGTAGTTAGTGGTCGTTCTAATAAAAAAAAATGGGAAAAGTTGAAGTGGTTGTTGGTTCTTCTAAGGTAAAACCCAAAAACCCCCTCCTTTTGTATGATGTTGGACAACCAGAAAAAAACCCCATTCTTGAATTGACCCATTTGCAAATGATGTAATCTGATCGAAAACTGTGAACAAATATATACAGAATATAGGACAAAACCAGCCACCAGGTTTTTCTTCTTCCTAATAATGTGACCATATGTGTTGCGAATAGATCGACGACAACGGACGGAACACCATGTTTATGATTAATAGCCCGCTCAGAAATGTAATGTTCTTTATTGTTATCATCATTATTACTATGAATGTCAATCTAATAATATAAAAAAGAAGACATTAAAAGCTGACACACACAAAAAAAAGAAGAATGATGGGTGCAACTTCTATATTACTGTATATATTGTATATAGAAAAATCTATGATAATTAGGAACAGGTTCCCACATTTTAATTTTAGTCAATTAGAAAGGTTTTCTTTAATCTTAAATATAAGGATTCGTTTGTGTCTTGGATAAAGTTATGTAATTTGGAAGTAAAATAAAAGGGGTTTAGGTTACAAATATACGAATTCGTATGATGAGTAAGGCTAAAACATTTTATGCAAATAATTAAAAAAAATGCGGAAATTGTTTTTAGAAATTGTACGTTTTATGCAAAATGGTAAAAAATAAAATTAAAAACATTTGAATTTTTTTTCATTTTGTGCAAGTAAAAATGTATTAATTAGCAAAAACATAATAAAATGAGTAAATTAAAAATCAAATCAAAAAATCAAAATTACTTTTTTTTTACGTTTTCTTTTCTAACAAAAATATTTTTCTAAAATAATTGAAATTATGTAGATTTTCAAGGATTATACAATTTGTCACACATTTTTTTATTATGGATTAAATATTGGATTTGCATGTATGACATTTAAATGGTATCAAAGTGTACCCAAAATGAGTTGTGGAACTGCCATTAAAATAAATGTGTGAATTTTATACAAATAACACCTGATCAAAACTAATTCATCATTAGGTCAGTGGTTTTAAAAAACAAATCAAGACACAATTAGTATTGTGATTATTTGAATAATTTCACTTTAGTTTTGAATTTTAATATTTCACTTAATATTTCTAAATGTTATTTCTAGGTTTTTCTGGGGGGGGGGGTAGGATAAATGGGATTATTTCAATATAAATTTTTAGCTTTTGTATTTTTTTTAATAAAATTTAAGTTTTATTTTCTATATTTAAATTAGATTGAATTATGTGAAACTGAAGAGAGAAAAAACCCGTTTTTTTCAAGTTTATTGATTTTTTCTTTCTTGTTTTACTATTTTCAGTGCTTAATACTATCGGAGGGGTAGGTGGGTTCCTGGTATTAAATTCTTATTAATTGGGAAGTTGCATTTTGAAATTCTTTGATTATTTGCCCTTCCATAAAAGCTATATTATTATTATAATAAATGATTTTTTTTTCTTCTTTCTTTCTGACTATTGCTTATTATTATTAATATTTATAACACGTAAATAGAAACTAAACATAGTGTGTCTAGTGTTTGAGAAAAGATGTCATTTGTATGACTCAATTAAGCTAGGATTTTTTTTATTGAGGCTTTTTTTATTTCTAATATGAGCCTAAATAGTTGATCTCGTTAGATATATACATATATATATATATATATATATATATATATATATATATATATATATATATATATATATATATATATATATATATATATATATATATATATATATATATATATATTCAGACACAAGAGTATACTAATGCTAATACTTAGAATGTTGCAATGAAAATAAAACATACAAGATGTTAATAAGTATTTTGCCAACAAAAGTTTTTGTTATGAATTTATATTCTCTATATACACGTTTTACACTACCAATGAATCAGATTAATAATAAGGATAATAAAGAAAAAAAAAGGATGAGAAGAAAAAGAACCGCCTGAATTAATTGTATTTGTTACCAAGTTTGTCTTTCTCTCCCTCCCTTCCTTCCTTTTGGATTATCTAGAAAAATTGGGTCTTTGTTTCTCATAAAAACCCATTAAATCATAGTAGAGAACATACAGTACACACAAAAGACAATGTATATACAGTATGTGTGTGTGTTTCTCAATGTTAATGGAAAATTAGCTGTAACGAAATTTCATATATGCAGTTATTTTCGATTAAGTTTTGATTATATGTATCAATTAACGAGTAAAGTGTGTTGCACCTGATTCCTTTCACCATCAACATCACCACCACCTTTATTTCCCAATTTGTTTTTATTAACTTTGTCCCGTCTTTAAAAAAAATAACTTAATGTGTGTTTTCTTCATTGTGTTTGTGTGTGTATTCTTCTTAAACGAATCAACAGATTTTCAATTAATTATTGCTTTTGTTATAAGTTACAAGAGACACAGAGAGAAAAAGATGTCTTTGTACTTATTTTTCTTTCTCGTCATTAAATGATACAAATACATGTATAGATAGATATAATGAGCCCATTAAACCACTGTTTTTCACCTCTAAACATAGGCACAAATACACGCCCTCCACCTACTTCACTCTCTCTCTAAATTGGTAGCTTAAAGATTTCGAAGAAGTGAACCTACAGACAAACGCCCTCCTTGACAAATGTTTGTTAGTCCTATATATATATATATACTGTATATATATATATATATATATATATATATATATATATATATATATATATATATATATATATATATATATATATATATATATAAGAGATAGGGAAAAACAGAGAGAGAGAGAGAGTTCAAGTCATACTTATGTACATTGATGATGACAATAGCTTTTCTCTTTTACCAGCATAATAAGCCAAATGATAATAATAATAATAATAACAGTATTATGGTTATATATGTGGGTGGGTGGGGATCTTTTCTTGAAAATGAACAATTGTGTGAATATGATGGGCGGGGATGGGGTGGTGATGTTCTTTGAAGATGTTACCTATATATAAATAACAAGGTGTCTTCAATGAATTATAAGGAAAGGTCTCTTTCTCCCTTCTCTCTCTCTCTCTCTCTCTCTCTCTCTCTCTCTCTCTCTCTCTCTTCCCGTTTACATTGATGATGAGCCATGGACTCAAAATGTGAAAATTATACAATTTGTTAGAAAGAATTCTATATTTCTTTCTCTCTTTTTTTTTCTTTTGCTGTCAAAGTCTATTGGTTGTAATTGTGGCTCAGTCTATGATATAATTGAGTAGAATAGCCAGCTGAGACCACAACTACACTTTATGGAATTTATTTAGAAGAAGAAAAAAATGGGGAGTAGGAGGAAAAGGAAGATACAAAAAGGGAACAAATTGGGGCCAACTAACAAAATCCCAATTGAACTACTGTCTTAAATCAAAACATTAGAAACATCTTTCATTTTTGGAACATTTCTTTTGTGTGTGTGTGAAATAGAAGTTAGTTAGAGGAATAACTTAAGTGTAAATTAATTTTGTGGCCACTTTTTAAGGTGTCATTCAAACTGTGGGAAGATCTCTTCCTTTTTCAAACTAAAAGATAAAAAAATCACTTATTGAAAAAGTGAAACGTGTTTGCAGTGATTGCCCTCTTTAAGGGGGCTGGTTGAGTTTATTGCTCGAGATTGACTGACAGTTGATTGAACTACAATTAGTTAAATTACTAGTTTACTTTACAAATACTTTAGAAACTTGTGCTGAACAACTGTTAAATTACCATTTTTGGTATTTAACTAGAATTATGATTAGTAAATTCTGTGATTATTAATTAAATATTAAAAAAACTATGTCAAACTTAAAATTACTAGTAATAGTAAGACTACATATAACATCTGAGGTTTCAATTCTAAAAAAATTAATTTCTTGGTATTTGCAACAATTTCAACCCTCTAAGTGAGGTTCCAACATAAAAAAAAATCTTACTCAAGGTTACTTAATAAAAGTAGCGTTTTTTTCTATGATGGAACCTTGTTTAGAAGGTTAAAGTTAAAAAATTAAGTACCAAGTTTGTCTTATTGAATTTAGGTCCTTAACCTCACAACAAAGTAATTATTAAAGTAGATTAAATATGACTTATATAAGTAAGTTTATAAGTAAACTGAACCTATCTCTGTATGATTGCTTAGAAAGTTTCAGTAACTCTTTTGTTTTTGAGTAATTTGGCCATAGTTACTTTTTTACTGTCATTATTTAACATTTCTGTAAGTCTGTTAGATTACATATACATTGGACCTAAAAAAACGACTTGTGTTTTTGAAGTCATTCTTTAACGTTACGCTTCATCGTCATCGTCATCTGATGTTTTCTAATTATTCTTTGAAATTGGGTCTATATATATATATGTACATTGCATATACTGTAGAGCGGTGACATATGCAAATGAGGATAGCGTCATTATGTCTGTAGAGACAAAACCATTTAATTAATGATTTCGTAATGGAGAGAAAGTGTCTTTCTCTTTATTTTTCTCTCTACTTCTCGTAAATTGATGATGTGCCACTACTGAAAAAAAATATATATAAAAGAACTTCGTAGTATTTTTCTTCTCATCTTTATTAACCGTGAGGATCTTAAGACCGACTTAGTTGTAACTTAATGAGTTTAGTCTCACCATAATTTTCTTCCAACAACAACACCAACAGCAACAACAACAAAAAAAAGGTCTTAAGACTTTTTTCAATTAAATGCAATGAAAAACGTTTATGTTTTATACGAAATGGAAGAGACTGAAAATTTTGGTGTTAAACGAATTTCATGTTTAAAGAAAAAAAAACAGAATTTTTATTTTATTCTTAGAGAGGTCCGAACGGCAAATGTATTTCGTGTTATCCGATTTTTCGTTTTAACTCTAGAAGAATGATATATTATTTCTAACTTTTTTTTTTTACAAAAACATTTATAAATTAAAAAAGCTTTTAAACAATTTTGTTTTAAAATGGATGAAATGATATTTAAAAGGTAAAATAATGGAAAGAGGATTTTTTTTTGGGGTTCTTCTTGGTTTTAACTTTTCAGTTGTTTGTGTTGGTGTATTTGTCAATTGGTGGCAGGTCGAAAATGCCATCCAATTTGACTTTATATATATATATATATATATATATATATATATATATATATATATATATATATATATATATATATATATATAATGATATCAGATTGAAACATTTAAGTGGCTTTATCCTTTTGACTTGTTTCTCTCATCCTATTTTGTACATCACCCCTAAATACTGAGAGATAAATACTGTCGGTAAGTCACGGAAGGAAGGAAGGAAGTAGGGACGAATTGAATTTGAGATTTCGGGATGTGAAATTTAGCCTCCCCCTCTCCTCCCCTCATTCTTCTTATCCAACTCCTCCCTCCATCATTCTTGTCTTTTTTGATTGACATCCCATGTGAATCGGATTAACTGGCGACTTGTCTTTTAACTGTTACGTAGCTTACCATTAGATGAGACAGATTTTGTTTTTATAATAAGATCTATTCAGTGGACAAGATGACCCTCTTCCCCCCTCCCCTCCCCAATAGTCCTATTTCTGAACAATTGTATTTTAAAAATCTTTTTACTGTAATGGAGCTTTTTGAGGGTTTTGATTTCAAATCAGTGATTACCATTTAACTTTTGAAATAGATTCGGTTAAAATTTAACAAGTTAAGAGTTTTTTTTAATGAAGCGGATTGATTTTTTTAAATAATAAATTACACAATACTTCTTTTTTATATAAAAACATTTGCATCAATTTTTTTTAAGTTAACGAACTATTTTAATTATTAAAAGTATATTTTTTCAAAAGAATCAATATTTGTTTTCGTTTTCTTAAGCCACGCTAAACAAAATTACATATTCATAAAAGAAAAAGTAAATAAAAACACGCAAAATTCTATTTTTAATGTATGGGAATTATTATTATTACTATAAAAAAATGTTGTAAAGTTGTTCAACTAACAATGATTAAGTCATTGACCATTTTAATAGTAAAAAAATGGGTGGGGTGTGTTTTAAAGACACCAAATATAATGTACACTATTGATTGAAACACTTTTATTAAAAAAAAAGGAAGTGGAGGTAAGAAGATCGTGTATTCTACGATGACGAGGGTTGGAGGTAGAGGCTAGAAATACTTTAAGACGATGTGATTGGAATTAAATAGGACAATCTGGTTTCTGGCCTGCTTTTTACCCTCATCAGTTTTCTCCAATGTATGGGGGGAAAAGACCCTCTCTCTCTCTCCCCCCTAACTGGTAATAGTTTGTTTAGTTAACTGAGGGTAGAAACACACTCGGCACTCTCCTAAAAGCTAGCCTCCACCTCCAACCTTTGTCTTTCTATTGAAATGGAATCATTTGAAGTTTGTTATGCAGTCAGGAAGGTGAAAGAATAAGAAAGTTTAGAGAGTCAATATTGACGAAATACAGCATGTACTTGTATACGAGCTTAGGCTATATGTGAAAAGTATTAAACGTGAATATATTCAAGAAACATTTGGAAATTGTTGACTAAATTATTGATCCTAAATTGAAGGGAAAAAAATATTACCGGTTTTTTTTTAACTTTAAAAATAAATTCCTTTATTGATTTTTGAATTTTTTCAATGAAATTTTAAATTCAATTAGCAATTGTGTAAAGTTTGACTTTTTTTGGTTAAGAAGTAGAGGTGGGACGAATAATAAATTTTGTCGAATCCTAATCCTAAAAGGTTCTCGAATCTCTCGAATCCTTCATTTAAGAATCCTATATTATTCATTAAGAAGATACAAATAAATAAAATAATATGAAATATTAAATTATTAATAATAAAAAACAAGTGTGGTACTCAGGGTCGCCACAAGGTGATGATATTGGTGAACCGGATACCACCGAAATTCCAACAATCGCCGGTTTTTTTTGTTAGTGAACGCTTCTATTGGACGTCAATGGAGTTAAAACTAATTTTCCAAAGTTTTTAACAGTTTTTTTAAAGGTAAGAATTCGAAAGACAAAAAAAGCGCGGAGATTCGAGTTTTCGAATCTCGAATATTTTTAAAGATTCGCGGGATTCGAGGATTTAAATGGCCCATCCGTAGTAAGAAGTTTTTTTTTTATTAACATGAGATCTAGATGTCATTGTACTTTTATAACGTTAACACTTCAAAAGTTAACTCTCAAGAGTTTAGCGAGTTGTTGCAATTGGCTCGCGAGCATCAGGTTGATTAACTTATTTATACCAAACATTAAATTCATTTTTTTTTTACAAAAGAAAATTCATGAATAGTCAATTTATTTCTTATTGTTGACATGAATGAAAAAAAAAGATTCTATGTATTGTTTAAGGGGAAGAGATAAACAAAATAAATTTGCTTTTTTGATGGGAAACATTTTTTTCTGGGTTTTTTTCTAGTTTCTAACTAGATTTTTTTAGATTGCTTTTGCCGGATGAACGAGAAATGAAATAAATAATAGCAAAAAAAAATGTGTGGATTTCACCCATAAGGCGTAACTTTTTTGTGGATATTTTACTGAAAAGAAATAATTTTTAGTATAGTCTTAATAAATTATGCGGACTGTAACCGATTTGTAAAAGTGTGACAAGTATAAGGGGGCTTGTTGATTTGGGCAGTGGAATTATGTACCTAATTGAGTCTTCCTTTTTTTTTTACATGGAGTAGGGGGTGGGTTAGGATGATTTTAAGGGGTAAGAATCGTTGATTGGGCGTGGTACAGTTTAGCCACACTTCTTTATGAATGTGCGTGATGTTTTCCTCCTATTCCACATTTTTTGTTACAGAAAAGGGGGGGGGGGGGGTAAACCACACCTTATAAGCCAGTTTAAGCGAGTTTAAGGCAGTTTAAGCGAGTTTCAGTCAGTTTAAGCGAGTTTAAGGCAGTTTAAGCGAGTTTCAGTCAGTTTGAGCGAGTTTAAGGCAGTTTAAGCGAGTTTAAGGCAGTTTAAGCGAGTTTCAGTCAATTTGAGCGAGTGTAAGGCAGTTTAAGCGAGTTTCAGTCAGTTTAAGCGAGTTTAAGGCAGTTTGAGCGAGTTTAAGCGAGTTTCAGTCAGTTTGAGAGAGTTTAAGGCAGTTTAAGCGAGTTTAAGCCAGTTTAAGCGAGCTTATGCCAGTTTAAGCGAGCTTAAGCGAGTTTAAGTTTGTTCAAACCAGTTTAAGCTAGTTCAAGCCATTTCAAACGTGTTTAACACAGTTTAAGCGAGTTTAACCCAGTTTAAGCGAGCCTAAGTTGGTAGTTAATGATTCAACAACTGTGCGCTTATATGTATTTATACTGTAAACAAATTAACACGAAAGCCTTTTTGTCTACACATACACAACATTAAGTAAAGTTTTTTTTTGTCAGTCTTTATAATTAAGGCGATTAATTGCAGATCTTAATGAATGAATTAATGAATGTCTGTGTAGAAGATACACTAAAGAGAGGGAATGATTTGATGATCTTTTACTGAAAATAAAAAGGGCTTAGGTTTTTTTCCTTTTTCGAATGACTGGAGGGGAGGCATTTACAGTACTTAGTATATGAGATCAAAGGAAATTCTTCATTAAATTGAGATTATCAAAGATTCAGTTGCTTAATGGGCTTGGTGGGTTTTAACAAAAGAGGAAACAGTGGGCTTTTTGGGCCCAGAGGGTTTGCAGTCCTCATGGGCTTTGAGGGCTGGATGGCTTGATGGGCATTGGTGCATGTTTTGTGGTTTCTTCATGTTTTCTTCCAAGGTGTCCGTCCACTGATATAAGTTCAACACAACCTAAAGACCTGTGGACATACACGGTCCGATTTGTTGAAATCAACAGTGTTTAAACCAACAAGAAAAGGCGTTCAACATGTCCACATACACCGGGCATACATCCAACAATGAATTTATCATTAACAGCAATACAAAATATAAAAAACTTTCATAATTTTTAACCTTGACTTTAAATATTGATTATTAATACTTGCTCCTAATTGGCTATAAGTCTTCCATCAGCTGTATTTTGCTGGATTGAAGACGTAGAGCATGTCCTATTTTTGTTGGCTATGTAGGATGTTGGAACGAAAACAGTATTATTCAGGCATACACAATTCCAATATGTTGGTTTCAACACTGTTGATTCCAATAAATCGGATGTCCACCTTAACACACACACACATATAGCTAACATATAACCTGATAAATATATAAAGGATATCTAAGGACACACCAAGCCATCAACATTCCTCCAATATCTCTCTCTTCACTGTTTACACCTCACTTGTCTACTCTTGTAGCCTATAGACTAGTTTGTTTTATTATTATTTCTGGATATGTTTGCAATTGATTTTGTTTCAGTGAGAAACACTGTAATTGAAACAAACAATTTAATTTTGTCTCTTCAAATACGAAGGAATAAAAGGAGGATGTTCCTATCTTTTATCCCCCTTTTTCCAGTTAGTTCTCGTTTTTGTTCTCTATAACGATTTTCGTGTTTATGTGGATTGAGAAGAAACAACAACAAAAAAAACAATGCGTGTTCTCTATGGATGTGTGCGCGTTTTCAGTTAGCGAAAACAATAGTCTTTATTGTCGACGATTTCTGTGTTTAGATTTATGTGGCCATAACATTGGGCGTAAACCTGATTCAATTGGTGGTAGTAGTAGTAGTGTATATAGAAATGACGGTCGGTCATTCGATTTATTTCAGAATAAAATATATTATATTGGGTACTACTGCTGATTCTGCTTTGCAGTTGTTGTATTACATTACAACTTCTCGATTGGTTCTTTTTTTTTTGGGGGTAGAAATGTGTCAAGATTTCGATTCGATCATCTTCACTGTAATTGAAGTTGGTCGTCTTGTTAGTTGTAGCCACAGTTATGCCGCGTTTATAGTCGGCTGGCTACAAGATTGGTTTTTTTTTTGTTGTAAAAATTAAGTAAAGCGGCCAAGTTCATTGGTCATCTGACAACTGATTACATGGAATCCTGTGAGTTTCATAGGAGAAAAAACATACTTTTTGTACGTTTTTTTTTTGCATGTTGAACAACTTACGTGCGAAATTAAAAGTGTTTTCGAGACTATAAGAGTAAACCAAAACATTTTCATCTTATTTTCTTTAAAAAAAACTTTTTAGAGTTGCTTTTTTCGTTTTTGGACTTTTTTTTTTTCATTTTCTGACATGATTTTCTTGATATGATGAAAAAAAAACTATAATTGGGGATTTAAAGTTGTAATTCCAAGTTAATTATTAAATATAATAAACCTGAAAGGTTAAAAATCCTCTTAAGTGGTTGCTTTACTCTTCTAGTTTCTAAAACCCTTTCAATTCTGTCTGTAAATTGCTTTACATACAGAATAATGTATAAAAAGTACCGATATGTTTTTTTTATTTTTTTGCGGTGACGCACCTCTCAAAGCCAAAAAAAAGTGAACATTAGCCAACTATAAACGCGGAACTACAATAGAACGACGAAAGTGACACAGAAGTTTGGCCACAAAAAAAAAGTTTAAATTAGAACAGTTAATTAGTTGAATAATTTTGATATATATTATTAAGGGTGAGATTAATTCTTATGTGCCCACAGTTAAAACGTTTCCCAATTTACTCACTGATTAGAGAGAGAGACACCAGGATTTGTGTCTAAACCGCAACATTATAAGAAGGGAGGGGGGGGGGGATTTAAGGGGTATTTTTGACTTAAAGGCTAACACTGGTCTATGAGATTATTGAGGATTTAGACATTCGGTGAACAACGAAAAATCCTTGGGGTTTTTTTTTCAATACTTTTTTTCTATTATCACTTCCCCTTCTTTCTTTTTTATTTTAGTCTTAGGATCAGTAAATGTCATTGAACAAACTAAATCCGATTGCCAATCAATGTTCTATATTCAGATCAATAATTGAAACCTGTGTATAAATAAGGTCTTAATTTATTTTTATCAGGATTTGGGGGGTTCCTTTTATTTTGGTATGTTAAAAATTCCCTTTCCTTCTTATGGCTTTTATTTTAAGAATTAATCATTAAAGCTAAGGTGCCCCAATATATATATATACCATGGATTATTAATTTAAATAAGGTCTTTCATTAGAACTGTTATATTACCATTGTATAATATACAAATTGTTTGATGGCCAGATGGTCACAATTATGTATTAGAAGATGATACATGTGTGGGTTTCTACATATTATGTCATAGTGAGGGGGATGGGGAGAGATATATATGAAGGGAGTGTGGAATAAGTTTGTACTGTTTTTTTGCATGAATTAAGGTTGTCTTGTTTTGTGGATATATTTTTGTTTAATTCTCATTTAGAATAAACAACTAATTAAGCTGTATTTTTGTTTTGTTCAAAGTGTGTTGGATCTTTTCTTTTTAAATAAACGTTTTAATTAGAGGTGGGACGAATCCTAAATTGTCTCGAATCCGAATCCTAAAAGGTTCTCGAATCTATCGAATTTCTCGAATTTTTCATAATTATAAGAATCTTATTATTCATTAAGATGATACAAATAAGTGAAATACTATTAAATATTAAATTATTATATATATAATATCCTAGGTCTGTGTATGTGTGTGTGTGTGTGTGGAGTAACAAAAACCATTGATTCACGTCGGAATTTATATAAATTTGAATAAATGAACCGTTTTTTTTTTTTCTCAAGGTCAACTATATGTTAAACTCTTCCTTTGGAAAGTGTAGAAGGGGGAGAGAGAGAGAAAGAGAGAGAGAGAGAGAAGGGGAAGAGAGAGAGAGAGAAAAGTGGGAGGGGGTGAGGAGAAAAGTTTGGAAAGTGTAGAAGGGGAGAGAGAGAGAAAAGTGGGAGGGGGTGACTGAAATTGAAATGAAAGGAGTAAAAAAAGGAAAAAACGACGTGCATGCGCACAATTGCCTGTGAAGTTTGCTCCCGTCATTTATGACGGGTTACCCCACTAGTTATTAATTAAAAAACAAGTGTGACGCCACTCAAGAGTCAGGCCACACGGTGATATTGGTGATTCGGTTACCACCGAAATTGCAGCAATCGCCGGTTATTGTTTTGTTAGTGAACGCTTCTATTGGATGTCATTGGAGTTAAAACTAATTTTATCAAAGTTTTTAACAGTTTTTTTTTAGGTTAGGATTCGAAAGATTCGAAAGACGAAAAAAGCGCGAAGATTCGAGTCTTCGAATGTCGAATATTTTTTCAAGATTTGCGGGATTCGAATGTCTCATATGTTTCCCAGTAAATATTTAAGAAGAAATTGAAATTATCGGAAGAAAAAAATTGAAATTACATGCAGGACATTTTAAAGATTTTTTTTCAGTAATTTTTTCTTTTTTCTGTTCTAAATTTCAACTTTCAACAATTTTCTAATAAAAAAGACAATGGAATAATATAGATTTTCTGCAAATTTTATTATATATTTAAATTATTTTGAGTATTTTTAATTGTACAAATAGATTCTAACATATTATGATTTATATACGTTATAAATTAAGTAAAATGTCGCATTTTACATGTAAATCTACCAAAAAAAAAAAAAGACCGCCTTGAATCAGGCAATCACTGAATGCACATTTATAATAATTATAAATATAAAGCTGGGATCACATTGGCAGTTTTTTTACAGTGAAATACACGACTGTGCGTCTTTGAATAAGTTGCAATTACCAAGATAATAATACTTTTGCAAGAAAAAGCTAATTTTCATTTTTTTGTTGCGAAACACTGTTCAATATTTAAAAGCAATATTTGTTTTATTTTTTACACAGAAATTTTGCTGTAAATATTGTAAGTGTGATCTACGTTTTAAGACTGAATAAAACTTTTTGCTTTTTGTTTGCAGCTCAATGTTGTATTTTGACGTCAACATTTAATTTACTATAGAAAAAAAACAAACATACTTGTTGTTAGTTAATCATGTAAATAAATAGAGGCGTATTCAGACAGTGAATTTATTGACTTGAATTTCGATGATACTTTGGGCACGTTCTATATAATTCTCTAAGGGGCTCTTCTGTGAGGATGAATGTTGGATGGGTTTGTTGTGTGTGAGCTTAAAAGAGAGACATGATTTTCGTCTGTCTCTCTTTCTTTCTCTCGATTAAATTAAATGCAACCAAATTCCCAGGTGAATAAACGGACATTGTGTTTTGTGAAATGGTGGTTCGTGCAAAACACAAACTCACTCTCTCACTCTTTCCAACTTATGTGGCCACTACAGAGAGAGAGAGAGAGAGAGAGAGAGAGATAGAAAGAAAGAGAGAGAGAGAGAGAGAAAGAGAGAGAGAGAGAGAGAGAGAGCGCTCTACAAAACATACACATCAATTCTGTACTGTCCATGAATGACCCTATAAGACTCTCACTTGACTGACTTATCGTTGTCGTAGATTGTGTTTCAACTTTCACTTTGGACAAGAAAGAAGAAAAAATCCCTGTCTATAACAAACACATTTTTTATACATTGTGTTGAACCTCATTTTGGTATCACTCGAGTGGCCACACAAATAAATCTTCAACAGTGAATTTCTAATAAGAGTCGTCTACGTTATCAATGTAATAAAACAAAATTGATAAAATTAGGAAGTTGTTTTTATATTGAAATTCTAATATAAAAATCTAGGGGTTGTTTTTTTTACATAAAAATTTGAATTTATTTTTGTTAGAATTATATATTTTTTTGTACTAATGAAGAGATCATTATGAAATAATTTATACAGTAGTTCAGAAGAGAGAAATACAAAGAAGAAAAAAACGTTTAGAGGTTTTGTGGTCACACACAAATTGCACTGAAATTGATATCTATTGATAAAATAAATGAAAGACATATAGAAATAGAGAAAGAGTAATGAACGGAATGAAAAAAGGTGTTTAACCTTTTTTTTTATTCAGTAATTGGTTAGCGAATTGTTAATTTAACCGTTTTTTACGAGCAAATAGACTATATATCAGTTTTTTTTATCAATTTTTCGTGACAAACGTGTTTACAATATAAAAAAGAAAAATACGCAGAATAAAAATCTCCTATTTTGAGGTACATTTTATTATTTGAGTATAATAAAAAAAAGCTAACATGAAAGCTTATTTGCATATATTGCTTAAAATCTTGATGTTGGTCAAGACTTTTATTACATCTCATATTTATTATATGTGTATTATATATTGTAGTATATAGGAGACAAACAAAGTTGTTGTTGGCACGCCATTTGTGTTCACAAAACGTTCATTAAATACAATTTTTTCAAAGGTAGATGGGGGGTATTTTTTTATTTTTCTGTTTAAATAAACATGAGACACTATCTACCTAGTTTTTATTTTAGTTTGGTGTTATTTGTTTCCTTTGGTCAGAGCAAGTTTGATACAATTGTTTGTCTGGTACCAGTGTGTCCACCTCATTAAGGTGAGAGCACACGTAAATATATAGAAAATGTTAATTAACTTGAGTGCTGCTGCACCAATTTATTATTATTCCTCGGTGTTTTTTTTTAATAAATTATAAAACTAAACTACGGTATATGACAATTGTTGTTAGGAGAACAACAAAAATATGGTGGTGATTGTACTTTAAAAGCAACAATCTTTATGAAATTCGTTTTATTTTTCAGACTTCTCTCCCATTGTTATCAGACAGAAAAGGCTAAAAGTTGGTTGGATAATAAAAAAAAGGAATCTTAAAAGACCTAAATAAAAATCATAAATTTTAAAATAAAAAAATCATAAATTTTAAAAAATAAAAATCATAAATTTTAAAAAATAAAAAGCATAAATTTAAATAAAAATCATAAATTTAAAAAAAAATAAAAATCATAAATTAAAAAAAAATAAAAATCATAAATTATAAAAAATAAAAATCAAATTTAAAAAAATAAAAATCATAAATTTTAAAAAATAAAAATCATAAATTTTAAAAAAATAAAAATCATAAATTTTAAAAAATAAAAATTGTAAATTTCAAAAATAAAAAATCATAAATTTTATAAAATAAAAGTGTGAAATTGTCAAAAAAAGACAATATATTTTTAATCAATACTCTGAAAGTCTAAAAGTATATGAAATAGATCTCACAATCCTCAGAAGTTTTTCGAAACTTTATCCGAAAAAGTAGGCTACACAATTTTAAAAAAATACGAAAACGTAAAAATTTCAAGACATATATTCTCCTAAGAAAAACTACAATAACAAACATTATTTTTGGTCAGTTGCATAGGGCCCTTATAATTCCCTTTATTGTTGGTATTAATAATAATAGTAATATTATTAGTAGGCTAGTAGTAGTAGTAGTAGTAGTATGTATTAGTACTGTATATCTTAGTTTGTTAGTTTTTATGGTAGGTTTAATAGATTATTTTGACGATGAATTTTCTGTACAGTTTCTGGACAAAATTGACCCTCCGTCATGCTTGCAGACTAATTGAGGAGCCATTTTTTTCAAAACTTTATAAGTCCATACTTTGGCCACATTCATTTTATTGCAGTTTGTTTTGTAATCAGTTTTTAGAACTGAATCAATATCTATAAAAAAATGACAAAAGTACAAAAAGTAAAAAAGTAAAAAAATACAAAAGTAAAAAAAAAACATTCTATAGTATAAAAGGCACTTGAAATAGAGACTGATTTGGTTTTTTGTGTTTGAGTCTCTGGACTTATGAAATTTTGAAAAAAAAGCTCATCAATTAAAAAAATCTTATGTTTGCAAATGAATCCCATTGAATTCATTTCACCCAAGTTAAAGTGAAAAACAAACTATGGTTTATTAACTTAACTATGAAACTATAAAGTGTGGTCATTAATGTCGGACATGGTCAGAAGTAACAAAATAAAAATTGTCTGAAAGACGACGTTTGCGTGTCATTCAACGGTTGTATTCTAGTAAACGTTTTGTTACTTGAATCGCCGACCGTTTTGAACAAAAAAAAAATAAACGTTTTTACCCCCCCCCCCCTTTTCATTCCATCTATGTTGAATTGACTGCTTACTCCCACGCATTAAACCACTAGTAAACATGTTAATATATAACCCAAAACCCCCCTTTTCTCATTTACCACATATATAACATGTGTGTGTTTGTAGGATTAAATTGTGCATTGTTTTTATACGTTAATTAGACTTTTTTATCCTTGTGTTTAAATAATATGAAATTTTGGAACAAATCTAGTCTAAATAGTCACGAAACCTCCTCAAAAAATTAGTAAGCTTTTATATCAAAAATTGCAGTTAAACATTTTTGATAGTAAAGTATATTTCTTACACTCTGTAGGTTTGCGTGTCATGATCATATACAGTATATGTTACTGTCAATTTGTGGAATCAGTTAATCTGCAGATTGCCTAGACAATCTGCAAAACCACCAACCTGCTAGTGAATCTGCAAAATTCAATACATTTTAGTTGTTGAATTTTACAGATTCACAAGCATGGTTGGTTGTTTTGTACAGATTGCCTAGATTGACTGATTCAGCAGATTGACAGTAACATATATATATTTTAAAAATAAAAGATATTTATTGTTTCAGTTACTCGTTTGACATTGTCTTTTAGAATCTATTTGTTCTTTTTTTTTGGAAGATTAGAACAGAAAAGAAAAGTAACTTTTGTTCAACTTATTGTTTTCAGTATGTACCTACTGTATAATACACACAGATAGATAGATATGGAGTATTGTGTGTTTTAGGGGAAAAAGAAGAAGGAGGTTGGGTACAAAATGATGGAGACAGTTTATTCAGTCTTGTGTCTCCCTTATTCCATCTCTCTCTCTCTCTCTTTCTCGATTTTCATCCCTTTCTGTAAGCCGACTTTAAAAAAAGACGGTTTCTTCGTCTATTTCTCTCTTGAGTTTCCCTTTTCCTATCAATTACTAGAGGATTAGCGAAAACAATTACACCTAAAACGTACAGGAGGAGTTATATACTGTAATAGGGGGGGGGGTATACATACAAAATACATCAGATATAAATATACAACATATATATATATATATATATATATATATATATATATATATATATATATATATAAAACATACAAAGGGAGGGTGGTGGTGGTGGTTGTATATCTTTGTGTATAAGCCAATTCGTTTGTTAATGTAATGTTTAGAAAGAAAAGAAAAGGGCTAAAGTGGTACATATGAGGATGAGGTAAAAGCGTTAATCTTGTGACTAAGTCAGTTTCAGTTTCAGTAGGTTGTAGCAGTTATGTGAGATTTGATTGGGAATTATAAACATGTCTGTATATATATATACGAAAGTGTGTGCTTTAGCTATGAGATTGGGTTTTAGCCATTTTGAGCACTCAAAACTGAACAGTGTTTACCTCGATTTATTATAAATGCTCTGTAACTAGTAGGATTTTATCTTAATACCTAAAGACCAGCCTTAATCACATCGTCAATGAGACGACCATCATCTTTTTTTTTATCCTGTTTGTATTTTCTTTTTATCTCTTCAGATAAGAAAGTAAAATACAAGCTTGATAATTAAAGAACAAACATGTGGAGACAATTTCAATCTCGTCGTGAATGTGAGACGTGTAATTGTAGCTATTTCACATTAAAATGTGAAAATTGTAAAATTTTATTTCTAATTTTGTTATTAGTGATTATTTTAATAGAAAGTTTTATTGTTACCCCTTACTGGGGCGCAATCACTGCTAACAACGTAGACTTAGAACATCAGTTTTTTTTAAGGAATATATTAAAATTGATTGATGTTTTGATATTTAAGTTGCTTTTGCCTTTGATAAATCAATACTAGAGTCAGAGACTTGTTAAAAAAATATACAGTGATTTAAATAAGAATTATTACAATTAAACACCTGAATTTTAAATATTAATGACTGGCTGTGTTGTGTGCCTATACCAAATTTAAATAATTTAATATTATTTTTGTTAATCCCATTATACGCCATCAATTATGTCTTAAATAAATGTATAAATTAATTTATAAATGTGACATTGCATGTGTATAACGACGTGAATGTTAAATTATTTGTTCAAAGTTGCATTAATTTAGAAGATGTTCTATTTTTCTTAAATGATCACATTTACTAGAGCGCTTTTTCAGGATTAGTATCATTCTTATGTAATTTACAAAGCTACTGTATATAGATATGCTCTGCAACATATTTAGCACACCTTTTTCCCAATTCTTTTGTCTAGAAGGTCACAAGGTTAGATATATGACAAACTGTCACACTACGCACTGTTCTGCGCACATTTTTTTAGGTAAAAATGTTCGAATACTTTTACAAGTGTATAACCACCGATTGATACTTATAAATTAATTTATACATTTTATGTATGAAATCATTGACGAAAACATTCATCATTTAATTGACACAAATATGTAAGTAAAAAATTGTAGGTGTAAAGGGGGCTTTAGAGAAGATTTATTTCACTTACTGCATTATTATTCCAGTTACGCATATTAAATGTAATATAATACGGACGAAAATTTAAATATCTAAAATCAACTTTTAAAAAAAAATTAAAGTTTTATCTAAAAAAAATAGAAAGTAAAATATTTTCAATGACCTATCTTTAAAAAAATAAACTGTGTGCAACAATTTGACTTTATTTTTTTTTTTATGAAATAACTTCAATTTTGTTATTTTGAAGGAATTTTGAGATGAATTGATAACGTTAGTTCTGACTTCTAAAGCTGATTTTTTTTAAAAGTTTATTGTTTGTTTTCAAAACCCCACATATGCAATAAGATCATTCAGTGGATGATGAACGTGGCTGGGGGGAGAAAAGACACACTAAGAAGAGAAGAAAAAAAAAAAAGCAACTTCCCTGAATATCTCATGGGAATGTTGAAAGGGAGAGGGGTTGAGGCGAGAAATCAACCCTAGTATAGCGTAATATCGATGAATAGGATGGAGGTGCAAAGACATGGGCGGATTTTAACAAGTTACTATTTACTTGCATCAGAAACTGCAATGACACATATATATATACAACTTCCTACAAGTTAAACCACCCTAATTTTCAATGGTCGAAGACAACTGACATTTCGCAAAAGACAATTTGTGTAAACAAGCTCAGAAGAATAGAGAGGATAAAGAAAAAAAAGGAAGAAAAAAAAAATCTTTGAGAATCAATTACTATAGCTTAACGATGTACGTAGGAGGTGGAAGTGAGGCCGGAGAGAAATGGAGGAAAAGAGCGGGTGTTCAACCAACCATGTCTCGACCTTTCTATATTTTATATTCTTTTTTTTTTTAGGGGGTACAATTTGTCCCACTTGCATCAATTGCGTGGCTTGGGGCTTTGTCACATGAACAAATAATACTTCGTGACATTATTCTCAGATAACGACTGAAATCATAGATGTTGTTTGACCACCGTCTAGTGGCATACAGTTAGAATGACCGGTTGGTACATGATATAGAATTCTATATAGAAGATTTTTTTTTATTGCAAAATGGTGCAATAAAATTACGTTGTATATTCGTGTCTCTGTTAGTGAATGGTTTTCAGAGAAATGTTTAGATCTATAAAATATAGATGGAACATGCTTTAATAAATTCTGTGTGTTTGTGAAGTAACTTTGACCAGTGATTGGTTACTTTTTAGTCTTTCGTTCGCCTTTGATTTTGGTTACCTATCAATATTTTTCATTTTAATTTTCAGCATAAAATACTATTGTTCCGTATATATTGTGTCACCATAAATGATTATAAAAGTGTGTTTTAGTTAGTTTATGAAAATATATAATCAGCAGGGCAAGGAGGTTCATGCAAGTGCATGTTTAGTATATTCTGGCTCAGAATTCATGCTAAATGAGATAGGAACATGATTCATATCATGCTAAAGCTAAATATATGAATTTTATAATGCATGTTTTTGCATATTTTGTCATTTTTTTCAAAGCATGCATATTTTGACAAAATTGGCAAAAAAAGTGCATAAATTATAATTTTTTTTGCAATTTTTTCAAAAAAAAAATAGGTCTCCGAACTTTTCTGACTTCATAAAAATTGTGGAAATATACTGTATAAGGGGGAATATAGAATCAGGTTCATCTTAGAAATAAAATTAACGATGAACTTGATACAAATGATACTCTGAACCACTTACGGTCCTCTTACATCCTTTGATGTTGAGAAATAAATTTCTAAAAATTAAAATTTTTTGACAAAAAATTCAATGAAGTTTTTTGAATTTGAAAATTTAAAAATGTTTCTTGTTTGCCATTGCAATATGCAAGTTCTAATAAAACATTTTTTTTCAATTTTTTCATGGGTGAAAGTTTGAATAAGATTTTTTTGTTTTTTGTTGCATGAATACATGCATATTTTGTTGCTTTTAAGTGCATGAACCTCCTTGCCCTGATAATCAGAGTAAACTAATAAATAAACTCAACTGGTTTTTTCAAAAAATGGCCAAAAATATAATATTTAAATGGTCTGAAAAGCCTTAAAAGGTCAATTGGCCTCGAAAGTCTCAAAAAGTCAAGAGGTGTTTAAATAACAGGAATTGTTTTTTTTTATAATTAGTATGTATTCTTAAAAATTCCATAAAAAGCTTTTATTAAAGGTTTATTCCTTATAAATAATTTTGGCACTTTCACGTTTCTAACAAATTTTAATTAACGTATAAAAGGTTTGCTTTCCTTATGTAATTTTTTGCCTGAAACTTATGTTATGACATTTTTAATAATAATTTCATTAGACAATGATTAATATCCAAAAGGTTAAACAAATGATCAACATAAAAAAACCAGCACTTAAGTGTAAATGATTAATTTGTAAATTTGAATAATTATAAATTAATGTATTACAATAATATTTTACTCGTGATACGATTTCATTAATAAGAGTTTTGTCATAAGAATTTTATTCGCTGTATGATACCGGTGACGTGTGACCACATTACATCCTTTTAATATATAGTAATAAAATTAATAATAATAATAATAATAATAGTGTGCTTTTTAATCTTGGATAATGCATATTCAAGTAATTTAAGGCGGAGAGCAATTATCTTGAATAGAAAAAGAAATATTGTTTTATTTATTTTGCATCTTTTTTTAAAAAAAAAAAAAAAATAAAAGCCACGCATAAATAAGTAGGGTTGAAGTGGTCACTTATTCACTTAAGCGGTTCATCCATATTTGACTGCAATAACAATAATAATAATAAATGTAGCAAAAATTCAATACTGAATATTACTATTGCTACTCCAAACCTCAAAATAACATATACTTAAAAAACGTCAATAGGTTCTCACTTTATAGTATAATCAAAATGTTAACCATGACGTCATTTGTCTTAATCTTTGAGATAATTTATGCCCCCCCCCCCCCTTTCACTTATGTTATTGTTATCGGGAAGGGGGGGGGGGTGGTTTGTTTTTTTGTTATATTTTGTTGCATATTCTAATTGAACTAATAGATTGTTCTCTAAAAAAAAATCTATGAATAAATGAGGCATGTGAAGAAATTTGCCACATAATGGAGATTAAACAAATAATAAATAAAGCGCGGTTCTGGTTACCAAGGTAACTTGTGTGTGTTTTTTCTACCTGAGTGCCATTTGTCTCTGTATCTCAGATATAGAAAGTCAAATTGCATGCGAATAATAATAATAATATTAGTAATTGTTTATTGGTGTGGTATGCATGTATTTTCAGATCAAAGTATATTAAATAGCCACTCAAATATGGACCTCTATTATTAGTATCCTACTTATGTTTATTACATCTACAATAATAATAATAACTATGTAGTGACAAAAATATGAAATTTTCTTAAAAGCTCCTCTAACTTCCACACACACAAAAAAAACACCCTCTTACTTCAGTGAAACCTATTTAATCATGTTAACATTTTTAAAATTTAAAGAAAATTGAAACTAGTTTTTTTTTTACAATATAAAAATTACTATGTTACAAACGATATTTTGCAGTTTCATTTTTATTAATGAAAGGTTTGAAATGTTTCTCAGGTAGAAAAACAAAAGAAAATTATATTTTATACATTTACAATAGAAATAAGACGGATACAAAAAAATGTTTAATTTATTAAAATGTTTCTTTAAAATGATTAAAAAAAATTATTTATAAATCGAACTCGGAATATTTTTTCAGGTGTAAAATTATGAGTAACTAGAAAGTGAAAAGGTAGCTGACTTTTTCATGTTATAGACATCTTTCAAAATAAACTTTTTATAGACTAAAATTAAAAAAAATATCGTCTACTTAAAGTTGGGTGATTTTCAAACTTGACATAAAAAACTTATTTTGAAAAAATATCAACGTGAAAATTCTCTTAAGTGATTAAGCCATCCTTTCTAGTTTCTAAAATGTATCTAAGTTTAGCTTCATTTTGCACCTGAAAGACAGAATAATCAAAGAGTTCGAGGGGCGTTTACACTTCAAAACAGCCTTAATGAAAATCAGCTTTTTGTAACGAATAGGATTGTTTTAAAGGGTAATTAAATACACTAATTTTATGCATATATAACGAATTCTGGTTAATTGGGCCATAAGTTACTTGGGGCAACTTAAAAATGTTTACCAGTACATCTGATGATCAAATAAATAAATGTACATGTCACATGATCCATTTGGTTTAATTGTCCATTACACGAAATTAATGTCCAGTTTCACGAAATGAACATAAATTGGCCTGAAGCAAAACACGAAATGGACATACATTTCGTGTAATGAATAATTACACCGTATAATTATTCATTACACGAAATGGATGAGACATATACACAGACAAGAAGGTATTTCATGTGGGACACACAATCATTTGTCTATAAAGTGAGTTGGAAATATTCGTTGAAGGTATTTTTACTGCAGTTCAGAACTTCAATGGTTATATTATGGGCCTAAAAAGTGTCCCACCAAACTATGGAGTTTTACGTTACACATTTTACAGTAGTTTGTTTTATATAGATTTTATATGAAATACGTTTTTTTTATGTTAGCTAAGTTCCAATTGAAAAAAAAAAATCTCTCCGAAGACTGTTTCTTTGAATTTGAGCGCCGTTTCGTGTTTATTTTGCTCTTCAGGTGTTACTTTTTTTTCTCCTTCTATGTTGCTTATCGTTTCTCTGAAACTATTGTTTAAAACCACAAGGGAAATGAAATATATGAAGAAGAAGAAGAATAAAAAATCAAATCAATGTCGTTCGTTTTTCTAACTTTCTGTACAAATAAACAACAATACAAGTTGTGTGTATTTTTTTTTATTTTGCAAACTGATGTTAGAAAATGAGTTTGACAATTTAAGAGGAATGTGTGTTTTGTTTGTCGAAAAACAAGTTGCAAACTCAAGCAAAACTTTGAACATTTTTCAACAATGAATGAGTTTTCTACTTTTCTTTTTTTTTTTTTAAAAAAAGAAAATTGTGCGTCTAGTGTATTTTGGGTTTGGGCACAAAGAACATTTGAAGTGGCCCTTTAAGTCACTTGACGGTTCGCATTGTACAATTTTATGATGTGTGTGTGTGTGTGCCGTGTAATTATGACAACACAATCTTATCAAATACTCTCTTATGTATGTTATTCTACTCTTTTGTTAAGTATTTACATTTGGAAATTGAAATTTTGTTATTCAATACTTTGTCGTTTTCACTTCCAAACTCTTAAAATGAAAATGAGATTTCCCACTCTCACATTTTATAAAATAAGATTCAAACAATGGTTAGGGTTTGTTGTAATTTGGAATTGAAGGTTGAGATGAGAAACAAAAAAAAATAAATTGTGTTAAATTTAAATAAAAGCCAAAAATATATGATAAATATGTTTATTTATAAATAGGTCGAGAAATAACTAATTAATCACTGGAGAGAATGAGAGAGAGAGAGAGAGAGAAAAAAAAACGTAATAAGCTTTTAATCGAAATGTGTTTGTTGTTTAGACAAGAATATATAATAATATTAATCTATAGTTATAGAGGATTATTTATTTGAGATTTATGAATGATCCGCTCAATGTAATCCTATGGGAATAAGAATTTTGCTCTCCTCCTTTAGATTCTTGTAATTTATCGATGTTAAACAATTAATTAAGAACATAAATAAATGCCTAACAGAAGATTAATCAGCTAATAGGTAATGAGAAAGAGGAGAAGTATACCTTGATCAATATCGAAACAAATTTGTTATCGTTGTTATTAAGAAGTTAATCACATTCATGTGATTAAAATCAACGGGGGGAATACAAACTATTCACATGTTTTTGTTTGATTTATTATTTTAATAATTTTACTTCTGTTTTTTTTTAGGATACACAATTAATATTTTCATTCTCAAAGATGATATCATTTTTCTTTATTTGGTTAATTCAAAACAATGGGCTTAAAAAGAAAAGAAAAAGAGAAAAGAGTAAGTTTTGTCTTTATTAATTAATTATTTAATTCTTATTATTTATGATTTATTTAATTTATTAAGAACATAGATATTTATGGTAAAAAAAAGTAAGTTTTGTCTTTATTAATTAATTTTTATTATTATTTATAATTTATTTAATTTATTATGAGCATAGATATTTATGGTAACATCAAGCAATTGTTTCTGAATTTGTTGTCCAAGAGCCAATTGTATAGTAACATTGAAAAAATACTGATTAGAGGCTCTTGAATTACTCTAATTGACAATTGATAGTAACCATACATCTAGCCTCAAACCAGCCTTTTTGATTAGAAAAAAAGCATAATTGCAGTTGCTCAATGCACAATTGGCACTTGAGCCACAATTTGAGAAATAGTTGCTTGATATTGCATTTTAAATGTATTTTCTACTTTAAACTTGGCACTTTAAATGTATTTAACTAGATTTGTAATTTTTTATAAATAAATTTAAAAATTTTTGAAACCTTTTTCAAGAATACTTCTAAAACAGCATTAGGAATGCTGGAAAATGTAACCCAACTTCAGTTATTTCAAGTTGTAGTATTAGTTTTCTTCTTTAAATTTGGGTCAAGTTCTTCAGATTCTCATTTTGGGTCCAGTTTGTCCACTTTTAAATCATGTTTTATTTATGATAATGATAATAATAATGGCAAAAGAAGCTGGTGGATGAATTGACTGATTTTTAACATCATTATTTGTAATATAGAGTAAAAAAGAAAATAAGCAAAACTCACAAAACATCAACCTCCCTAATTCAACAACAAAAATCTTTTTCTCACTGATTTTCATAATTTAATAAATTTTAGCCTGGACCATCTTATTCATTTAATTTTCATCCCCATCCCTCCATATTTCAACATCAAATGTGGAGTATTTCCGATCATTCTTTTTCTATTTCCCCTCTCTGCCCCCCCCCCCTCAAAAAAGCAACAAAGAATATTTCAAAAGGAAAAGGTGATGATTAGAAAATGAATCGCATTAATCTGATTAGAAAAGAGATGATGGTGGATTGCACTTTTTAGTATCCTATTCACTACAGTGAGGGGGGAGTGAGTGCCCATTGTTATAACAATGATAAGGGTGGTGGTGGACCCAATACACTTGTGTTGTTGTGGTGTAGTGAACCCTCATCTGGCTTAAGTTTTGAGTGAAGTGGGTGGAGAAAGATTCAGAATTACACGATAATTAATTAATTTTATTGAGTTCCACTAAATTATTTGGTTAAAATGATAAAAAGAATCTATAAGTGTAACTAAATTGTCAAGAATTTAATTGTCCAAAAAATAATTAATAAGTAATAGAAGTTATTTTATTTATCGATTGGCTATTTTAAGGCGTTTCTTATTGTTTTTTTTTGTTTTCTTTTGTAATGATATAGAAATTAATTAAGACTTTGAGTTGGAGAGAGAGAGCTTAGAGAAAAATCAATTGAAGTAAATATAAGAGACATTGTTAATCGACTTAAAAGGGAATTGTTTGATTGAATACAATAAGTTAAACAACTTTTACAAATATTAGTAGTATACAACAAAAAAAGCAAACAAAAAAAATACGGACTTTTAGTCGAAACATTGATGAAATAACAAGTATAACTTAAAAGTATAGATTATTTTTTTCGATCACTAGAAATCAACAATAAAACTTTATACAAAGTTTGTTAAAAACTAGAATTGTAAACGTATTTTTTAAATATATTTCTCAAACTAAACTTTTTTTTATAATTGTTTGAAAATGTTTTGAATTTTCATTTGTAACAATTAGTGAAACTGATTTTTAAATTGTTGTAAATAGTGCAATTTTAAAATATATTGTTAGAAGAGATATTTTAACGCATATTTTCACTTACTATTCTAGTTTCTAACAACTTTGAATTTTTTTTTTCTATAAGTTTCTTTTACAAAAAAAAAAAAGGTTTTACGTCTATTTTATGTAAATTTTTGTATAAACTTTGCTTTTGAATTTACTTATGCACCACACTTAAGAAGACATAAAAGAGTAATTATTAATTTTTATTTCGGTTTTCAATTAAAATGAAAGCTACAAATTAAATATTCTTTTTGAAAATAAGCCAGAAATTGTCCATTGTTTCCACCCCCAACCCCCTCTCAATTACATACTCCCAATTAGATATTTGTAATTGCTTTCACCATCATAATATAAATTACATACTGTATTATTCCAACCTATGAAAGTGTGTGATGTTCAATCTAGTTGTGTTTTTTTTTGTAATCTTTAAGCCTACATGAAACACTCATAATATATACCCATTTAGTATAAAGGTATTATGGTTTTGCTAGAAAGTAGATGGGGTTAGAGAAGAAGAGGAGAGGGAGGGAGTGGTGATTATCATCTGTGAACTACATTTCTAGTCTAGAAAAGAAAGAAAAACCTAGTCTATTTTTCAATTGGTTCTCGACAATTTCAAAGCTCATTGGTTGAGCTACAATCAATCAAATGATCTCAACCAATGAATAGAGAGAGCATCCTATTTTGAGGCTTTTGTCCAATTCAAAAGGCTGTGGTTTTTCTTCTTTTGTTATTTGAAGGATGCTATTTAGATATATAAATGTATGTGTGTATTTTGAACTCCATACATTTCCTTTGAATATATATATTTTTTTTTCTATATTCACGATTTAAACGACACCCATCTCTTTTTGCATAAAAAAAACATATGATGGTGTGACGTCACATTTCTATATAGTTTGAAATAAGGGAGTTCAATTTTTATAAGGGGGGACCATATGTTATGCTTGTGGCTTTTAATGTATAACACTTTGCATTATTATTACAGAAGGTGGTGGTGGGCCGGGTGAAAAGTGACTTTTATATCCATTGATATCACATGATGATGATGATGGTGGTGATCTCAGAGATTCATTAGTATCAGTGTTAAAAAAGGGGGGGAAGGAGGAGGTTATTTGTCACCTTTTATTCTGTTTCCGGATAAGTGAACTTTTTTAGAAAAGAAAAAAAAAGACTAAAAAGTGATAATAAGATTGAATATATTTTTCTTCTGTTGTTGGTGCCAATTATTTAAGTTCTGTGAAGCGTTAAACATTAATCAATTTTGATTTGGAATAATAATAATAATAATAATAATATCATGAGTATATGGTTGGATATTGGAGTTCGAATAGGGTTTTATTAAATGGGCCGAAGTGGGCCGTGACATTACTGGGCGTGACATAAAAGTTGCTGGTTGGGTGGAGTGGATGAAATTACTTAAAATTTCCACACCTTCTCCTCCTCCTCCTTCTTCTTCTTCTTCTGTTAAGTTTTCTGTTTTCAATTTTGATTGATTTTTCATAAGAGGAGAAATTGGTTTTTAGTTTTACTTTTACAAAAAAAAATATTTTGGTCATACGAAAAATTAAGACAGAAAAAAATACACTCACCCTTCTGATATTCTACATTTTTAGACATTTTTTATTGTTTGGATGAAGCAGAAGCAACAGCAGTGTATATTTATTCCATCAATTGTTGTATTTTTCTAGATGAGGCCCACAAATGATTTGGAAACTCTTAAAAGAAGAAAAGCAAATTTAAGAGTTTGAGAAGAAAAAGTAATGTTTGTGTCTGTATTTTTTTAAAAATGACGTCGTTGCCGTCGTCGACTTATTCATAATACGTTTTTTGCATGCATCATCGTCATCATCGTACATTGAATCAGTCCGAGATTTTCGATTGCGTGAGAGTGAAACACTCCACTCTGCTTCTGACGTACTATATCTCGCTTTCTCTCTCTCTCTCTCTCTCTCTCTGAAACAATCTTTTCGGGTTTTGGTCATCCACGTGTCCGGCGGAATGCAGGGCACTGAAAGTGTTTCCGACGAATATCAACTTCAATCCGATGCTGAACAACAGAAGGTAAGTTTTGAAAATTAAATAATTTTAGCTTTTTTTTTTCTTCTCAAAAGTTATTTAGGTGCTTGCAGTGATTGCCTTATTCAAGGAGCAAATTCTAAAAAAAAGGGGGAAACTTTTACAAAAAGTTTGTTTAAAATATTTATTAGTATACGTTAGATATACTATGTTTCAAATTACATTTTGTGGTTTTGGTCTATTTTCAGCAGAAATTTAATCTAAATTTATACTATTATCAGAGAATTAAAATAACATTTTTTAAAAACTTATATTAAAACTACTTTTCATTTGAAATTAGTCAAACATACTCAAAAAGTATATTTTCAAGAATATAATTAAAAATAATAAATGTCATTGTAATTAAGTTTTCAATTGTTCAAATAATCTTTAAAATAAAATAATTTAACTAATTATTGACAATATTAGTATTTTATGTTTTATTACTATTTTATGTCGATAAGTTAGAAATGATTTACGTTTTAAGACATTCTAATAATAATAAAATAATATAATAATAATAGTGATTAAAGAATGAATTTTAATATAATGTATGTACTTACATGTGAATAATGTATTTTACAATTGTTTCCTATAAAAGGAATTCTAGTATTTCTTTTATTAAGAACTTCGAGTCATAACATCTTCCTCACCTTTTACCCCCCTTTTTTTTTCTTATTCTTCTCGTTTTTTTTTCTGTTTAAATTTATGGATATCTTGCGTATGAAAAATGCTTCTTTTTCAGATAAATAAGATCCTCTTTTAATTTTCTGAAGTTATGTTTATTGGTTACAAGCAAAAAACAATAAATAGCAACTTGGGACTTTCTTTTTTTTTTTTGTTTGTTTCTACTTAAGTTGAGTACTTAAGTTTAATCGAGACAAAAAAAAAGTTAAAATAAAAAAAAAAATGTGGGAGAGTTGTTTGTTATTCTCTCCCTGAAAACACTTCTTTTTCCATTCTCTGTTTCTTTCTGTGTATCCGACACAGACTGATTGATACTGTAATCAGTGTCTATAAGTACTCTGTTTTTGGCGTGTAACTAAGAATCTCTTAAAAAAACGTCAGAAGAATATCCCATGGGTCCTTTAAGTTAACCCTATTCCTCCTCCTCCCCTTTATCTTATTCATACACTGAAATAACAGTATAATTTATTTCTGTGTTTTTATGTCAATTGCTATGGGATAGGTTTTCTCATATACTGCACATAATAAATGTCGTCTTTGTTATGTCTATGTTTATGGTTCCTTTTTGGCATTTCTAGTTTTTTTTTCTCTTCATATATGTATAATTTAACCATCTTCTATAATTCGTTTAAAAGGTAGCAACTTGAACTGTACAAAAAAAGTGCCATTTACTCCATTTTTTATACAGGTTTCATAAGAAAGAAGAAAAAAGTTTATGTTTTAATAAATAAAATGAGAGAAAAGAAACAAGTCCAGAATAACATTTGATTATTATCTTAAATAAGACGGTTTTGGGAAACGAATAATGTTTTAGAATTAAATGTTATTTCTTTTTAAATATCTCCTTATTGTTGCTTCTGAAACGCAAAAATAACCAGAGTTAGAAAATCATCTGTTTTTAAACAAAAGTTGCACAAAATTTGCACAAATTTAATTAGTTTTTGTTACCAAAAAAAAAGTCTTTTTCAAAGTCTTTCATCTTTTAGATAAATTTTGAATTCTTTGTGTAAAATTATGATGTAAGATTTAATTGACTTTTTTATTTAAATCTACATGTATGTTGAAAGTTTTATTTTTTAAAAAATTTTAATGTTATATTTGATTTTTCGTTACAGGTGTCGATTTCAATTCAATTGAATTCGGCAAAGTTACAGTCAACAGCCAAACAATTAGAAGGTAGTCGTACAATTTTGGCCGGAACGTCAAGTACCATCCAACCTTCAAATCCTCATCGTCCCATTGAAGTGAGACCACCGTCAAGTGCGACATCAGAAAATTCAGCACCCGCCAAGTCTGCAATGAAGCCAAATCAAGTTCGGACCGTACTATTGAATGGAACGCCAATTGTGGCATTAGTCATCGATGGTAAAGAACGCCTTTGCTTGGCCCAGATCTCCAATACACTTCTCAAGTCGTTCAGTTACAATGAGATTCACAATCGTCGAGTTGCTTTGGGAATCACTTGTGTTCAGTGCACTCCAGTTCAATTGGAAATCTTGAGACGGGCCGGTGCGATGCCAATTTCATCAAGACGTTGTGGAATGATCTCAAAACGAGAGGCCGAACGTCTCTGCAAATCTTTTCTTACCGAAAACTGTCCTCCGAAGTTACCGGACAACTTTAGCTTTGAAGTTATTCACGAGTGTGCTTGGGGCTGTAGAGGCAGTTTTCTACCCTCACGTTATAATTCGTCCAGAGCCAAATGTATTAAATGCTCTTTTTGCAATATGTTTTTCTCACCGAACAAGTTCATTTTTCATTCGCATCGTTTACCCGAGTCCAAGTACGTTCAACCGGATGCGGCCAATTTTAACTCTTGGAGGCGACATCTGAAATTGAGTGGTACTCCTATGGATGAAGTCATTTACGCTTGGGAAGATGTAAAGGCTATGTTTAATGGTGGAAGTAGGAAAAGAGTGATGGCCGCTTCTTACTCTCGTTTTCAACACATGAAACGTCCAAAGATTGTGGACAATAGCACCGGACCAAGCGGTCATTCGAGCATTCCGCCGCCATCCATAATGTCATCGGGTATTTCGACTACTTCAGACACAAGAGCACCACCTCCGTATGTCTCTATGTTACCCTATCATCCTTCCAATAAAACCTCATTTGCACAAATGTCTTCGGCGTCTGTTCCGAATCCTTATTTAAGTCGTGGAGTAACAACTACAGGAACAACACCTTGTACTAACTTTGTTCCTACTTCGGTTTCAGCTTCTGGATGTCCCGTCATTGACAAAGGTTTAAATTCACCAGGAGAGCTACGAGGTCCTTCGTTTGTTGACTACATATGGGCCGGAAAACCAGGTGGTCCTCCACTGCCACCGTCAACTTATGGTTTCATTTGGCCATCCAGGCAGCAACAACAGCAACACCATCAGGGACTTCCGTCTCCCGTGGCAGCCATATCGTCTATCGAATCTAAATTAAGTCCCGGTGGACATTTTTACGACGATCGGAACTTTCGTGATGATACGTGTAGTGAGTCTTCATCTCGAGGAAATTGTGACAGTGAATTGGAGACTACTGTGGCTCGTCGTTCCGTTTCAAGTTGTAGTGAACCAGACGTTCGATCTTCGGACAATGACGACCACCTTTCCACATCTGGAACCCTTCGTGCTAAAGACACTGTTGGATTTCTTGGTCCAGTTCATCATCATCATCATCATCAAATTGGACATTGTGTCGGAGGTGATAAATCTTCTGGGTATTGCTCTGCGTTTCGGCCAGTGATTAGAGCCAACAATAGTAGTGGTGCTAGTTTGCATTCTGTGGAAAGTCTTATTCAACCATCGTCCACTACTACTGCCACCACTACTGTGAAGGTGGATGACTCATTGGGTCCTGATAGGTATAGTGGTGGACCTGGGTTATATCCGGTTTATTCAGATATAGAAGCCATTAAAGAGTCATGTCCGAACTCGAGGAAGTCGATCGAATCGGACAATGTGATCGACGTAGAAGTGACCGATGATAGTAAGGAAGCCGATGAGAAAGAGACAAAGGAACTGGAGGTGACCAAAGATTGTGAGGAGGAAGAGATGCAGGATGAGGACGAGGAAGAAGAACCTGAAGTTGATTTTGAAGAGCCTGAAGAAGAAGAAGAAGAGGAGGAGGAAGAAAAAGGGATGAATGAGAATGGCAATGAAGCTAAGGCAAAGATATCAGAATCAAGTCAAGACAAACAACAACGGCATGTAGTTCATTCTGTCTTTCGAACCAATTTGGGTACCGGTCCCAAGGAATCAGTGCCTCTCAGCACACCTGAAATCCAGGTTAATACTTTCATATTATTTTTTTAAATTTTATAAAAAATATAATTCATATTTGTGGAATTGATGCTGGATGGAGTTTGATATTCATATTTAAGAAGTAATGGAAGTATTTTTAAACATTTTTAAGACGCAAATCTGAATTGTGGTCCTTAGCTTTTGAGAAGTAACTTTTAAAAGAAATTCAAAGTTTATTTCTAATTATTAAGGCCAAAAGTATGCATAAAAGACGTATTTAAATGAACAATTTTTTGGTCAGAATTCTTTAACGAAAACCGTTTTTGATTTTGTAATTTCTTTTGTTGTTTTTGGATGATTGTAGCTTTAAATGCTTCAGACATTTAATTAATTGTGCTTTTGCTATGGAATATAAAATTTGCATAAAATGAACAAATTCTAAAATCGAATTGAAAAAATAAATAATAATTTACATTATTAATTTTATAATAATAATTTTTGTAAATTAAATTTTTAGAACAGTTTAAAAAAACAACTTTAATTATTTCTTTAAATTAGTTGTAAAAACTCCATTTTTTTCTTCAAACTGCCTTGCAATTTTTATTGTCCCAAATATTATCTTGTGAATGTCCTTTTGGAATTCCTCTACTATTATAGTTTCAAATAATGTTGGATTTTTAAAGTTACTTATAAAAAATCCGAGTTTCTGAACTTAAGTCCAGTAGTCTCATTGTCGGATGGTAATTTCCAGTTTCATCAAAGGTTCAGATATGAGAAAGATTTAATGACATTTCAGTAGAAAGGTCACCAAGATTGATCAATTCTGATTGAATCATTTTCATCTTCACTCAATATTAATATCATTTTGAATCTAGTATTAAATTACACACACGCACACATGGCCATATTTTGACCGGTATATTGGTCAGTGGTGACGTCATTAGAAGTGTGTGTGTGTGTGTGTGTGGAGGAGGGGGTAGAATTATTGACAAATGATGTTGAGCACCGTTTTAGTTTGGTGTGTGTCATGAAAATTGTGTAATTAATAATTGACTTGTAATTGTGATCTCAGGGAGTGTGTACATATATACAGTATATGTGTGTATTGTATTATGGTAGGTTGGTGAATAAGGGAGGGAGGGAAGGAGGGAGAGGGGATGAGGTGGTTGAGGGAGAAGGGGGGAGTGAGGATGAGATGGTGCCGTTGCAAATGTCATCTGCTGTTTCGTGACTTTGTGTTTGTCCCAATAGACATTATGGGAGGGTTGGTTGAAGCAAGTAATAAGTCACGGCCCACTTACTCTTCTTCATATATATATATATATATGGGCAACCAATCAACTTTATAGGAGAAAAGGGCATCATGATCATCATCATCGTCATCGTCATTCACGATTCCACGTTTGATTTTCTCTTTCTCCCTCCGATTCTTATCTATTAATTTTTTTTGTAGTTCTATTTCTGTAGTCAGTGACAGTCCCTTAGTCAGCCAACTACATTTACAAACTAACCTTTACTTTTTTTTTTTACCTACGTTAATTAAATTTAACATGAGTATTTCAGCATTGGCAAAAATTCAGGGTCGGATTCTTAATGAATGCTTAGCCAAAAAGTTAGAGCTAAACTTATAAACTTTTACATGAAACTTTCTTATCCAAAATTCATGAGTTGAGCACTACCATTGACTTAAGAATGCAATCCTTAGTGACTTCATTTTAAGTATTTTAATTATATTTTTTTTTAAAAAAATGAGCTAATGAAAGACAAATTTAAACTGAAAATCTAATCAATTGAACTTTCAAATTTAATGTAAGATAATTCTAAAGCATGTTTTAATTATAATTATTCAATTATGGTTTTGTTCGTGGTGTCAACAGAGGTTCATCATAATTAATTGAATCAAGATTGACCTTTTCGTTTGTGTTAATTAAATCCCAAATCTCTTTTGAGCTTAATGGAAATTAATTCTTGTAGTTTTCTGATACAAAAATGATCACTTAAAAGAGAGGTAGGTCAGAAAGAGAAGGCGGAGGAGGATTCTCTCCGATTGTAAACTTGATGATGTTTTTGACAAGAAATTCAAATTAAAAACACTTTTTAGAAGAGAAAACTTGATTAATGTTTTTCACGCAACCAGTTGTCTATTGAATACAACTGAATACTTAAAGGGACCAAATGGTGCCCTAAGCGAATAGAGTGATATTATTGTGTCTCATGTACTGAACAAAAAAAAATCCTTTTAATAACTAATGTGAGTAGCGTGTTTGCAGTGATTGCCCGCTTTCATCAAACAAGGAGTCCAATTAGACAACAACAAACATGGCATGCGTTTATTTTTGCGTTGTTCTGCTTCAAAGAATTAGAACCAGTACTAATAAAACCCCAATTAAGAGTGGAGTTTTTTTCTGCATATATGTATATATATATATATATATATATATATATATATATATATATATATATATATATATATATATATATATATATATATATATACATATATATATTCTATATTTTATATATATATATATATAAAATATAGAAATTCATAAAAAAATATGAAAACAAATGAACACATAGTATGTGGACATAGTAGCTTATTAAAGATAGAAATAAACTCACATTTGAAATGATGTGATAACATGCAGTAATCAAATGTGATGTCAAAAACTAATTTTGTAGGACTATAATATATATATATGTGTGTGTGTGTATATATATATATATATATATATATATATATATATATATATATATATATATATATATATATATATATATATGTGTATGTGTATGTTTTAATTTAAACATTATTTACTCGTTATTCATTGTATTTCATTCTTCTTTTTTTTTTGGTCTAGGTTCAGAAGAAAGGGGTTACTATTACATCATGTGCCGCTTCTGAACTGGAACCTTCAGGTAAATTGTATTTATATTTATATATGTTGACAATAATAATTAATTATTATAATAATAATGGTTATTTTTCTTTTTTTTTACTTTATTGTTTCTATCCATTTTTGTAGAAGTTTTATTTGTATTTACGAAAGTAGTTGGCCTTAAAAGGTACATTACTACCTTTTTCCTACCTTTTTTTTACTTGACTATATACAGTGACAGTAAATAGATGGTAATAGTAACAAGAAATAAACTTAAACTATATATATATAGTGAGAGAGAGAAAGAAAGGATGTTTTTTTTTCTGATTCTTCTAGGGTTTTTTTGGTGTTGTTTGCAAAGTGGTGCCTCAAAACCAGTCAAGACAAAAGAAAAATAAAGGGGTTAAGGAGAGAGAGAGAGAGAGAGAGAGAGAAAAGAAAAAAAAAAGAATTGGGTAGGTGGGGCCCAAACAGAAGAAGAAATGGTTTTTATTACCAACTATTCAAAACTATATAGCTTCTGTCTCAGTTTCTCTTCAACCACCAAACATGTAATCGTATTTTTTATACTCTGATGCGATTTGTTTCTCAGTGGAATTGACTCAAAAGTTAATCCACCTGGAACGATGCCCCTTTCTCTATCCCCACATACCCCCTCACCTCATCCCCTATTTTACTTTTTTTTTCTTCTCTCATTGATTCACGGCTTCGATTAAACTTGTGGGTAGGACTGGGAGGTAGATACACTCCAGAGCCATTTATTGTCTACAACTGGGCTATATACCTTTTTTTTCTTCTTCTTCTCAAACATTTTCTATTTAGAGATACAGATAGCTGGGATAATAGAAAGTTTGCTTAGGTTCGCTTTATATGGAATAATTTATTTGGTTATATCCTTTCTACCTTTTTTTTTTAGATCAACAACAGAAAAAAAGGTGCTTAATCCGTTTCCAACAAAAGAAATTGTGTGAGATGCTTTTTTTTCGCATTCAAAAAACAATTTCTAAACAACAAATTTTTAATATATTTCTGATTGGATTTTGATTTGAAAAAATACGAAAAATGTTTATTTTATTTTAGAGGTGCAGAAATTGAAAATGCCTTTGTGTTTTCAGTAAAGGTTTCATCCGCAATCAAAAACCAATTATATCTTTATCCAAATTCAGAGAAGAAGAAGAAAAAAACATGTTGCGGATGTGTTTAGAGCAAAATCTAGTAAATATTTCTTGAAGTCTCTCTTTTTTTAATAAATACAAAGTAAAGAAGAAAAAAACATTATGAAAAAAATACATCATATCGAGAGAAAAAAACAAGTAATTTATTGCTGAAAGTGCGTTTCTAAATCGATAGTCAGCAGTAGTGTATTATAAACCATATAGACACAGATCTAGATTAAAGTTGAGTCAGGTTTTAAGTAAAGTTTTTTAAATGATAAACTAAAGTTCCGTTTTTTTTTTCGAACTGTCACTTGATTTCATTTTTATGTGTCCTAGAAAAGTAAAAATTGCTTGTTGCAATCAAAAAAGTAATTGAACTTTCATTGAATCAATTGACTATTTGAGTCAAAAACAATAAATTAAGAACTGTTTTAATCTTAAGTTTGTTATATGAACAGCTGATTTTACGCTCATAATACTCCGAGGTGTCATTACAAAAACGTCATTTAATTATGACAGTCATACTTTATTATATCACTGGTTGTGTGTTATTATTTTTAAATGATAAACTAAAGTTAGCTTTTTTTTATTTCATTACTTGATTTCATTTTTATGTGTCCTAGAATTTTATAGGACATAGGACATACGACTATCACATTATGTTGTACACCTTGTAGTACCTGGTAATAATATTTTGTAATTTGCTTTTGTGACTATTATAAGGTTATGATAGTTTACTCTCATATGAGTCTATGACAGTCTTATTTCATTTCTGTAATGAGGCCTTTGGTTATTTTTAGCTTTAGAAGAGCAACACTAAAAAGAAATCGAAAGTGTTAGAAGCTATAGAACGGGCCGCTAAATCATTGAATAGTATTTTCAGGCTGATATCTTTCAAAATAAACTTTTTTGTCAAACTCACGTACATTAAAAAGCTTATTTTAAAAGATGTTCACATGAAAAATATCTATAAGTGATTGAGCTACCCTTCGAGTTTCTAAAACACTTTCAAAGTTTTTTTTTATCATTTTTGCTTCTAAAGACAGAATAACCAGTTGTTCGAAGGGCGTTTACTTTTTAAAACCACCTTAACTAAATTTATGCATTATTATAGAGGCCAACGTTATTAATTTCTATATTTGTGATTATGTTTTTAATTAAAGAAAAAGGTCCAAAGAAAAGAGCCCTTTTTTAAAGTACATAAAGGTGATTGGGGGTGCTTCAGAATGTTGCCACTGTGAATGTGTTTGTAAAATGTTGTGTCTGTGTTTATCTGACAACTTTGCCAAACGTTGATTAAGTTATTATGTAGAAAACAATTATATGGAAAAGGGAGCATGTAATTAAGCCGTTTTCTTAACAACAAAAACGGAAGATGGAGAGAGGCTTAAATAGTCTTAAAACCGCATAAAAGCCTCTAAAAAAAAACCCCACCAACTACTGTAAATGAACACAAATTGAGGGTTGATTGAAATGAGATTTGTTCATTTCTTTTTCTAAGACTATATACATAATATAATAGATCCTATACTGCATATATAAGAAGGTGGTTGGTTGTGGCCAAACAACTTAAAAAGTGTTTTGGTTGTGTACAGATTCTATTTTTATTTCTCCAAGTTATATACCGCAAAAATAGGTCTACATTTACAATGTAATACAATTGTATAATATATAACACACATAGTAAGAGGGACCTATAATGGAGTTTCTAACATTACAGTTTTAATCTTCTTCGATTTGAAGCAAAGAAGAAGTTTCGTTCAATTATCCCCTGCGAATTGGTTAACGTGTCTCTGTTTAATCTTATTTAATTTATGTGGCTTGTTGAAGCGACTTATATACTTGAACAAGGAAGAAATGGGGGTGGTTTTAGGTGGGGTTTGGGCTACGTCATTTATTTAACATGTTATTTCCGAATTAATTAAATTCCCTGGCTGCGGTGGATTACGATAGTCAATAACAACCGATTAGAAAGCCAACAAGACGCCGCCTCCTCCTCCTCCTCCTCCTCCTCCAGTGTCTTTGCGTTTTTTTTTTTTTGCTTCTTCTTCATACATTATATTCATATGCCAATTAGTTTCTTCTAATTTGTATCTTGTATAATTTGTGTGCTCATTTTGAAAAATTTGCAAGCAGATTTTATTTCATTATTTTTTAATGTGTGATTCATCAGTAAATTTTACTTTAACATTGATCAGACACAGATTTGCATAATGAACATGAACTTTTTTTCTATCAAGAGTATTATGAAGAATTTGGAAATAAAGAGTTTTTTCACTAAACGTTGGTGAAAACAATTTGAATATCTTTAAACTACTAGAAAAAGTTAAATTTTCAAAGATTCAAACATTGAATTTTGTTTTTTTGTTTTTTCTAAAAAAAAATTATATAATGGGCCATTTTAGAACTCAATTAAACAATAGTGATAATTTTTGGAAGAAAAATTTTTTTTTTAAACACTGTTAAGGCGGGTTGACATTAAACAAGATAACTGTATGAATGCGTTATACAACATGTGTTGTATGGTGTTTACACTGTGCTACACTGTTATGGCTAGTACATAAACAGGATTCTTTGTTGCGATACATTATTGCAGGGCAGGATCGCAACTGACGCGATTCAGACCCGCAACAATGTTTCAAAGTTTCCCATTTCGATGGGAGTCAAGAAACATGAATTGCAAATGACACGATTCAGCCCCGCAACAATGTATCGCAACGAAGAATATTGGTGTGTACTAGCCTTAACAGCAAGTTTATTTTGACCGGTTGATCATTAATATGCATCACTTTTATAACCTTGAAGTGCAATGATGGGTTGTGGCTTCCCATTGACTACAACATTTTACGTACAACAAAAAGTAGAATGATAGCTCTACTTTCTACAACACTGTCATAAAAATGTGTTAAGTCTGTGGTATACTACATTTTAGAGCACATTACTAAACTTTGTTACTTAATGTAAACCCACCTTTAAGTATTGTGAAACATAATAGGAAAATTAGGAAATGAAAAATCTCCAAAATGTCATCAAACTACTGTATAAAACCCAATAAAGAAAAATCTCCAAAATTATCATTGGACGAGTGTCTGGAGAAAGATGCTGCAAAGTGACTTGCGTTGATGGCTAGACCAAAGACTTTGCATACTTGATACAAACGGTAAATAATCACAAGGACATATACAAAAACAGAAATACAAGACCTAAACTAAGGAGAAATACTAGGGTCACATTGGGGTCTCCATATTAAACCACGAGAACTTCCCCTCAGAATGACATCATTTTCTACAGTCTTTTCTTCACCCCAGCCTCGACTTTTTTTTAACATTCAGCTTTTTTTAATTTTATTTTGTTATGCATACATACTGTATATATTTTTTTTATTAACTACTAGTATGTCATTTTTTAAATTTTTTTCTCTTTGTTTCTATTTTTTCTCTTTCTTTCTATTTAGAAAATCAGTCTAATGGTCAGTTGGACTCTCAAGAAACAAAATCACAAAATTTGACTAAAGGTTGGCACATTTTTTCTCTTTTGTACTTGAGTTGACCATTGAAAATTTAAACAATTCTACAATTATTTTTAAATTTTAATACGTATTTTTTATTTCAGAAGAACTTCAAGAAATTTTGTTTCAAGAAACGCAAGCAAGAAGAAGAGCAGAGAAACAATGTGAAGCTATCAAAGGTAAAATCAACGTCTATTAACGTTTTGATTTCTTTCATCATTTCGTTTCAAATAAGCTTTCAAATTCTTCTGAAAAATTGTGACACATTTTTTGACCAGAAAAGGTTACTAAATCCATTTGGAGCTTGGAATTTTCTGACAATACTTTTAATTTCAGCTGCAACAAAACAGAACACATTGAAATTGTTGGGTTTATATTTTCATTTTGTATAAAGTTTGCTCTGTTTCTTTCGGTGATGATAGGAGAATGCATTTGATAGCAAAGGTGGGACGAAGAAGTTGGAAGAACCTTGTTTTATCTTTTGCTTAATAGAATCTAATTTTATTAAAAAAAAATTGAAAGTTTTCTAGAAACTAGAATAATGAAAAATATTGAGATGCGCCCTTTTCATACTTAGTATGAACGTCCCTGTTTATACCACTCATTTGCGAATTAACGCTATGTACAGTATGTGGTGAACAGTGGACCCACCATGAAACCCGGGTTTACCTTGCAACACCACGGTTATGGGTCGCCTTGACCCTATACCGTCCCAGTCAACGTACTCAGGACCATACTGTAGATCCCTTTCCCGACAGTGTGTCCATTTCTATGCACAATTAAAGTTGCGGTGCATTCATGTGGAGTGTTGCAAGTGTGGAGGTGCAACCTTAACAAGTGCAACCTTAAAGTACTTATTAGTACAAACGTCCCTGTGTATGCCACACATTTGCGAATCAACGCTATATGTTCAGTATGTGGTGAACAGTGGACCCACCGTGAAACCCGGGTTTAACTTGCAACACCACGGTTATGGGTCGCCTTGACCCTATACCGCCCCAGTCAACGTACTTGGGATCATACTGTAGATCCCTTTCCAGACAGTGTGTCCATTTCTATGCACAATTAAAGTTGCGGTGCATTCATGTGGAGTGTTGCAAGTGTGGAGGTGCATCCTTAACCTGTTTAATTGTGCACGTTCCTATTTATATAATTCATTTGTGAATCAACGTTAAGCAAGTGGTGAACAGTTTACCCACCATGGAACCCGTGTTTAACTTCCACATTGCAAATTTACAAAAAGTTTTATTTTGAAAGATATGAACAATAAAAACCACTTCTTAACCCTTTGATTTCTTGACTCATTTGGTTTCAAATTCTTCTGAAAAATTGTGACAGAAAAAGTCACACAGAAAAAGTCACTAAATCCATTTGGAGCTTCGAATTTTCTGACAATACCTTATTTTCAGCTACATATTTTGCTTAGCTTGAATTTCAACTGTATAAAGCAATGGTTGAAATTCAAGATGTCTTCTTTAGTCAGGGCCAAAAGTGGCCCTCTTAACTCCTGTAGTTTGTGGAACAACAAAACAGAACACATTGAAACTGTTGAGTTTATATTTTTATTTGCTCTGTTTCTCTAAGTGATTTCAGGATAATGCATTTAATAGCAAAGGTGGGACGAAGAACCTTGTTGTATTTTTTGCTTAATCGAATCTAATTTTATTAAAAAAAATTGAAAGTTTTCTAGAAACTAGAATAATGAAAAATATTGAGATGCACCCTTTTCATACTTAGTACGAACGTCCCTGTTTATACCACTCATTTGCGAATCAACGCTATGTACAGTATGTGGTTAACAGTAGACCCACCATGAAACCCGGGTTTAACTTGCAACACCACGGTTATGGGTCGCCTTGACCCTATACCGTCCCAGTCAACGTACTCAGGATCATACTGTAGATCCCTTTCCAGACAATGTGTCCATTTCTATGCACAATTAAAGTTGCGGTGCATTCATGTGGAGTGTTGCAAGTGTGGAGGTGCAACCTTAACAAGTGCAACCTTAAGGTACTTATTAGTACAAACGTCCCTGTTTATACCACACATTTGCGAATCAACGCTATGTTCAGTATGTGGTGAACAGTGGACCCACCGTGAAACCCGGGTTTAACTTGCAACACCACGGTTATGGGTCGCCTTGACTCTATACCGCCCCAGTCAACGTACTCGGGACCATACTGTAGATCCCTTTCCAGACAGTGTGTCCATTTCTATGCACAATTAAAGTTGCGGTGCATTCATGTGGAGTGTTGCAAGTGTGGAGGTGCATCCTTAACCTATTTAATTGCGCACGTTCCTATTTATATAATTCATTTGGGAATCAACGTTAAGCAAGTGGTGAACAGTTGACCTGCCATGGAACCCGTGTTCAACTTCCACAATGCACATTTACGAACTGCTACAAAAAGTTTTATTTTGAAAGATATGAACAATATAAACCACTCAAGATAATTTTGTTTTTCGACAAATAATAAGACAATTTGATTAAAAGTATGAAATCGAAAAGTTTATAGTTTTCTTTTGCATTTATTCTCGAATATAACGTAAAAGCGTTTTGAAAATGTATAAAATTTATCAGTAATATTAAATCTGCAGTATATATATATAAAAAAAATACACAAAACGGCTTAAGAAAGAAGAGTATTTGAAATATAAGGAAATAGATATGTATATATTTAATATAAAAATTGGAAACATTTGAACAAAACGTGTTTCTTTATTATATTTGAATGACATTTAAAGTACATCTACAAACTGTACACACAATCTGAATTTGGTAGAAAATATGGTAAGAGTTGAATATTTAAGCTCCCCCCCCCTTCTACTTTTTTAAGTTTCCATTGAAGCATATGTAACAAGATTATTTGGGATTTCTCTTGTAAAGAATGACGTTTTTTTTTTTTAGATTCTTTTAATTTGTCGCAAGGTTACATTTATATGTATTTGTTGTACCTTTTAGACTTTATCTGTAATCGTATTTCATGGTTTTTTTTAACAACAACAACAAAAAAAAAAAAGATCTACTTGATTATTTATTTTGCAAAATTTTTTAATTATTTTGTAGATAAATTTTTATTAAAGGTCAAACTAAAGTTGCATTCGTCAAGTATTTGTGTGTTTAGAAACATTTTAGCTGAAATTATTCATATTTAGGAATTATATCCGACTGATGTTTGATTTAGGTGTCATTTTAATTAACTAATATTTCCAAGAATTAAGTCACAGACAGCAATAATTAATTATTTTTTAAAAAATAAAATAGGTGCAATCGGAAACTAAACACTTTATGCTATAAATAAGCTAGAAGAGTAATTGCTCCTGCCTCCTTGCACAATACAAAGCCTCATATGAGGAGGGAATAGTGGAAACAAACGGGAAGGTCACCATATTTAATCAACTAGAGAAAGAATGTTGTTTAGCTAGCATGGTTACAAATAATGGTTTTTTATTTCGTTTCTGAATGTGCCCAAAATTTAAAAAAAATGCTTGAAAACTATTGTTTAGTCAAAGTCACTTAAACGAAGACAACTTTTATTTCAGAAACGTTTCAAGAACAAGTTAAAAGGGAAGTTGCTTACAGAGAGGAAATTACAAAGCAATTAGAAATTGTTAAAGGTGATTCATTAGACTTAAATATATTTATTTTTTTCAATATAAATTGTGTTACTAATGAGTAAACCTATTTCTCATTACTATAGGAACACTCTGTAATGAATTGGATCAAGAAAGAAAAGCCAGATTTGCAGTTTTACAGAAACTTAAAGGTAATTTCCAGTTTTGATTTTATGTTATTGTTTAGTTTAGTGTCTTATTATTTCTTACTACATTTGCATAATTGGAATCTTGTTTGGCTTTGCATGTTGAATGATTATGTTTCCAAGTAAAACGTGAGCATGATGACATTTAAAAATAATGCAACACTGGTCGGTGATGCAACAATTTGTATTTATTGGAACCTGTAAATAAGCTGTGCGTTGATGACGTTTTTTTTTAATAATAATATTGCAAATAACACACACAATCTTATAAAAGTGATTTTGCTTGTTTAAAGGCGGTTAAATAAGTAACCACTGCAAAATATGCAAATGAAGGAAACAAACTGAATAGAATTCTGACCCCATTATGCTCTGAAGCGCACTTTTTAAAAAGTCATTAAATATTTTGTAATGACACTAAGCCACATTATTTGCATGAATATACAAATTTAATTAAAAGTCCAATTTTAAACTAGATTTAGGTTTGAAACAATCAGTCAGATTTTGCATTCCCATCAACATGATTTGTGACATTTGCATGTCCAACACTTCCTTTTTATTATTTGTCCTCCTTTTTATTATTTGTCCTGAACAGTCCGCTGTATAAATTGTAGCTTTTTGCATGTCGATGTATTTTTTTTTCAGTCTTTTTAAGCTGGTTTTCATAGTATTAACGCTCGTTTTAAGATTAGTTTAGAGGGAGGAGGAGCATTGACAGCGAGTGGTTTTAGAAACTAGCAAGGAGAAGCTCAAATCACGTATGGATATTTTAATGTTATCTTACGTAAGCTTCGGCTTCATGTGAATTTGAAATGAAGCAACTTTAAGCAGACGATATATTTTGCCTGTAAAAAAGTTTATTTTGAAATATATCAACATGAAAATACTATTAAGAGATACAGCTATCCGTTCTAGTTTCTAATACACTTTCAATTTCTCTTTAATGTTTGTTCTTTAAACGCAAACTAACCCCAGAGATTATAAATCAGCTGTTTCAAAAATTGTGTTCTTGTCTCTCTTTTTGCGGTACAGAGGCACATGATGCACTTCATCATTTTTCTTGCAAAGTGCTGATCCCAAGGCAATGTAATGAATGCTCCTATAAACCAATACTTCCACAGTAAACGAAAAAAAAAACCGCAATCCGTAGCAAAAAAAAAAAAATATGTTGAAAAATAAATTTTTATGTTCAAAAAAGAGTAAAACATTAGAAAGCAGTTTGAACATGTAATACAAATAATTCATATTATAGAAAAATGTGAATTGCTTTTAGAGAACAATGTTTAAATGATATTTATGCAAAGCAATTTTGTGCAATGCTAATTTAAGTTTTCGTTATAGTTAGTGTAAATAAATACTCATACATAAAACACATGGAAGTGAAAAAGATGCCTTTCGTTTATGAGTTCACAACAAAAAAAGAAGTTATTTAAATTAAAAACTTATACAGACTTGTTAAAACATAACTTTTTATTTTGCACTTTGGTGCGTCAGTGTTTTTAATGGATTTTGTGAGGATGATTTTTAAATCTTAAACAGAAAAAAACTAGAATGAAAATGAAATTGAGCTTATTATTAATGAGGAGGTGGGAAAAAAATGTATGCAAATAAGATAAAAATATGAGGCACAACAACACTAACTGCATTTTCCTTAACAAATCGTTGAGCAAAACAGGAAAATGACGTTCACTCATCTTAAGACAAATCAGACAGCTAAGGAACGCGATTCGTTTTAACCGATAGGCAAATCGTAAGTTAAGAAAAGTGCGGAGAGAACAAACTTTTGTCGTAGGCGTTATTCACTTAGACCACTTTGTGGCGCCACATGAGATGATCGTTTTTTTTGTAGTAACCATTGATTTCATAGGGAGATAGATGTTCACACAAGTCACCGTTTTTTTTTCTTGCACCACAGTGGCAACGAGTGGTTAAGTCCAGACACAAATGGCGACCATCGCCTGTTTATCAGTGATGATTAAGACCCAATAATAAGTGTGGCTTTCAATGGTGGTCTGTGTGTGAAGCAAGCCACAACAACCCCCTTTCTGGCACCACAAAGTGTTCTGAGGTGAAGGGTCGGCCATATAACCTTAACTGCAACCCATATTACATATTTAAATGTGTCAACAAAGTGAAGATGAAATAATAATTCACAAATGTATATAATAAACATTCAAAGAAAAAAAAAACAATTGCTCAATCCCCCAAAAATGTAAAAAATAACAATTTTTTACGTATGCGATTTTTTATACTTTGTGTAAAAATAGGATTTTTTTTTAAAAAAAAATGTTATTAATAAGAATAATCACCGAATGTCAAGAAACATTTGACCCACATACTTTCTCTTGTCACTTACAAAAAAATCATAAGAGTCAAACGTTAAAACATCTATCTTTTTTATACAATTAACAAAAAAAAAGTTTGAAAATATATATAGGTTATAATATATATAATTTTTATATATATATAAATTCACCAACAATGCTGAACAGATTACCCTAACTCATTTTCGTTTATAAAATGACGAATACTTTCAATTACTTTTAAGAAATCTCTCTCCCCCCCCCCCCCATTTAACATTAAAAACATAAAACTTTCTTTGAAAATTCTCTCTGAATGCGCTACTACTAGCGTCGATATGGATGGTAACTCTGAGAACCACCAGTTCGTCCACTCGAACCGTTGTAGCTATTACTCTGAGACGAGTCGCTCTGTTGCGCTGCTGCCGAATAGCTTCCAGTCGACGAGTTATAATCTGTAACAGCGAACAAAAAAAAAAAAAAAAAAAAAAAAAGGAGTTCAGAATAATCGAAATGTTAAAATTGCAGTTTATAAAGTTCGTTCGTACTGTCGTGCCCTCCGTCATTTTTATTATTATTATCATATGTTCGCGAAGGACCAAAGTTTGAGGATTGTTGAGGGTACGAAGTCGCCGCCGAGCCTGCAAAAACAAGGGAGGGCGACTAAAGCAAAACCGAAAGAGAAGCGCAGAACCACACGTATCGACTTACCATAGGCACTGTAGGCACTATATTCTTGTTTGATTGGAGAAGACGCGGTATTTTCTTGACCGGGAAGTTTGGTTGGCGAACCACTTACGGCAGCCGCCGATGCTGCTGCAGGTGAACCGTAATGATTAGCAGCCGGTTGACTGGCTGCGACGTTTCCGTTCCCATTCGTTGGTGCAGTTACAGGCTGTGGAACAGGTCCTCCCCAATTATATCCATACCCTTTAAAGGAAAGTAAAAACTAACTTAACTAAAAGCGATTTTACGGTTTGAAAAACAAAATAAGGAACTTTGAAAGAAGATTCAAGTGTATTTTCAAAGTCTAATCTGTTGTAATAGCCACAGTGGGGAGTAATAACATTAACAACTAAACGAAACTACTTCTACGATTTCCTGCTCATCGGTTAAATAATTCCTCGTCTGTCTGATGAGCCTTAGGATGAGCGAAAGCCATCTTCAAATGTTTTTTTTTCATTCTTCTGAATGTTCTATGCTAACCACACAGAACATTGACGACTGTTAAGTCATCGCATATTTGCATAATACATTTGCAGTACTTATGTCGTCATCGCTTGATCCATAACGATGATCATGGGTATCATTTTTCTGCTCACGCACATTCACTCATGTTAAGGAAATTGCAGATAATTACAACAGAATAGTTATTTTGCATTATTCCATATTTATTTCTAAAAAAAAGCTTATCTGTAAGGCAAAAAGATAATGGTTAGAGGATAGAGTTAACATATACCATTGGGCAAGTAATTGTAGGGTAAATCTAGAATAATTCTAGTCTCTAACCAATCTCTTTGAATACAAAGAGCAAAATTCTTTTGCCTTGCTTAGTTTTTCTTATTCCTTTTTTCTGAACGTAAATAGTTGTTACGTCACGATTCAAGCCCATCAAAAGTTCAATTTGAAATGTGTTATAAATGAAACGCAGACGTTTTTTCATGTATGTCCCCCTTGACACCCCAAATGACAAGAGATTAAGTCGATTGGGCAACATGGAGAGACAAAGTAACTAACTATACAAATTAAAATACATCGCACGTACCGTAACCAGTGTATCCTTGTGGTGGTCCATACTGAGGAGGTGGCGCACCATAAGGTCCATATGGCTGTGCTCCCCAACCAGGATAGCCCGGTGCACCAGCGGGAGCTCCATAAGGACCTGATCAAACAACGACATTCAGGGGAAAAAGAACCTTAGCCATGAAAAATGACGCGGACAACATGTCAACGAGAAAAAAAAAAATGGATCACGTAAAACATTAAAGAAACACGATCGAAATCAGTGTTTTTGTTAGCCCAAAACCACTAAAGAATGAACTGTAGTTTAAGACCATTCTCGAGTCGAGGTTCGTGAGGGCAAACTTAATATCTGCCTCCTTTGACACCCAGACTAACAAAGTTTTCAGCTGTCCGGCAACAACGAAAGGCATTTTATAAATTAACGAGTTTTTTTTTGGTTCGTGACCGACACTTTCGTCTAGCATGTGTGTTACATCAATAGCACACGTACCAGGATAAACTGTTGATGGCATCCATGCACCTGTAAACAAAAGGAATGAGATTCCGTTAACGAACCCCCAAGTTTGCGAAACTGGTGCACAAATGACCAATATCCTGACAAAAAATATTCTCATCCGTGGAGGGAATAAACAACATTTTAATCAACAACGGAAGTTGTGCTCAATAAACAAATAAGTGTCGGGAGGTTTTTTTTTTTTAAATATTCATTAAATTAAGTTAAGTTACCTTGAGGAGGATAACCGGCTTGTGGTGGTCCCCATCCTTGCGCTTGATATCCCATCCCATTCGGCATTCCCATTGCTGAAGGACCCATCTGAGGTCCTCCTCCTCCTCCCATCGGTGCCATTCCACGACTAGTTTTCATGGGTCCACCACCGTTACGATCTCGGTTTCCACGTCGAACAAAACCACCTCCTCCTCCTCCTCCACCGCCGCCGAAACCACCCCCACCTCCCCTACTGTTCTCTCGAGGTTCTGCCTTTTTACATTCAACCTACAAACGAGTAGAAAAACAATTAGCAAATATTTCCATGATGATTTTCTTCTTTTAAATTATTATTATCTAAAGCCCCCCAAACCCCATGTTTTTATCCCAATTATAATAAGGATCTAATATTAGATGGAAGAGCTTTTTTTTTATTTTATATACTGTATATCTATGCAAAAATCTTAAATGTGCCAGAATAATTTGCGCAGACCCTTGGCACATTTACATTTATTAATAAAAAAACAACAACTCTTAAAATGCGTAGAGAAAGGTAAATATAACTGTAAAACTGTCAAAATGTAAAATTTCTATATTTTAAAGTATTTTCTCAAGCAAAAATTGAAATGCCTAGATAAGATAGAAAAGACACAAAAAGAAAATTTTAATCTAATAAGAACTACTATTAAAAATTAACCAAATCACTAATGGTAATCTAATTTTAAAGTGCAGGATATCTAACTACTACTACTACTACTAATATATTATCAAGTAGCAATTTACAACAAAACATCATAAAAACTATGGAGAGAAATTAAAATATTTAAATATATTAAATATAGATATGTATATTAGATATATTTCTATAATTACATATATAATATTAAAATAAAATAATTTTCATGCACCACACACACCTTTTCAAGTGTAAATCGGTGGTGGTGATGCTAATTTGGAAATGTGACCTGAAAGCAACGATCAGTTTTCATTAGCTATGAATATATAATAATAATAATAATAAAGAATAATAATAATCACGACCCAATAATATATAATAAACCAAGGGCCTGCTTAATTCTTCAGATACATTTACGCTTAAGTTGGGGACCGGGAGAGTTTACAGATACGTAAGGACTTAAGTGCAAAAATGAGGACTCTTGGAGACAATGGGAGGAGCCGATTAAGTTTAATTGTGACGAGCTGTTTATTATGGGGTTTGGAGGTCAAAAGTAACAACGAAAATGTATAAAGGGAAACGTAAACATTTTTCAGAAGCAACATTGATTTAAATATTGATTTAATAATAATAAAAAAAAATCAGCATTACCATAAAAATCAAGTGATTTAAATTTTTTCCAGTTTTTTGTTCACTATTTTTTTATAACAAAGGAAATTTTTTTCTATGTTTTTGAAATGAATTTATTATATTAATAATATAATTGACAGGTGAACAAACAGAACACATTTTAATTTAACGAAATTTGATCACATTTTGGTTTGTGCATCATTTTCAAACTGGCTTTACAAGCAAATTCACTTACTATTTTAGTTTAAAACTTAATTTGTTATGAAAAAGTTGCTTCTAAAAATGGTGTAAATGGCCGATTTATTAATGAACCAAGAAAAAAATGCAAAATTGTAATTAAATTTAGATGTATGATATCGAAATACAACTAATTATACATTCTCATTTCAATTATTTATGTGTTTATAACTTAAGTACAAAAGAATTACACGTTTTTCAATCAATGAGACTGTTTTGAGGCTATAATTTGTATAATTAAATCAATTTTGGTAGAGAAGGGGACAAAGCAAGTGTACAGCCTTGCCATCAGTTCTTTTGGAAATTCGAGCTTCTAAACAGTCTCATTGTTTAAAAAACTTGATTGTTTTGTTCTTAGTATATGTCCTATGTGTAAATCTAGAACTCATGGTGGCTATATACAAGTGATGATTAGCTCTGTGAAAACTCTAGCCTCTAGACAGGCTTTTTAATTGAAAAAGAGAGTAATTTAATACTATAATTAGCAGGTTTTAACTAAAATTAAGCGCTTGAAATGTTATACAAAAAAAATATAAATTGTCAATTAGCTGTTTTATGAGAAACGGGTTTCCTCATGTTGGTGAGAGCCGACCGCAAGCGCGCCAAAGAGCTCAGAGAGAACAAGTGGCCCCAATAAAAAAAAGGGATTTCAAACGATGTCAACCTTCGACGAGTAAAGTGGGGAGGGGTAAGACTGTTAAAGGAGGGATGGTGATAATTAGGAGGACAGTTTGAACTGCACCTGTTTCCCATTGATGGCGACATATTGCTCGGCACAGACTTGATCAACGCTGTCCTCAGTCATGAACGATACAAATCCAAAGCCTAATGCAACCACAGCAGCAACTTAAGCTTACGTCAAAATATTAAAAATGCTCGTCTCGCTCTCTATCGCGACTACAGCCACCGTTAAGTCTCTCCCTCCCTCTCTCTCGTGCAATCTTTTCGAGTTACGATCATCGAATTGTCGATCTTTGAAAGAGTGAGGGAAAACGGTGGCCGAAGTACGGTATAGAAAGACGAGCAAGATAACGATTAAAAGGTCCGAATAGGAACCTAAGATATAAAGAGCACAAGAAAAACCTAAAGACAACTTCTTTTGTCAAACTATTTACGATTAGTAAGCGAATGAATGAATGAATGAATGATCAAATTAACGGCCGATATTGTCGAACTTACTTGAACTAAGAAACGAACGTAGGATTTTTAAAAGAAAACGTAACCTAAACACACGCAAAAGGAGATTTTTAATCGTCTGAAACTTACCCCTCGTTCGCTTCTTCTCCTGATCGTACATAATGACTACTTCGACCACCTTTTTTTTCCAACGAAAGCCATAAAAAACGGAATAGATGAGATGCGATATTGTGTGTTACATATAAGTTTACATTTACTTACGTTTCCGTATTTTGCAAAGTGAGAACTCAGTTCTGTCTCGGTGACGTTCGAAGGAAGACCTCCGAGAAATATCTTGGGATACGAATTCTTGTCCCTGGCTTTCGTGGGCTAAAATCGGAGAACAAAAAAAAAAATGCTATGCAACAACACCAAATTTTCAAATTATGAGTATGTTTGCATTCATCCAACTGACTTTCTGTTGCGTTCTCGGATTGCAAGCCTTCGGATCGACCGTCCTCGAGTCTAGAATATGAGGACCGCTGTCCAGTACAATCTGAACACAGGTAGGATCCTTGAAGGTAACGAATCCAAAGCCCCTCGACCGGCCCGTCTCGTTGTTTTTCATTACTACAGAATCGATAACCTCTCCGTAACGAGCGAAATACTGACATAGATCTTCCTGCGATGTCTCCCAACTGAGACCCCCCACGAACATTTTACTGTCATTTCGAAAAAAAAACAAAAAAAAAGGGGTTCGCCATTTACATTTCAACCATTAGTAAGGTGTTTCATCATTCAAAATCACCGATTGAATAAATATATATGAAAAGAATAAACACAACTGTACAAATACATTAGGAAACGAATTGAATTGGATCGTTGTTTATTATTTACGCATCTTTACCTCGACCATATGTGTTTATTTGTATTTAAATAAACATATACAGTAGCCTTATCTAAAGATAAAACGCCCCGAATAAATTATCAAAATATACGGAATGGCGCAGCTAAATCGTTTAAAATTAAATACCTTAGAAATTATAAAATGTTAACTGGTAAAACTGTATTCGAAGTAGTCAGAAGAGTACTTAGCAGTAAAATTAAAAAGGAAACCTGAAAACGGTAGGAATTCTATAGAATTCGCGAATAAATTGTGCTAAAAGGTAAAAAAATAAAACTTTTATTTTCGTTTCTTTTCATTCCAAAGTTGAATCAACAACCAGGCAACTGTGGCCAGCGCTAGCTTTTCGTTTGCTCCGCCCTTTTATGAGCGTTAGACCAAAATATCAACCAACAAGAAATTGAAAAAGGGTGGGGGGGGGGGGGGGGGGGGGGGCATGTGACATCAGACCAAGTAACTAACCAATTAGAAATTGATGACGCTCATAAAAGGGCGGGGCAAACAAAAAGTTAGTGCTGGGCACACTTGCCTGTTGCCCTTAGCATTTTCAAGTTTCTAACATACTTTTAAAAAGTTGCTACTTAAAAAGCTTTTGGTACAAAAACCAAACAACTTTCTATTTGGCTGTTGCGTTCCACTTTTGAAGAGGGGTTATTATTTACGAGAAAGGGGCGTGGCTTAGCTAATGTACTTAATATTAATTATATCTCTTTGTTTATATTACTACTCGCCCAAAAGTCCTGAAAATTTAATTTACTTATAAACAGCTGACGCTTCACAGCATGGGTTATAATAATTTATGCTACCCAAGTGGTCAACAGGGAAGTTAGGAAAAAAGAGGAGGGGAGAGTGGGGGTATAAGCAATCTTCTCTCAATAAAAAATTGAAGCGCAAACCTGCTATACAAAAGGGTAACCAAACATGGCGTCTCGTCACAAAGGATTCTATCTGTACACGCCATATTTGTGCACCCGTGACACCAAAAACATACATGACGTCATACATAACGCTTCATTGGGAACCTTAACTTTGATGTTCTCTCTTTTCCTGTTAATAATAATAATTAGAAGGAAGGATTATTATAATCAAATTATCTTCCATTATTAGAATGGATTAAATATGAGCCGTCATTCTGAAACGGCCTTCGTTACTTTCGCCTTTCCCTGATACCAGTTTAAGGAAGTAAATAGTAATATTCTTATTTTTAGAGCTTAAATCTTTGTAATAACCTAGTTTTTGTACAGGCATTTAGAAATCGGGACGAACACAAGTTGGCTCCGCCCTATTTATGACGACCGGCTACGTCTAATTGGTTGGTTATGTAGTCTGACGTCACATGCTCCGCCCTTTTCAACGTCGAACCACACAACAAACCAATTAAAGTCCCGGTCGTCATAAAAAGGGGCGGAGCCAACTTGTGTTCGTTCCGATTTCTAAATGCCTGTGTTTTTGTTGAAGAAATCTTCAATTTTCTCATAATGTAAAATTTGCTAACGTAACAGTCGATATATCGATACATTAAGCACTGCCGATAACTCAATACGATTGACCTAATCGATATATCGCCTCGTGTACCCATTTATCGTTTGATAAAAAATTTTTAATTAGTTTCCTCATTCGATTAGAAAAATGTAAAATAAACAAGGAGAAGGCCACTTAAATCACGAAACTCGCCTATAAATGTGCAGAAATAGAAAGCGCAAAGGTTGTACAGTTTCCCTCCAAAAACAGCCCCTACAAAGCGTCCCCTCCCTCCCTCTCTCTCTCTCTCTCTCTGTCTTCCTCTCCACCCTCTTCTTTTACGTACCCGAGCTCATCCTGGTGGGCCATTCTTCTGTTTGCAGAAAAATGAATAAATTTGACTATGTAATCAACTTATAGCACTAACTACGCCATCTGAAAGCAGCAAATTAAAAGCTCGAAAGAGAAGCGGACGAAACAAACTCTACGGCCGATGACGATGCCGGAAATGGAACATACATCCACGTCTCAGGAGTGCGAGGTTGATATAAAACGAACGACGCGGACTTTAATCCCCTCCCTCTCTATTCGCTATATGCAAACGGTGTTTTCTTATCTAAATAATTTCTACTCCGAGCAATCTGTTTCCATGATGTTCTATGAAACTTCAAACACTCCGAGAGATCTGTTTGACCTTGGCATGACCACGGGAGTCATTTTTGTAACACCACGGTGTAGCGTGGCAATAATCGGTTATCATATTGAACCGATTACTTTATAGCGACTATTTTATTTTAAATTTAGTCGCCGCTGAAGCCGCACGGCGTCTATTAGCTGTGTAATGCTTCTCATGCAAATACATTGCAAATATTTACATAATTTATGATTAAATGGTTAATTGTTTTTTTTTTAAAAAAAATTCAGTTGTTATAAACTAGAATTATAGTTGAATATGCTAAATTTATTTGAATGATAATATCTGTAAAACAACAGCTTTTTACGACAATTTTAAAAGCAACTTTCGCTAAAATTGGTCATTTAATCTTAGACTATTATACTTTCTTTCTAATATTTTATTAATAACTGGCAAAATGAGTTTTAAATTTTTAGATATAATCAACGTGAAAATCATTTTAGCATAATAATCTGTTGTTGTATCTTTAAATACTAAATTACATTTACTTAATTACGATTACTTAAAATTATTGTTGAGTTAGATTGATTTGAACTAAACTGAAGAAATGTGTTGAAAAATTATGTATTTCATGGTAGTTTCATCTAAAAAAAATCAATGACAATGAATTGCATGAAAATTTCATCAAATTGTTATCAGTTTTAAGTAAATCTCAACGTTACAAACAAAAATGATGCAATAAGTTATATATTTGGCACAAGTCTGTAAAACTAAAATCTAGATTTGTATTAAATTGTAGTATTGGATTGAATTACTAATTATTAAATTGTTTTACGTTATTGAAATGTTAGGACTAGTTAAGCCAACTACTATTCAAGTCTTCCTCATCAAGACGACTCAGATCGTCCACATTCTGAGACGTTATTTGAGTACCAGTAATAAGCTGGTCTAAATTGGGAACTGTTTTCTGATCATCTTGTCTTTGACTAGCGGGAACATAACGGAACGATCTCAATAAGGATCCAGCTCTGTCTGCAACACTATGGTCGCTGTCTAATCGTGCAGTAACATAAGTATCACTTTCGTCCGATCTGTTCTTTCTTTTTCTGCTATTGTTTGTCATTCTCTCTTCTCTCGAAGCTGCAATATATCCCGAATCAGAATCTTGGTTCTCATCAATTGTAACAGTTTGTTGGGTCATGTGTTCCATGTTTTCGATTCGTGTGATGTTACAATTTGAGGGTCCAGGTTTCGCAATAGTTTCCTCGTCTAAATGACGTCTTAAACGGTTTGAAGTTGAAGTTGGTTGCGAACAGCCTACTTTCTCTTGTTCTTCGTCCAGTCTATTCAATTCACTTGCTAAGATCTCTTCTAATTGTAGTTGTTTCAAAATGACTGACGCTGAAAAAAAAATTGAGTGATTGAAGCCTTTTTAATGCAAAAGTTTAACATAGAAAGCGAACCTTCCGATCTGTATTCTTGTTCGGCATTCTTAGGAAACTTTGAATGCAATGTATGACTTCCGCCTGACAATGCACAGCCCTGAAATGCAAATTAAATTAGCTTCAACTTTGTTCGAATCGCAGATTTTGGTAAAATCCGAAGACCTGCATCGATGATTCCATGATTGAAACTGCCGTTATGGCATCCATGACGGCCACTTCTGTTCTAAACATGAGACGTGCATGAGCTATAAACGTTACGCAATGCAAAAAATGTAAATATTTTAGATAATGAATGTATTTTTTAAGTGAAGTTCGTCCAATAAATATACCTTGCGAGAGTCGAATTAGGCTTTCGAGCATTCTGACGGTAGTACGAGCGGCGCTCCTTTCGTCGTTCTTCCGTTGATAGAGATAATATCGTTGTAAAATGACATTTGCATCGGAAGTCATGATTGGCTTCAGTGTCTTGATTAAATAAAAGTAACTTTGCATTTTATCAACGTTCCATTTCACTGCATCGAAATTTTGAACTTCTACGTGAAAAATGAAGTGAAATGTTTAGTTTTTTAACTTTTTTTTTTAGTTCCAGTACTACTAAACGATACCAAATGGATCTCTTCCTTCCAATAGGTACTTGGATATGGTTCGATCCCAATGTTCACTTTTCGTATCCAGAAGAATGATAACCAAATCAAAACGGCTCAAAAGTGGACTGGCAAGAGCGACATTAACATTCAGCGGCTAGCGGATAAAAATATCTTAAGTTACTTTTTAACTTGGTGCAAAAAAAGATGATGAGACTGGCGATACTTTTTTTAAAAAAAACTTTTTGTGGCAGTTTGATAAAGGTTTCTGTAAAGGTCATTTTCTATAAATAATCTTAGTTTCGTTAGTTTAAACTGTCATTAAAAAATTTATATTTTGAAAAATATCGTTGTCAAATTTATCAATGGGCCTCATCGTTTCATTCTTTAAAAGTTTTAAATAATCTTAAATAAGAAAAAGTCTCGTCGTTTTCAGTATCATAAACCACAGCACGTGTTTTTCAAAAGTGTTTCTTAGTTGAAACGTACCACATTTGTATCGTAAGTTCCCTTTGGATTCGTTGCTGCCAGGATTGTACACTTCGAATCCAACTTACAGACCAAACCAGCCTGTAATGGTAAACAAAAACACAGAAAAAGAACAGAAGACAAAGTCAAAAGAAAGATACGCAGAGGGTTTTTTCTTGAGGTCTTCTCACTTTGGCCACACTGATTGTCTGTTGTTCCATTGCTTCATGAATGCTTGCTCTGTCACTTTCCCGTATGCTGTTGAATTCGTCGATACAACATATTCCACCATCGGCCAAGACCAGAGCACCAGCTTCCAAGTGCCACTGGCCACCATCCTTCATTGCTGTCACCGTGAGTCCGGCAGAAGTCGTTCCAATCCCTGTCGTCAGAACGGAACGTGGAAACACTTTGGTCGCATATTTAAGAAATTGAGATTTCCCCGTTCCTAAATAAAGACAATTATAAAACTTACAACACTTGTACTTGAGCGATAGGTACATACAGTTACTCATTAGTACATACCTGGGTCTCCAACAAGTAACAAGTGAGACTCCCCCCTCATTCTGGTTCCAGAATCATCAACTTTCTGAACACCACCGATTAGTATGAGAGTCACCGCCAGCTTAACAATGTAGAGACCATAGATTTGCGGACAAAAACTAATTAGAATCTCATTACGACCCGTTAGTGGGCGATGTTTATATTCGTCCCAGAAATCTTCAAACTCCTTCCGCTGTTAAGTAGTATACGTGTTAAAAATATTGCAACATAATTGTGCAAGTTCCATTTGCTTACGAGATCTTCTGTGATCAAAATGTGTGATTTTTGATCGTTCACGACATTGACGTAGTTGGCCTTTATGGTTAATTCAATGTCTGTTTTGCATCCATTGTTTAAAGGCCTCCAGCGACGCAACACCGTTCCACTGTAAATAAAAACACGGAGAATTTGCTTTTATAGTACATATTGTGAGAGTCAGAGAATATAAGGATGGAGTATTTACGAGACTGTGACGTCGTCTCCGGGTTTGCAAGTGTCAACCAGATCATCTTCAAGAACAACCCAAATCGACTGAGGAATGCTTCCAACCGGTAACTTCTGCACTTGTTCCTGAATTTTTATCTCCTGGTAATCCTTGCAATGTGCTACATCTACAATATTAATCGACTGATCTCAAAAGTAATGAAATTTTCAAAAGAAAAAAAAAACTATTTAAATTGTTACTCGTTTCGTTTGCAGATACAAATGAGTTTGAACCGCAACCTTCAGGATTTGGACATGTTTTCGGCTTGTTTAAAGTGTAAAACTGTTCATAATCTGCCTAAAAGTGAAGACAAATAATTAGAAAAAAAGAACAGAGTCGTTTCGTTTTGTAGTATGACCTCGGCAATGAATTCGTGTCTACATCTTGTACAAACGAATTCCTTCTCGTACTGAAGCATTTTCGCCATTGTCGTACGTATAATCGTTCCTGCAAAGATCGATTTAGGTATTACTTGAGTTTTACGATGATGGTTGTGTGTCTATATTACAACACCAGTCAATGAAAGAAACCGTCCGATGTCTTGAGATTGTGGTAAGACGTTCCGTGTTATCTCCGGACAGATTGGAAGTCCGGTCATTCGAGCTGTTATGTTTCTCTTTAAAATCTCAAATGAGAAAAAAAGTAAAATTATTAGGACCACGTATTTTCGTACAGCCCTTCTTCTATTGGAGCCTTGCCATTTGTGTGTCATGTTCATATTCGTCTTCATAAATAATTCTACAAGCCCTTACGATCGCCCGACTGAACAAGGGGAGAAACTGTAAAGGTTGCTTCAAAAGTGCGTAACTCATTTCCATAGATCTTTCAAACAAACTCACTGTACTGAGTAGAATAATAATAGACCGATTTAGATTCAGAAAAGAAAGAATAATTTTCAGAGTTTATAAGTTTCGATTCCTACTTGATTACAACCGAGAAATGTTTCGACTCATCGGAATCCATGAGAATTTCTCTCAGCTCCTTTTTATGTTCAATAACACAGTAACTCACGAGAAGATCTAAAAGTATGACACAAGAAATCAGTAAAATTCATTGTTTATTCAACATTTACAAATATTTACAAAAGACATTCAAAATTTGCTATCAAAAACATGTAATACATTCAACTTGTAAAGGTTTAACTGTAAACTAATCATGTAAAAGTAATATTTAATTAATGGAGTAAGCAATTTTTAAAATATGGTAGAACGCTTATTTTGAAAGTTCGTGTCATGAAATCACAATTATGTGATTTGTTAACCGTTCAAGTTTTTACCAAACTTTGAATTTCTTTTTATTATCTTCATGTCGAGTCAAATTTTTTGATTCCTTTCATTAAAAATCTTACCTGAATATAATTCCATTTTATGTTTTGACAAAACCATAATTGTTTTCTTCTATTTAATAATTAAATTAACATAATTATCACTCATAAATCAAAAGAAAAAATTATAATCTTGTTAGTAACGACTACATAAACGTGATTTTTGACACAAGTTCCTCTGTTATATTTCCCGCGAAAAAGTAACTTAACAACTTCCGGTTCTCAATGACGTCATTTCATCACCATTCCTTACCTCCCATTAACCTAACACTAACCCACTAACTAACCTAACACCATATACATGGACTCTATGTAATAGTTGATTATAGCGCCCCTGTCTTCAAACATTTCAACCATTAATTAAAAAAGTTCTATGTTAAAAATCCTATACCTCCAAAAAAAGTTTTTGCTTTTTGGCAAAAAATTTTTAATGGAGATGGTGGCTCCATCTACTTTGGCTGAATTTTTTTTAATTTTATTTTAGGAAACTTACAAGGTTATGAAGGTTCCTAAGTATAATTTATTAAATTTGGTGTCACAGTTGTCAGTTTAGCTGTGTTGGTAGTGTCTCTGCCATGTGTTCTTGTGTTCAGTGGTTCAAGTCTCGGTAGTGTCTGTTTTGTTTTTAATATTTTTGGGCACACTTGCCACACACAATAATATTCTTATTATAGCGACAACTATAACCTCTCCCTCCGACCCACCAAAATTTAAAAAATTTGTTAATAGAGATGATACCGCCATCTATTGTTATTCTTTTGAACATGAGTTAAGTGTATATTCTTTAAAATTTTAAATTTTCCCTCTTAAATTCTAACCCCCCCCCCCCCCCCCCCCCACTAACATAGCCTAACGCAACACTAAACCACTAACCTAACCCAACACTAACCCACTAACCTAACCTAATGTAACACTTTATACATTGACTCTATGTAATAGTTGATTATAGCGCCCCTGTCTTCAAACATTTCAACCATTAATTAAAAAAGTTCTATGTTAAAAATCCTATACCTCCAAAAAAGTTTTTGCTTTTTGGCAAAATTTTTTTAATGGAGACGGTGGCTCCATCTACTTTGGCTGAATTTTTTTTTTATTTTAATTTAGGAAACTTACAAGATAATGAAGGTTCCTAAATATAATTTATTAATTCAGTTGTCACTGTTGTCAGTTTAGCTGTGTTGGTAGCATCTCTGCCTTGTGATCTTGCGTTCAGTGGTTCAAGCCTCAGTAGTGTCTCTTTTGTTTTTAATATTTTTGGGCACACTTGCCACACACAATAATATTCTTGTTATAGCGACAACTATAACCTCTCCTTCCGACCCACCAAAATTTAAGAAATTTTTTAATAGTGATGATACCGCCTTCTATTGTTATTCTCTTAAACATGAGTTACGTGTATATTCTTTCAAATTTTAAATTTTCCCTCTTAAATTCTAACCCCCACTAACATAGCCTAACACACTAACCTAACCTAATGTAACACTTTATACATGGACTCTATGTAATAGTTGATTATAGCGCCCCTGTCTTCAAACATTTCAACCATTAATTAAAAAAGTGCCATGTTAAAAATCCTATACCTCCAAAAAAAGTTTTTGCATTTTGGCAAAAAATTTTTAATGGAGACAGTGGCTCCATCTACTTTGGCTGAATTTTTTTTTAATTTTATTTTAGGAAACTTACAAGGTTATTTAGGTTCCTAAGTATAATTTATTAATTTTGGTGTCACAGTTGTCAGTTTAGCTGTGTTGGTAGCATCTCTGCCTTGTGTTCTTGTGTTCAGTGGTTCAAGCCTCAGTAGTGTCTCTTTTGTTTTTAATATTTTTGGGCACACTTGCCACACACAATAATATTCTTGTTATAGCGACAACTATAACCTCTCCTTCCGACCCACCAAAATTTAAGAAATTTTTTAATAGTGATGATACCGCCTTCTATTGTTATCCTCTTAAACATGAGTTATGTGTATATTCTTTCAAATTTTAAATTTTCGCTCTTCAATTCTAACACCCCCCCACTAACATAGCCTAACCCAACACTAACCCACTAACCTAACCTAATGTAACACTTTATACATGGACTCTATGTAATAGTTGATTATAGTGCCCCTGTCTTCAAACATTTCAACCATTAATTAAAAAAGTTCTATGTTAAAAATCCTATACCTCCAAAAAAGTTTTTGCTTTTTGGCAAAATTTTTTTTTTGAGATAGTGGCTCCATTTACTTTGGCTGAATTTTTTTTTTAATTTTATTTTAGCAAACTTACAAGGTTATTAAGGTTCCTAAGTATAATTTATTAATTTTGATGTCACAGTTGTCTGTTTAGCTGTGTTGGTAGCATCTCTGCCTTGTGTTCTAGCATTCAGTGGTTCAAGCCTCAGTAGTGTCTCTTTTGGTTTTAATATTTTTGGGCACACTTGCCACACACAATAATATTCTTGTTATAGCGACAACTATAACCTCTCCTTCCGACCCACCAAAATTTAAGAAATTTTTTAATAGTGATGATACCGCCTTCTATTGTTATTCTCTTAAACATGAGTTATGTGTATATTCTTTCAAATTTTAAATTTTCCCTCTTAAATTCTAATCCCCACTAACATAGCCTAACACACTAACCTAACCTAATGTAACACTTTATACATGGACTCTATGTAATAGTTGATTATAGCGCCCCTGTCTTCAAACATTTCAACCATTAATTAAAAAAGTTCCATGTTAAAAATCCTATACCTCCAAAAAAAGTTTTTGCATTTTGGCAAAATTTTTTTAATGGAGACAGTGGCTCCATCTACTTTGGCTGAATTTTTTTTTAATTTTATTTTAGGAAACTTACAAGGTTATTAAGGTTCCTAAGTATAATTTATTAATTTTGGTGTCACAGTTGTCAGTTTAGCTGTGTTGGTAGCATCTCTGCCTTGTGTTCTTGCATTCAGTGGTTCAAGACTCAGTAGTGTCTCTTTTGTTTTTAATATTTTTGGGCACACTTGCCACACACAATAATATTCTTGTTATAGCGACAACTATAACCTCTCCTTCCGACCCACCAAAATTTAAGAATTTTTTTAATAGTGATGATACCGCCTTCTATTGTTATTTTCTTAAACATGAGTTATGTGTATATTCTTTCAAATTTTAAATTTTCCCTCTTAAATTCTAACCCCCTCCCCCACTAACATAGCCTAACACACTAACCTAACCTAATGTAACACTTTATACATGGACTCTATGTAATAGTTGATTATAGTGCCCCTGTCTTCAAACATTTCAACCATTAATTAAAAAAGTTCTGTTAAAAATCCTATACCTCCAAAAAACTTTTTGCTTTTTGGCAAAATTTTTTTAATGGAGATGGTGGCTCCATCTACTTTGGCTGAATTTTTTTTTAATTTTATTTTAGGAAACTTACAAGGTTATAAAGGTTCCTAAGTATAATTTATTAATTTTAGTGTCACAGTTGTCTGTTTAGCTGTGTTGGTAGCATCTTTGCCATGTGATCTTGTGTTCAGTGGTTCAAGCCTCAGTAGTGTCTCTTTTGTTTTTAATATTTTGGGCACACTTGCCACACACAATAATATTCTTGTTATAGCGACAACTATAACCTCTCCTTCCGACACACCAAAATTTAAGAAATTTTTTAATAGTGATGATACCGCCTTCTATTGTTATTCTCTTAAACATGAGTTATGTGTATATTTTTTCAAATTTTAAATTTTCGCTCTTCAATTCTAACACCCCCCCACTAACATAGCCTAACCCAACACTAACCCACTAACCTAACCTAATGTAACACTTTATACATGGACTCTATGTAATAGTTGATTATAGTGCCCCTGTCTTCAAACATTTCAACCATTAATTAAAAAAGTTCTATGTTAAAAATCCTATACCTCCAAAAAAGTTTTTGCATTTTGGCAAAAATTTTTTTTTGGAGATAGTGGCTCCATCTACTTTGGCTGAATTTTTTTTTTAATTTTATTTTAGGAAACTTACAAGGTTATTAAGGTTCCTAAGTATAATTTATTAATTTTGATGTCACAGTTGTCTGTTTAGCTGTGTTGGTAGCATCTCTGCCTTGTGTTCTAGCATTCAGTGGTTCAAGCCTCAGTAGTGTCTCTTTTGGTTTTAATATTTTGGGCACACTTGCCACACACAATAATATTCTTGTTATAGCGACAACTATAACCTCTCCTTCCGACCCACCAAAATTTAAGAAATTTTTTAATAGTGATGATACCGCCTTCTATTGTTATTCTCTTAAACATGAGTTATGTGTATATTCTTTCAAATTTTAAATTTTCGCTCTTCAATTCTAACACCCCCCACTAACATAGCCTAACCCAACACTAACCCACTAACCTAACCTAATGTAACACTTTATACATGGACTCTATGTAATAGTTGATTATAGTGCCCCTGTCTTCAAACATTTCAACCATTAATTAAAAAAGTTCCATGTTAAAAATCCTATACCTCCAAAAAAAGTTTTTGCATTTTGGCAAAAAATTTTTAATGGAGACAGTGGCTCCATCTACTTTGGCTGAATTTTTTTTTAATTTTATTTTAGGAAACTTACAAGGTTATTAAGGTTCCTAAGTATAATTTATTAATTTGGGTGTCACAGTTGTCAGTTTAGCTGTGTTGGTAGCATCTCTGCCTTGTGTTCTTGCATTCAGTGGTTCAAGCCTCAGTAGTGTCTCTTTTGTTTTTAATATTTTTGGGCACACTTGCCACACACAATAATATTCTTGTTATAGCGACAACTATAACCTCTCCTTCCGACCCACCAAAATTTAAGAAATTTTTTAATAGTGATGATACCGCCTTCTATTGTTATTCTCTTAAACATGAGTTATGTGTATATTCTTTCAAATTTTAAATTTTCCCTCTTAAATTCTAACCCCCACTAACATAGCCTAACACACTAACCTAACCTAATGTAACACTTTATACATGGACTCTATGTAATAGTTGATTATAGCGCCCCTGTCTTCAAACATTTCAACCATTAATTAAAAAAGTTCTATGTTAAAAATCCTATACCTCCAAAAAAAGTTTTTGCTTTTTGGTAAAATTTATTTAATGGAGACGGTGCCTCCATCTACTTTGGCTGAATTTTGTTTTAATTTTATTTTAGGAAACTTACAAGATTATGAAGGTTCCTAAGTAAAATTTATTAATTTCGGTGTCACAGTTGTCAGTTTAGCTGTGTGGTAGCATCTCTGCCTTGTGATCTTGCATTCAGTGGTTCATGCCTCAGTAGTGTCTCTTTTGTTTTTAATATTTTTGGGCACACTTGCCACACGCAATAATATTCTTGTTATAGCGACAACTATAACCTCTCCTTCCGACCCACCAAAATTTAAGAAATTTTTTAATAGTGATGATACCGCCTTCTATTGTTATTCTCTTAAACATGAGTTATGTGTATATTCTTTCAAATTTTAAATTTTCCCTCTTAAATTCTAACCCCCTCCCCCACTAACATAGCCTAACACACTAACCTAACCTAATGTAACACTTTATACATGGACTCTATGTAATAGTTGATTATAGTGCCCCTGTCTTCAAACATTTCAACCATTAATTAAAAAAGTTCTATGTTAAAAATCCTATACCTCCAAAAAAGTTTTTGCTTTTTGGCAAAATTTTTTTAATGGAGATGGTGGCTCCATCTACTTTGGCTGAATTTTTTTTTTAATTTTATTTTAGGAAACTTACAAAGTTATAAAGGTTCCTAAGTATAATTTATTAATTTTAGTGTCACAGTTGTCAGTTTAGCTGTGTTGGTAGTGTTTCTGCCATGTGATCTTGTGTTCAGTGGTTCAAGCCTCAGTAGTGTCTGTTTTGTTTTTAATATTTTTGGGCACACTTGCCACACACAATAATATTCTTATTATAGCGACAACTATAACCTCTCCCTCCGACCCACCAAAGTGTAAGAAATTTGTTAATAGAGATGATACCGCCATCTATTGTTATTCTTTTGAACATGAGTTACGTGTATATTCTTTCAAATTTTAAATTTTCCCTCTTAATTTCTAACCCCCCCACTAACATAGCCTAACACAACACTAACCCACTAACCTAACCTAATGTAACACTTTATACATGGACTCTATGTAATAGTTGATTATAGCGCCCCTGTCTTCAAACATTTCAACCATTAATTAAAAAAGTTCCATGTTAAAAATCCTATACCTCCAAAAAAAGTTTTTGCATTTTGGCAAAAAAATTTTAATGGAGACAGTGGCTCCATCTACTTTGGCTGAATTTTTTTTTAATTTTATTTTAGGAAACTTACAAGGTTATTAAGGTTCCTAAGTATAATTTATTAAATTTGGTGTCACAGTTGTCAGTTTAGCTGTGTTGGTAGTGTCTCTGCCATGTGTTCTTGCATTCAGTGGTTTAAGCCTCAGTAGTGTCTCTTTTGTTTTTAATATTTTTGGGCACACTTGCCACACACAATAATATTCTTGTTATAGCGACAACTATAACCTCTCCTTCCGACCCACCAAAATTTAAGAAATTTTTTAGTAGTGATGATACCGCCTTCTATTGTTATTCTCTTAAACATGAGTTATGTGTATATTCTTTCAAATTTTAAATTTTCCCTCTTAAATTCTAACCCCCACTAACATAGCCTAACACACTAACCTAACCTAATGTAACACTTTATACATGGACTCTATGTAATAGTTGATTATAGCGCCCCTGTCTTCAAACATTTCAACCATTAATTAAAAAAGTTCTATGTTAAAAATCCTATACCTCCAAAAAAAGTTTTTGCTTTTTGGTAAAATTTATTTAATGGAGACGGTGCCTCCATCTACTTTGGCTGAATTTTGTTTTAATTTTATTTTAGGAAACTTACAAGATTATGAAGGTTCCTAAGTAAAATTTATTAATTTTGATGTCACAGTTGTCAGTTTAGCTGTGTTGGTAGCATCTCTGCCTTGTGATCTTGCATTCAGTGGTTCATGCCTCAGTAGTGTCTCTTTTGTTTTTAATATTTTTAGGCACACTTGCCACACACAATAATATTCTTGTTATAGCGACAACTATAACCTCTCCTTCCGACCCACCAAAATTTAAGAAATTTTTTAATAGTGATGATACCGCCATCTATTGTTATTCTCTTAAACATGAGTTACGTGTATATTCTTTCAAATTTTAAATTTTCCCTCTTAAATTCTAACCCCCCCCCCCCCCTCCTCCTCACTAACATAGCCTAACCCAACACTAACCGACTAACCTAACCCAATGTAACACTTTATACATGGACTATATGTAATAGTTGATTATAGCGCCCACGTCTTCAAACATTTCAACCATTAATTAAAAAAGTTCTATGTTAAAAATCCTATACCTTCAAAAAAAGTTTTTGCTTTTTGGCAAAATTTTTTTAATGGAGACGGTGGCTTCATCTACTTTGGCTGAATTTTTTAATTTTTTATATGAAATATTCAAGGTGTTAAAGAATTCCTAAGTATAATTTATTGGTCCTGCCATTGCAGTTGGCAGTATAGCTATGGTGTTAAGAGTGCTGCTTTCTGAGCTAGAGGTCCTGAGTTCAAGTCTTGGAGGTGTCTATTTAGATTTATTGTATTTGAATTTTTTAATATAATCTTGGATATTATACGGAAGCCTGTTTGAGACATTTCGCATAATATTTTACTTTCAATATTATTGTGTACACCCCCCACCCTCTATTTTGACTGCTTTTCGCGCCTATAAATAAAAACAATATTTAGATGAATTTTAGATTATAACGCTTTTTATATAACTTCCTAATATGTTTTTTTGGGGAAATTAATTTGCTCCATTTCTCTAAGGTATAGTGCACATTTACTTCTTTTTCACTGGTGCTCCAAATGGGACATTTTGTTCAATGTTTGTGCACAATATTATTGAGCGCGTACGCAATATTATTGAACGTAAATTATTGTGCGAAATGTCCCAAACGGGCTTTCATATATATTGTGTGTCGATACTTTTTTCCATATGAATCGATATTTCAAAAAATTCAAATTATTTTAACCCGGTTATTTTTCGGTTATTGAATTTTTTAAAAAACCGGTTAAAACTGACGGAAATAAAAACCAAAAATAACCGGTTAACTGAAGCAACAACAACAAAAAAAAACGAGTAAGCGGTTTAACCGACCGGTTATTGACATTCCTACTTACGAATTATAAATTGTAACGGTTTTTACGGTTCGCATATCGACTTTATTTTTTTGTTTTTGGAGATATTTATTTGCGTTTGAATCGATATTCAGTTTAAGAAAGGGTTCATTCTAGGTTCAGCCTTGGTAATTATGATTCGTTTATTTATTATGCAGAGAAAACTACAACGTATATAAAATAGGGGATTATAACCCCTCGAAGAGCAGGGTCTCAGACGGGGGGGGGGGGGCTATGGCCCTTCGAAAAGAAGGGATTTTGGCTCATATTATTCTTTTCGTGTTCTTCTATGTTAGAACCTAAGAAGTGGACAAAAGTGTGTTGTTTTTGCATAGAAGGAAGGTATACACGTCAATATACAAGATGTTTACTGCTTCAGGAACCGCGATGATGAATGTGTCTCAGCCGGATGCCAGGATGGTCAAAGCTCTTTGTGGAAGTTTAAAGGCAAGAAATTCAGAAAATTATTCATTTAAACATTGCAGAGTTTCTCTGAATCGCAGAAAGTGATGGAAACTATACAAAAGAATTGTGAAAGTTTTGAGAAAACTATTCCTATTATTATTATTATTAGACAGAAAATGTTAGGGGTTTTTACTAATTGAGAGTTTCCGCCCAAGTTACAGTTTCGTTTAACTGTTTCATTTACAGATGGCTTTCGATTCGGCAAAAGTCAACTTCTTGGAGGCTAGAGAGGCGATTCAGATGTTTCATCGTCTTTTACAGAAGTTAGAAGAACTAGAAGAAGCCCCCAATAACGGTGAGAACGTTAAAATCCTCCAGTGCATTTGTACGTGATATCTACGATTCTACGTGTTTGTGGTTTGGAGGTTAGGTTTATCGCCAGTATTTTTATTTGTTGTTAATTTTTTTTGTCTTGTTTATTGATTCTGTTTCCAGAAGACGATATTTCAAGGCTTAAACAATTGACCGGACGACTAAAAGAAAGTGTTTCGCTCTTAAGAATGAAGTTAACGAAAAATTCAGACAATGCAGAAGAAGGTAACAACACACTTTCAGAGTTCTCTTCCAAAGTTTGGGCGCTTGTTTTAATCTGTCTTTTGTTTTCTTGTTAGGCATTAAACTTCTCCAAGAACATCTTAAAAAAGTGGATAATATCCTCGGAATTCTCTGTAACGAAGTATGTATTCAATCGAAAGTTTGTTTCATACTTTTCTATTTTATATCTTAATAGATTATTTTCTTTTATGTTGTTATTTCTATAGAAGGGGAAGTTTGAAGAAGGTTTCAGATGCTATAAACGACTAAGAACTGGACTGAATTCTCACGTTGTGGCTCTTAAAAAGGAAGAATTCTCAGACAGAGTGTGTAAAATGTTAAACGAAACAATTTCAGGCACAAGGTGATTGTTTTGTTTCTATTTTTTTTTTTAGAAACGTAAATTAGCTTCTCTTGAAAAGGCGATCGTTTCGACAGAACTTTCAATTTCGAATGTGAAAATGGAGAAGGAAGCGTTGACTGAGACGTGTTGCAAAATGGAAGATTTTCTAGACGGGACAAAAAATTTCATTAACCAACTGCGGAATCGTAAAGTTGAATGTAACGAACAGGGAGACATTCTTTCTAACTGGTACGTCGTTTTCGCATTGTCAATTGCATAATGGTTGTGACTTTTTAAATTATTGATTAATATAAATCACAACAAAATTTTCTATTGAGCAAATTTGAATAAAAAAAAAGCTGCTTTATTCAAATATTGGGTTTTGTTTCACTTTTTTTTTTAGGTGTTCCGAAGTTGTGGCAAAACTTCCGCACGCATTCGATTTACGTAGTCACACCGTTGACAGCAACACACTGGCGTTTGAGTTCTTAAATCCACACGATTCACCTCACAATGCTCCTCGTCTCATATTGACAGTCACATTCATGAGTCGAGAGCGTTATGGAAACCCTTATTCTATAATGCACGCAAAAGTAAAACTTACAACAACTTTATTACTTGCATGTCAAACACTGATCACAACTATTCGTTCTACTTTTATTTTTGTTCTAGGTCAACCACGATAGTCTCAACGTTGAAACAATAATGGATTTTGCCATACAGAAAAATGACTTAGTTTATCTGCTGATAAACGTACAAGCCGCTTGGAAGAAACACTTTTTTCTACTACTCGAAGTCATATCTCTACGTGAAAGGTAGAAAGCAACATGTCAAAAAAAAAGTGGGGCAACAATTCAGTTCTGAGTTTATATTGCTTGACGTTTTTTTAGGTATCCCATCGATTGGCAACCAGATGAAGGCAAACTGTGTGTTCTTTTAGGAGATCGTGTTAACATCAATTGTATGATGAATATTCCGAGAGGCTATCCACTCAAAGGAAAGATCTCTATTGAAAGAATTGAAGGTGCGGACACAGATGTAGACTTACAGGTTTGGTTTTACTTTTCTGAAGGCTTTAGTTTTGTTTTTGATTGAACAACTCGACGTTTCTTTCGTTAGATTAACGAAGGTGACATGTCGTTAACTGCTTGGGTCGAACACTTGGCTACGAGATTTCATAGAATGTAAGACTTAAGGCAAGAAATTTATTTCTTGTCCTCGTTTGAATGTAGCAGACGGAAATGAGAAACTTGCAATGGAAAAATTCATGAAAGGAAAGGAATTCTTTGACGAATACAGAAGAGGCTTGAAGTTTGTTCGCAGAGTTCCTTCTTTTTTTTTTTTTAACACGAGTTCATGAAGTGCATATTTCTAATTCACGTGTGTAAAATACCAATGAATACAAGAAATTAATAATTTCTTCACATCCTCCATGATCCAAAATGTACTAATTATTAAAAATTAAAAATGTCAACACTGTGGTAACTGAAATTCATTTATTAAAATGAACAATCCAAAAAAAAAAACGACTAGCAAATATAATAATTATGCTTCTTATTTATATAAAATGCAAACGTCAAAAGGAAAAACGTTGATATCATGTAATGACTGTCTGAAAAGTTGAGCATGTTGCCAGGCGACGTCTCCTTTTCCTCTGGACAGTTCAGCCGAAACGGTCACTTCTCTTTCACCGGAAAATTCTTCACTCGTGAAACTAACGAATCCGTCTGAAAACAAAAAAACTCTTCAATGCTGAAAGATAAAAACGGAACATCAAGAATTTCATACTTTTAGGAATCCTAACACATTTGTCACGAGCACAGATTTTCCAAACGACGTCGCCATCCTCGTAGACTGCGCTATCACATTTGACTGACACCGAAGCAACGCTAAGATTGGAATCTCTTGCAACGGAGATCCTCCAGCTGATCATACCGACTTCGCTTCCTTCCGTTCTTGCGAGATAAACTTGTTTCCAGTCCGTTTCTACTTTACGAAAAATGTTAGATACAAGATAAACTCCACTTTGCCATCCTTTAAACGAGGAATCTCCGTCGACGACACGAACGTAAGTATCAGTAGCAGAACAGTATTTCAAATGAAACTTCTTTGTATTCACTTCTTTGTCATTTAATTCGAAGGTTGTACTCTGTACTTTCTGATCGTCCATTCCTAATTCTCCACGTTGGCGTCTCCAGTTTAAGGATCCCGATATCCGTCCTTTCGTCTCTGTTTCATTGGCATTTCTAGAACTCAAAAATTCGACCAATTCGACTATCAGTCGTTCTGTCAATTCTTTTCTCCTACCGATATCTAGTTTCGACTGCATCTCGATTCTTTGTTCGTTGAGAATTACGAGAAGCCACGACTCGCGGCAAAGTAACCTACGTTGCAATACTTCTTTGTGATAAGCAGAATAACGCCAAGTAACGTCTTGAACGTCATCCTTAGAGAACGCAAGAACGTAACTTAACTTCTTATTCCATCCAGATTCGTAGATCAGCGGCTTATCGCAGACGTTCTCGCATGGATCGCAATGGAGCCATCTTCTCTGTGAAGACGAATAGACTTCCGTCCACACGTGATCGGTCCAATCGAGGGCATAACGCGCTTCAAACCCCAAAGCTCGACAACAGAGCGTAAAACAGTTAGCCCATTCTCCACAACGACCCACCTTTGTGTCGAGAAGTTTTCGCGGATGATTGTATCTAGGAAACCGAGCTGATGTTGCACAAGACTCACAACGATGTCCTTCCACTCTATTTCCTCCCCAGAACAGTTCTTCTGTCGTTGGATCGAGGTGGCCAATATTTAACATCGGTTTTGAGCATAATTGACAACTGGGCGCGTCGAACCACCGAAAGAAGTCGTGTTTGAACCACGCCAACAGTTCCAATAATAAATAATCATTAACATCCAATTTATTTTTATCAGAACTATCAGAAGAATGACTTCGTTTTGCTTTTTCTAAAAGAAGATCAACAGGAATACGACATTTCGCTTCTTTTTGAAGGTCAGCATCTTCGTACAGCCGAACTAGATCAATAGATGCTACAATTTTTTGGTTAAACACGATTTCGCGAGCCTGAAATAAAAGTTAAGACACGTTTTTTATCGATTTGTGTGTATATTTCATTGTTATTTACGTGTATATCTTGTGGATACGTCTTAGTGTCCCACAGTAGCATCGGCGGCTGATTCTTTTGTACAAGTTCCTTACGTAGTCTGAGAAGAGCAGAGTGCAGATGTTGCAGTGGGACAGTTGGAGCATCGTGTGGGTAAACGAGATAATCCGTATCCTGTAAAATATACCAAACTAACATCAGTATAAAATAACAATGTGTGTGTTTGTGAACTTGTTGTCGTCAACCTCAGTAAATCCTGCGAAGAAGAGACATTCTAAGGCACCTTTGACCGGAATCAATTTCTCCGTAACATCTCGAGATCCGATCTTAATTCGTCTGTATTTCGGTTCGGTTGGATGATTCAGAATGTTGGAAGCACATCTCAAAAGAACGTCTACAGCAGGTAAGCTTTGTTCTGGCGGTTCTTCTCTTAAAGTTTGCATAAAACTGTCATAATTCAAGCACGGAGCCATGTTTACAACTTTTTTTTTATTATGAAAACCGAACTTTTTGCAGTCAATTTTCAGCAACTCACCAAGTCTTTTTTAGCGACTAATAAAGTAGTATAGCTAGCCGCTTGAAGAAAAAGTACATCACATTCAAGAGGAACCATCAAAATTCTCATACAAAAATTGGATTGTTTTTTTATATAAAAACATTGAAATACAAAAAAAAATTGTATGTTACGTGAAATAATAAGTTTTTTCTTATTGAAATATGAGTTTTAACATTTATGAACGGCGGCTGGCGGCTAACCAAAATGAGTTTTTTTTAGTGGTGTCATCTAGCGGATTGTTTTAGTAAATTGTCGACGGTTTTTTTTTTTTCCTCGAGATTTTCTTGCTGTAAAATTAAGATTCTTGCGGAATTTTCCATTGTTTGTTTGTTAATTATTTATTGGTAATGATTGAATCTGTATTATCGCATGCGAGCATTAGGCAAGTATATATGATCGTCGCAAATGAAACACATGGCTTTTTTCTTATTATTAGAGTGTTTTATTTTATTCTAGGGTTAGTTCGGTTTTAAACCGCGATTCCAAAGAGTATGGAAAGAAGAATATGTTCGATAACAATGGTGAGACGTGTTGGAATTCAGATCAGGTATAAAATTACATATTTACAAATGATTTTGAAATCTAATTTAAAAATTCATTGTAAATTTCGAAGAAACCTCGTTTATTTTAATAATGTCGGTCGTTACAGCGCCGTCTAACGACCAGAAAATCAATTAAAGCTGAAATCTTATTTTTTCCTTTATATGTATGATATATCTTTGCATAAAATGAAGAATTTTCTTACATATATTGCCTTTTTTTGGGTTTATTTTTCATTTTTCGATGCACAATTTCTAAAAACATTATGCACTTTTCCGAATTTATTATTTAAATAAAAATTTTAACCTTAATGATAACCTATTTAAATTTGCTGCTGTTTTGATGTCTTAAATTGGATAAATTTCTTTATAATCTAAATGTAAGAATTGTTTAGGGAACTCCTCAGTGGGTTCACCTTGATTTCAGTCGTCCAGTGAGTCCAAAGGAGGTTCGAATACAGTTCCAAGGAGGTTTTGCTGGTCGCGATTGTACACTCGAGGGGCAGCTGCACGATCACACCGAACTCATTAGGTTGAAGGACTTTTATCCAGAGGATGCGAACTGTTTACAAATATCCTTTCTGTTATATGTATATATTAAATTTATTCGAAAGAAGATTGAAAGCCTTAATTAGTTTTAACGTATTTCCAGTCCACACGGAACTTCATCTGAAGAATCTTCGGATCATGTTCAACAATAGCACAGATTTCTTCGGAAGGATTATCGTCTACAAATTGGACGTTCTTGGAGAAACCGGCTGATGGTTTAGATTCTGTTCCGAATGTACGCAAAAAGACGCGTCGTGTTTTGTCAACGACATTCACAAGTTCGTTCCTTCTTAATTTCTTCTTTGACGTTTTATTTGTTTTGTTTTTTTTTGCTTCTGTGTATTGGTTTTTCTTGTTGAATGTTATAACTTATAAGATTGAATACGTTATCAATGTAATGTAATTTCTTTTGAAAGAAGAAAACTTTGTTTCTACTGATGTTTGCTTGTGAGTACTTGAAATACTCATTGAAATTGAGACAGTTTCAAAGCCAAACTTATTTTGACACATCAAATTGACTGGTTGTGTCAGAAATTTTGATTAGATTCTATTTGCTGTCAAAATACGTCATTGCTAGTCGCAATTAAAATGTGATTTTGCTATTTGCTGATCGATTTTTTTAGCCTTATTCTTAGTTCTGTTTCTTGGGTTTATTGTTTCCTTTAATTTTTTGTCATTTGACTTATATGAATTTTGTGTCATCCTTTACAATTTTGCTGGTAAGTTAATTTAATTTAGTCATTTAGCTTCATAAAACATAAGAAGGCACTCACAACACACCTGAAATCATTATTTTGTGAATCTATACATTCTTAAGTTATTTTATTATTCATAGCCTTTTCCTATGTAATTATTCATTCGAAGAGAGAGCTTTTGCCGCCAACGTTTTCAACCATGTACATACAGGTAACGCAACTAGTTCTGCGTATGTTGCATTTTGTACTATAGCTGAATATGGTCAATTGATGGCGCCACCTCTACTTAAAGCTAAATTTCTCTTATGTTACATCGAAATTCAATACGTAATACATTTATAAACGCGCACACACACTACATATTATGTAGATATTACAGATTCTCGTCATAAAGAAAAATAAAAAGATACGTGAAGTTACGACTGTAAGAGGCCTAAAGAGAGGCTGTCACTCCCCCGCGCTGTTTTCTCTAATATTAAGTTTTGCTACCTCTATATACACCTGTATAGCCTTAAGAAGAAGCTGGTGACGTCAGAGGGGTTGTCAAAAATTTAAGCTTGTGTCATTTTGTCTGATTAAAAATAGGTTAATAACAAAGAAATGGAACAATCTCTTTTGTTTAAACTGTTGAGAACGTTTGGTATCATCTCTTTTTTAATCAGACTAAATGACGCAATCCTAATTTTTTTTTAATCTTTCTGACGTCACGGGCGTCATACTGTATTCACTTGAATTGACTTGATTGTATGTCTTGCCAAAGGGCGATTCTAGTTTTATAGGTGGCTATATGCAAAGTGAGAGTTTATGTCGTCATTTTTTTCTACAGACGGAACTACTCAATATAAAAAAAAGGTAGAACAAAAGAGTATTCTTTTGATTAGAAGGCTCTGCTAGCCTCCAAACGAAGACTGCAGATTTGAGAATGGGCGGATTTTTCTATAATTATAGACTTGCATCGCCCTTTTGAGGAAGCTTGTGACGTCAGAGGGATTAACGAAAATTTTAAGAATTTCTCATTTTGTCTCGATACAAAAAAAAGGTATTAACAAATGTTTTCAGCAATTTAAACAAAGGCGGTTTTTTTTTGCATTCTTTTGTTATTGCTCCTTTTTATCAGAAAAAAAAAATAATACAATCTTAAAATTTTTGTCAATCTCTGACGTCATAAGCTTCATCTGAGGGCGACGCAAGTATAGATTTCACCGAAGACGCGAAAAAGCAGTCCTCCTGGATAGAGGCTTTTAATCTAAAGAATTTCTGATCAAAAGAAGGGATTTGCATTGAATTTACTTCATAACTAATCTTGATAATTTTTTTTTTGTCTTTAGAGGGTAATGGTCTAAAACAAGAATAGTTTAAAAGGTCGCAAAGGTTTGTCATTACAAGAAACGATTAACTTGGTTTTAGAAACTAGAAGGGTAAATAAATCAAGGTGCATATAGGCACCATATAATTCATTTACCCTTTTAGCTATTAATCAAATTAATTCATTCAATAGATTCATTTTTAAGGGGAATGTGAATACTGTTCTTGTTTTGTTTCAGGCTTGCTTTAAAGATGTGTGCTGCTCCACTGAATCAAACTGCAAACAATGTCCCTCCGACTGAACCATGTTTGGTCCAACAACCAGTCGTTTTTAACATCGCAGAGAGTTCCTCCTCGTCAACTGGAAATCCTTTGCCAATGCCAGTTATTGGATCGCCGGTCGTAACTTCCAAATTGGAAGTTCAGCAAGTTGCAATTTTAAATAACAATCCAAGTCCGGTAATAGCGTGTCAGACGGACAGTTCTTACGTTCTCGAAAGTAAAATCGCTTCCATGATAAAATCAAAGATGTTTATGAAGGTTACGAGAATGCAAGATCTCCTGGACTATTTGATGCTGTACATTCTCGGAGTACGTTTTAACGATATGAGAACTTTAATGGAGAAGTCGATGATTTCCGTTCTATCTCAGATTGAGAACGGTACAATAGCTAACGATCAACGAGATGGCGAATCGGTTGGAGTAGAAGAATCGGATCTGACGGATTTTGTCGATGAATTGGTGAAATGGTGTAAAATGATTTTGGAATCGAGTAAACCGGTCGTGCCGGAACGTCGTCCTCGTGCTAAAGTAAAATGTACGATTTGTGAACGAGAGGTGACAGATTGTAATATCCGAACTCACATGAGGGCGCACGCAAATAACGGGCCGAGCGCATGTCCGGTCTGTAAGAAACAGTTCGCAAATGTGTATTTATTAAACAGACACCAAATTATTCACGATCCGGAAAGAAAAAGAGACTTCAAGTGTGAACTCTGCGACTTTGCCGCTTTCACGAAGGCTTTACTGGACACCCACATGGTTAGGCATCAGAAGAATCCCAAGTTGATTTGTGCCACTTGTGGTAAAACGTTTACTAACAAGATGACTTTAGGTCAACACGAGAAACGTCACATTGACAATACGCCTTCTGTGTGCGACATATGCGGAAAGACTTACAGCGACGTTGCGTGTCTCAATAGACATCGGAAGGTGGTTCACGAAGGTCTGAGAAAGAAATACACTTGTGAGCTTTGCGGTGACGTCTTTACAGACAGTAAAAAGTTTCGACAACACAAGTGGCGACACGACGATTATCGTCCGTACAAATGCGATTTTTGTAGCAAAACTTTCACTGACAATAAAATACTAAAAAGCCATCGGATGATACACACTGGCGAGAAACCTTACATTTGTAATGTCTGCGGGCGAGCGTTTCGACAGAAAGTGGCGCTGACTAATCATAGTTACACGCACGGAGCGAGCAGACCGCATCAATGTCAAAAATGTGCTCGTCAGTTTATTCATAAGGTCTATCTTGAGAGACATATTTGTACTTTTGCAGATGAACCAAATGGAGATGAAAAATGCGTTGACGATAGTTTAAATGAAGCTGAGAAAGTTAGTTAACGGTTTTTGATGGGTTTTTTTTAGAATTTAAAATACAGGGAGGGACGGACTGAGCAAAAAAATAAAAACAGCTCGAAGAAATTGTTTTCCTGACCCAAAAAGAAATACAAAAATTTGCTTAGAACCACACCCTTTTTTTAACGAGCTTAGCGAGTAAAAAATTTAAAAATGTGTGTGCCAGCAGAAGTATTTTTCCTACCGTCTTCTCTTCGCACAAAATGTGTGATTTTATTTATTTGATATTTTCTACTGTTAAATTAGTTAATTAGTTAAATACTGTTTACATTAGTTTTTTGTTGAATTTCTTGTGACATGTTAAACAATTATCGCATTTCATTATGAAATTGACCATGTAATAAAAAAATTCAGGCTTTCTGAAACTAAAACAGCCCTTTTGGGAAAATGCTCGATAGGCCAGTCCGGCCCTGCTGTAGTGTCAAGTTAAGCAAATTTTTTTAGTTATATTTCTGGTAGGTGCAGGGCCGGATTAAGACGAAATTGGGCCTGATGCAGCAGTGCAAGAATCCCCAAGATATTGCAAAAAACGCAGTTAAATTACTAAGTAAACTGTTTAACGTCGTCGTCTGTTTTCATCTGGGCCTATTTCCAGTGGCGGATTTACCATTTTGCCGCCCCTAGGCAGCACCTGAAAACACATGGCCTATACTTTCTTAAAGTAATAGTTACTTTTGTATGCTTTTAACAATGGTAATGTCAACTGTTTTGTCGGAAGTGGTAGGGATTGCACTTCTCGGCCACCGTACTCTTGTTACATCAATTACTCTTGTCAACCAAGTTATATTAGGCAGTTTATTGTTTTACAATACTTTTTTTGTATCCAAAACGAATTTCCAAAAAAAAATGTTGCAATTTGCCGCCCCAAAAATTTGCCGCCCTAGGCAGCTGCCTACTCTACCTATTGGTAAATCCGCCCCTGCCTATTTCAGGAATCGGCCTAATGCTGCAGCATCAATAGCACCCACCTTAATCCGGCACTGGGTAGGTGATCTTAGTTTGTATGATGATGGATGAATTTGTATAACTTTTTTTTTATTGTGAATAATTATGAGATTGCTTACAGGTTTTGTTAATCTCGCTCTTTACCGATTTAGTTTTATCTGTTGATACCCATTTTTTTTTTTGGTACATGGAGTCCTGTGGAATCTGAAGAAGTTTATAAATTTTGTTCCACCGTAAATAATTCTGAAAGGTATTGATTGTAGTTTTGTTTTAAATCATTGTATAAATTGTGTTTTAGTGAAATATTCATAAGACCTAGGACCCGTAGAGTTCAGAAATCGTTTAGGTTAGAACAAAAATGTTAATATTGACTCCAGGTTTGCTAATTTTTATTATTGGTGCTTAATTCGTGTTGTATTAAGTGATAATAACTGATCAATGTAATTATCCTGACTATAAAATAAAAGCAATGTTTATTGCAAGAAATTGGAGAATTCATGAAAAAGAATATTATGACACTGGCAATCACTTGGGTTATGGAAAGTGAATCTTGTTATAATTCTAACCAATGTAATTGAAGCTTTCTCCATAGGCGAACAATTCGTAGTTGACAATCCTGGCTTGTCAGTTCTAAAAGCTATCATATATTTGTGTGTGTGATGTATTTTGCTTATTCAGTTCAACTTTTATAAGAGTTGGAACTAGGCTTGCCACCTGTGGAGAACAGTCCTCCATTCAGAACAACTGTCCTCTGGCTAGGACCGTCATCCACAAATATTAATTAATTAATTATACAATTTATTGTGTGGAGGACGGTCCTGGCCGGAGGACATTTCTTCCGAATGGAGGACTGTCTTCCACAAGAGTGGAAAGGTGGCAAGCCTATTTGGAACACTCGGACCACTTTTGGTTGTCTATTTCGAATGCAAAATAAAAGTCGGGTTGTCGCCAACTCTTTGAATCTTTTCAGAAAAAAATCATTGCAACCACAGCCAAACCATACGTGTCAACTGGAACCTCTTCAATTCAAGCCACTTAGCGTTCTGAATGGTTCACAGATCGGTGTGACATTGAGTGTCAGACAGACAGACAGTTTGTATATTATCGAGAGCGTAAAAAAATAGTATTTTTGAAGTAACTACTTTGTTATGATATTTTTAAATTGTTATAAAGGTTTATTATTATTACAGACTAGTGGGGTAACCCTCCCACTTTTCTCTCTCTCCCCCTTCTACACTTTCCAACCTTTTCCCCTCACACCCTCCCACTTTTCTTTCTCTCTCCCCTTCTACACTTTCCTACCTTTTCCCCCTCACCCCTTCCCACATTTCTCTCTCTCCCCCCCCCCCCTCTACACTTTCCAAAGGAAGAGTTCAACATATAGTTGACCTTGAGAAAAAAAACGGTTCATTTATTCAAATTTATATAAATTCCGACGTGCTTCAATGGTTTTGTACAGTTGTTACTCCACACACACACACACACAGATCTGGGATATTATATATATAAAATATTGGGAAAATATTTTTTATCATTAGTCTAATTAACTGTGTAGTTTACAAGAAAGTTAAAACAATTTTGTTATTTTTTATTTCTGTTATTACTGAAATTTTCATAGTAATTTTCATGAAATTTCATTTCATTTTAAAATTCCCGCTCAAATTGTGACGTCAGACATTAAATCGGTGAATTAACCATATGGTGAAAATGAAAGTGTTAAATTCAACCGATTAACTCGCTTTTTTCACCGATTGTAGTTTCTAATAAAAAAAAATATGTCGTTTCCAACTGTAATCATTTACAGCTTTTCTGATTGTCAATCTTCAGTTCTTGCTGAAGGTAACTAAATGTTACTTTTAGTCGTTTTTTATTACAGGAATGTTATTGTTAATTTACTATAAACGAAATTGTTTGTTTCTCATAAAGGAATCATTGCAAAATCAGCTGGGAATTCCATCAACAGCAGCAGTGGTGGCAAAGGCAGCATTGATGACAGCATCCAAACATTCGTTTGGAATGTGGAAACCAAATATTATACAGCTCAAGTTGAGATCTGTGCTTTTCGCAACGATGCTAGACATCTTGACCAGAACGTCAGAAACAAACTGCAATCGATGGAGGCTGTGATTCTACAGTTTGACAGCAACGATGTATTCTTAAAAGCGTATCGAGAATATCGTATTTTGACCTATAATTGTGTTTTTGTTTACAGAGAGCTACGTTTGACGCTGCATTAAAGTTGTTCGAATCTATGGATTTGTGTCCGCCCGTTCAGCTTCTTGTTTGTGACAACTGTTCGCAAGAAAACGGTATAAATTCGTTGTGGAATTTGTTTAACATGTTGCTTCTTTTTCAAAGAAAAAAAGCGTGCTTCTTTCAGGTAAGGTACGAAAGATTGAAGTTCAAGAATGGTGTATTAAAAACGGATTTGAGCTCGTTGAATTAAATCCCAGTGAATTAAGTGACAGTGAAGGTTACATTTTATTTTTAATAATTATTTTATTGATTATTCAGTATTTGTTGTGTGAATTTCTCAGAAGATTTTGGTGAAACAACCGGCATGAAGAGGATCGTTCAGGCTTTGCATGCTCACACTTGGTCAAATTTAAAACTAAAAGGTGTTTTGTCAACTTTTTTTTGTTGTTGAAAAAGATTTAATTGAAATTCTATTTAGATAAACCGGAATCGGCTTCCAGGTTTGATTGTTTACTGCAGTCCGCTTCGAGAGACGAGTCAGATGAAACAGTCCGATTCGATGGTATACTAAAACTTTTAGTTTTTTCTGTTAAGTTACTGATTTTTTAAATTTAGAATCGTTGGAAAAATCGGTGAAAAATGTAACTCAAGAGGAGGCTTCTTCAATTGAAAAAGAAGTGCAAAGTATATTTAAATTAATGTGGATTCAAAAATCGAAATCACAACTTGATTATCGATATTTACTGTTAGATTCGATGCAGCTTTTAGAAGATGATGAATCGTTTGAGTCTCTCTTTGAAAAATTCCATTTAATGAAAGGTAAAAGTTTGGTGTTTTTTGAATTTGTAACATTTATTTAATGCTTTTTGTTTTAGAGAAAGCTTCAAATATGCCATTTTCGGAACGGAAAGAATATGCTGAACAAGTAACTTGACAAAGTGTTAAGATGTGAGAATTGTGCGTTTTTAGAACTAATGTCGTTATGTTTAAAGGTTGCGATTGCATTTTGGAAGGCAATTGGAGGTGATAAAAATGAAATTGAAGGTTTAGATGGAGACAATTAAAATAAAAGTACTATAAATTTATATGAATATTTATTTGTTTATATACAGTGAAATAATAAAACAAACAAAACAAATTCACAAATCATCATCTAGAAAAGCAAGTAGTTCGTTTTCGTTCAGCATTTCCGTTTCGTTCTTTTTCTCTCCTTCTGTTTCGTTTGTTTTTTCTTTCTCTTGATTATCTTCAACGTCTAAGGATTCCGCTTCAGCTGGCTCTGTCGCCGTTTGTTGCAATTTTGCGGCCCTCCGCTCCATTGCCAAGTGCCGATTTCTTTCCATTTTCTCGATCTGTTCGTCTGTTAAAACACTAAAAATGTTAACTGATGTGGGTGTTCTCTGTGTATGGGTCTGGAGAACAAGAGGTGCTGTTGTGCTAGTAAAGATGTCATCAAATAGATCATTATTCGATTGACGATCGGGTGGTGGAGGGGAACATGGTCCAGCTCTCGCTCCGTCCACGTTATCGTCATAATCATCTCGAACCGGAGCTAAGTCGTCGTCCGTCAGCATGTCTAATCGGATCTTTTTCAAGCAGGTCTGTAACACAAATAGGAGATATTTTAAAACACGAAAGCTGAAGTGGCAACTTACTAGTCAACGTACTTGAACCTGTTTCTTTGCTCCGAGTTTCTCGATCTTTTCTAAAACATCATCAAATGGAAACCGAGGGAACAACCGGTAGGACCAATGTTCAAGGGTCTTCATGACAACGTCTAGGTTCTCCTTCTGTAACGTTTGAAAGTGAATTATAATAGAGTATATGTTTCCTAGGTGTTTGAAATTATATTAATACGATAGATAAATTTTAACCTCGTGTCCTTCCCCTTTTAAACGAACCTCCGAGAATATTTTGGGCAATTGTATGAGTCCTCGACTACCACCAAGCCTGTGAATGAAATTTGTTATGAGCAGCACGTCGTATTCCTCTAAAAATGCTTCATAAATACCTTTGTGGGTTCAGTTTCGGTTGTGGGTTTCTCACTACTCTCCGAGGTTTCACTTCGACAGGTTTAGTTCCACTTTTACTCGGATTATCAACGCCACCTTCATTGTCGTTTCCTGGATCATCATTGTCATTCTCGAATAAATCGTTGATTTCAAGATCAATGCCGTCAATCATTGTATTTTTCAAAGTGAATCAATCAAATTACAGTTTTATAAAGAAAAGAATCGTGGACAACTTTGGCGCGAAATTATAGCGCCAAAACTTATCAAAGTAAATAGCAAAAACAATGCGTCATACGTTTGAAAACATAAGGGTGTACAATAATGGAGTAATTTACATTAAATTGCTATGTCTCTAGAAACCTTGAACGTTCATTTTTTATCAATATTGTATGCTTCAGTACTTCTATGAAAGGTTTAAGCTAATGCCCGAGATAAAAATTTGATGATAAAAACAAAAAAAAAAGTTGTCTAAAGCGCCGTTATAGCTGTTTCACTATTTTTCTGCTAGATGGCAATAACTGCCCGAGATAAACAAAAGTCGTTCATTACAGAATAAATTTGAAGTCATACACTCTGCTTAAGGGTGAATTAATATGGTGTTTGCCTCGTACACTTTGTATGCGACGTAAGACGCCATATTCGTGCGCTTTCAATTTTCTTGTGGCTACACTGTGCTTCAGAATTGCACATTGGAATTCCAGTTTATGTCTTCTATACCTTATGATTCTTATCTAAGGCCAGTAGTATTTTGTTAATCAGCATGTGTTTTCGACACGCATCTGTAGAGAGCTTCAGAATTTCTTTGGCTCCGCCCATTTATGAGCGTCAGACCAAATATCAACCAATTATAAATAAAAAGGGCGGAAAAAGTGACATCAAACCCAGTAATAAACCAATTTCAAATTGATGACGCTCATTAAAGGGCGGAGTCAAATGAATTCTGAAGCTGTTTACAGATGCCTGTGTGTTTCGTTGTCTATGTTGTTGTTTTCAATCTTTATAAGTTTCATTCTTGAAGTGATGGTTTTCGTTTAATACATTTAGGTTTGTTTGAGATAGAATGGCACCGACAATACAGTCTGGACACCTGAATGATCGCGACAAGAGATCGCGATCGGGTGACAAAAAGTAAATTTGTCAATGAAAATCGGTCAACTGCCATTCATCATTAGGTCATAATCAGTCTTGTTATTGTTTTTCATTCTCTTTAGATCTGAGTTGGTTTGCAGAATCAAGTACTGCAATACTCTTCCTGACATTCCTTTTGATCCAAAGTTCATCACGTATCCGTTTGAATCGAACAGGTTTGATTGTCTTAAAATGTTCAACCAACTGTCAAAATTGTCTGTTTTATTTTTGCGTTCAAATTTACCTAGATTTGTTCAGTATAATCCGACGTCTTTGGAAAGAAATTACAAACACGACCTTCTTACGGAACATGACTTGGGAGTTCCGATTGACTTGATCAACACCGATACATATGCACTCATTCCGAATGGTTAACGAATCTCATTTAACCTATCAATGTACCACTTTAAAAAGCCCAAAAATCGTCTGACTTTTATACAGAAAAGGCCGCATTTCGCTTTTTATATTGTCATGAAAATGATTCAAAATCGAATAATAATTTTCAAATTGGTTTTTAAACGCTTTTAAGCTATACTGGATGTTGCGGACGAGAAATTACTCGAAGAAGAGTTTGCAACTCCTCAGGACTCGAAAAGGTTCTCCAGTCGTTCATAATGATGTTATTTGTTTTAAAATTAGTTTAATCGATTTATTTTTTCACTTTCTAGATCAAGGCATCATGCAAAGAGCGTTTCATGGCTTCGTAGAACGGAATATATTTCGACAGAATACACGCGGTTCCAACCGTCTTCCGATAAGACGGAAACTAAGTTTGTTTCGTTTAGATGTCATCGTTTTTTTCTTCTTCTAGATTCAATATTTTTTTTTTAATTTTAAAACATAGGGTCGGGTATAACGTCAAACGTTTCTTCAAAGAGGAAGACTTGTACATGGATCGCGACAGTCAGATCAATGCGATCGACAAGACGTTCGAAGACACGAAAAAACCTATCGAGAAGCATTACATGAAACCGAACGTGGTCGCTGTTGAAACGTTGTCTTTGTTTCCAGATTTCGATGTACAAAAGAGAATTTTTTCTATTTTAACTTTTAAAATGTTGTTACTGATGATTAATTTTTTTCATGATTTAAGATGTGGCGTTATCCTTGCGCTCAAGTCATCTTCGACTCGGATCCTGCGCCTATTGGACGACCTCTTCCAGCTCAGCTTGAAGAGATGTCGCAAGCGATGATTCGAGGTGTCATGGACGAAAGCGGCGAACAGTTCGTTGCTTACTTTTTACCGACAGATGAAACGATTGGAAAGCGCAAACGAGATGTCGACGATGGCGTCGAATATATGGATGAAGAAGAGTAACACTTAACGAGTCTTTTTTTTTTTAAACTGATCTCTTGTACTCACTTTGCTATAAAATTACAGGTACGAGTACAAGATGGCCAGAGAGTATAACTGGAATGTAAAGAACAAAGCTTCGAAGGGTTACGAAGAGAACTATTTCTTCGTGTTTCGTAATAACGGTGTCTATTACAATGAACTTGAAACTAGGTGAGTGTGAAATACGTTTTTATTGTACGTTTTGAGATTAAATTGGGTTTTTGTTTTGTTTTTGTTATAAAGAGTTCGTCTTAGTAAGAGGCGGTTGAAACCCGGAGCTCAACCGAATAATTCACGTTTGGTAGTTCATCATCGTCCACTGAATGAGTTAGAATTCAAGACACAGGAAGCTCGAATGATGCAGCTCGAACCTCAGCAAGAAGAGGAAGAGCCCGTTGAAGAAGCAGCAGAAGAGGAGATGGAAACAGACGCCAAAGATGGAGATGAGGCTGATAAAGATGAAGGTACTTTTTTATAGGTTTGTTTATTTGTTATAAGAAAGTGTTTATTACCGTTACTCTGTGTGCTTTTAGAAAATGGAGATAAAGAAAGTGGGAACGAGAGCGAGGCTGAAAAGAGTGGCAGTGAAAAGGAGGAACAAGAGAGCGATCGTGAAGAGGACGCTGATGACGAAGAGAAGGTGGATGTCAAAGGGAGTGGAGATGAAGAACAGGGCAGTGAAGAAGAGGCCGAAAGTGGAAAGGAAGACGAAGAAAAGGCAGAGGAAAGTGACGGGAACAAGAAGGAGAGTAATAGTGGTGATCGTGGTGGTGATGCCAGTGAAAGTAGTGCTAGCGGTAGTAGCAGCAGTAGCGATAGTAGCGGAAGCAGTGACGAGGAAGAGAGTGGAAAATCGAGTAGCGAGAGCGATAACGAAAGTGTAGATGAACAGAAAAAGAGAGATGAGGCCGAGATCTTTGGTAGTGATAGCGATTGAGTTTCTATTCTTTTTATTTGATATGAAAATAAATATAATCATACAACGTATTTTGAATGTTTATTAAAAAGCAGATCGTTTTATTTCCGTATGAAGTGAGTCTCAAATGTTTTTTTATCGGTTTTTGTTGTGTGTATGGGAGCAAATGTCTGCTTCTATTATTGTTTATGAATGGATTCTTAACATGTGGCCCTCAAGCCGTGTGAACTTAAAATGATTTTTATATGACCTTTTAAAATATAGTGAAGAATGTTCATTGATATGGTTAGATTCGGCCGATTTGGAGAAATTTATAGGTTATGCAGTGAGGTGGCCCTTTCGATAAACAGGTTGGTAATCTGCAGCAAAAAGCGAACGTTTCCCGTTATTGAGTAATTTGAGGGTGTACTTATATGGAGTATAAGCATCACGTTACTGAGTCTGTAAACGCGCCATGGTAGACTACAAGTTAGTTTTGAATTTTGCTTCAGACAACTCGCGTCATGTTCATATTTAGATACTTCTTAAAAACGGAACTAGCGTGAAATGTAACCGGAAGTTAATCAACGGTGGCGCGAATGGAAAAAGGCAGACATTCCAGTAGGTTGTTGTGGGGTGACGAATTCGTCTTATTTCACGTTTGTTTATGAATTTTGATTGTTTTAGGTTGAGAAATAATAGTAAATCGAAATGGCCGAGGAGAAGAAAAGCATTAAAGACCTTTTATCAAGTTGTCTTGAGAAATACGAAAAAGCACGAAAGTTGATCGATGAAGAAAGTAAGAAAGATCCTGAAAGCGAACCTTATAAATCTCTTTATGTAGCCAAGGACCTTCTGTCCGAAGTTAAAGACGAACTGGTGAGGGTATCGGACGATGACGAACTGGAAGATGGACCACTGAAGAAGAAGGTCAACATTCTGACGGCGGCAATGAACTACAACATCGGTGTTATCTCCATTGAAACAGAAGAACTTTCGACCGGAGAGGAACATCTAATGAAATGTGAAGAAGGATTCACAGGAGGAAACAACGAAATGGATCCTCAATGGATTTTATTGGTATTGTACACGCTGAATCAATTGGGTATTCTCTGGTCGATGCGTTGCGAATTAAAGAAATCTGCCGAATATCTCGAGAAGTCAGAATCTCTGAGTAAGAAATATCGAAACGAAGTCGGACTTCCGCCTTATGACGTGGTCGATTTGTTCGTGCTCGATGACGATGAGGATGGAAGGAGACTCGAGTCGAACTGGCCTCGTTTCGAGAAGACCCTCACTCATACTCTCTATTACCTGGCACAAGTTTACACTAGTCAGAACGAGACTGTCAAAGCGGCTGTTTATTGCCATACAACTTTACGTCGTCAATTACAAAGCAAAGACTTCGATCCGATCGAATGGGCCGTCAACGCGGCAACTCTTTCGCAGTTTTTCGTTGCACAGAACAGCTATGGAGACGCGAGACATCATTTAGCTTGCGCAACATACGTTTTAAATGCGTACGAGGCAGAAGTTAACTCTCGTAAAGAAGGGGCGAGGACCGAGAACCACGAGGAACTTCTGGAATCAATTAGACATCGAAGAGCCGATGTTTCGATGTGTTGGGGGAAATATGGATTGCTGCTTCTTTCGGTTTCTTGGGATGATCTTATGAGACATTCGGTAGGAGAACTCGTAGACGATATGAACAAAACTCGGATAAGCGATTCGACAACGATGGGGAGAGAAGAAGAGGGTGAAGGCGAAGGTGCGATGGCGACGGCATTGACAAGCAAAACGGAAGAGGATGAACAAGCCGAATTATTGTTCTGCTCGTCGCTTGGAAAGAATTCAGAAAAACCTCATATGGTTTTTAAGTCGTTGGAAGTGACTGCGATCGAGGAGCAGGTTACTACAAAGAGAGTTCTCGATTTCGAGCAGGCACGTAACTTGTTCTTGATCACGCAGAAGTGGTTCAATCTAGCAAAAGAATATTATTCTTTGGGAAGTTACACTTCGGACTACGTTCAGATCGTACAGGACGTGAGTAAACTGTATCGAGTTCTGGCGTATTTCGAATCGTCCGAAGATCGATGTTGTAAGATGCACAAACGAAGGATCGATATGTTGGAGTCCACGTTAATAGAGCTGAACCCGCGATACTATTTGGGGATCTGTAGGCAGCTGCAGTTCGAACTGGCCGAAACATACAGCGAGATGATGAGCCTCAAGTTGACTCGTCTTGAGAGTGAGACGAGTCAGACATCTCGCGGCCACATTGCTAACAAAGTGAATCATTTGGCTGAACAGAGCCTCAAGTACTTTAAGATGTTTCTCGATACGATGCTGGACGCAGAGGGAAAGATGCCCGAAGAATTTGCGGAAAACATGTTTCGTCCGGCCATGTTAGCTTATTTCTTCACTGGACGTTTACACTCGAAAATTATCACTCCGGATCCGAACAAACAAATGGAGAATTTGAGGGCCAGCATTCAGAACTATCAGGTCGTTTGCGATTATTGTGAGAAGTTTCCGACTGCTGCAGAAGCCATCAAAGAAGAACTTTGGATCTGTAAGGAGATGGTCGAACTACTACCGAAAAAAATGCAAAAAATTTTGAGTTCGGTATAGCCATCATAAAAATGGTTTATGGCTTTGTTTTGTTTATTATTATTTAAATATTAGATGTTTCTGTATTGAGTTTTTTCATCATAGTTTGTCAATATATATTTCGGAAAATTTTTTTTTGAAATATCACCGAAAACGATCATTGCAAATACATTAAAATTGCTTTTATTCATATACAGTATGTTTGCAGTAACTTTTTTAGTATTGATCAGTTCAAGTTTTTGTAAAACAACGCTTGATAAGAGTTGCTGTAGTAATTGTTAAATTTGTGGTTGATGTCATGATTGTTAGCCAGGTAAGTTTTGAAATAGCTTCTGCCGATTGTAGCTGTTAATTACTTTAAACATTTAATTAATTGTGCTTTTCTTACATAATATATATTCTCATTTGCATAAAAACGAACAATTTTCTTGTACATATTTTGTGTTGATTTTCTTTTATTTGCATAAAATACACAATTTTTTAAAAAAACAATTTGCACATTTCTGAATTTTTATTTGTTTAGAAAGTTGTGAGAAAGACAGCCTTAAAAATGTAACTTTCAAAGTTTTATTCAATATTTATCTAACGCTAATTTTGTCATCTTTTTAGTAGAAATTTAAGATTTTAGAATTTAAATGTCTTTTTAATAATGATTTTTATTTATAATAAAACGAGGAAAAATTATTAGTTTTTTTAATTAATCGGCCCATAATTTAAATTATTGTATTCGGCATTTAAAAAAAAAAGAGCCGCAAGTTGAGTACCGTACATTTAGAATGATATGACGTCATTTTTTTTTTAAATATTGGCTCTGATGACATCGATTAACAGATGGATCGATGAATTTCTGAAAATATCGATCTACTGAGTTATTTATTGAATCGGTGTTTTAGTAACCGGTTAATTAAGAGTAAAAAAAAAATTTGTTTTGTTTCTTTCGCAAAAGGTCAAAAGGGTGAGTTTTTTGTTAAAATTGTTGAAATTAAATAGCAATCGAAATCAAAAGTGTCTTACAAATGCACTGATTATCGTTTATAACCGATTACTTAAATAAATTATTGCGTTGTTTTGCTTTGAAGTGCAAAAATTAAGAGAAAAACTTAATCTGAAAAAAAGGGGGGGGGGGGCAAATATTGCACTTCCGGTCAGTGAAATAATGCAGTGTTTATCTAATTCTGTTCTCGTGATTTCGTTTTTCTAGTAGAACGATATGTTATAAGCTTATAGTTTAGACGAATTTCATTTATCGAATGTAAATAGATGGTTTATTTGAATTCTGACGAAAATTATTTATTGAAACCGTAATTCAAACAAAACAAAAGAAGAAACAGGCGCCAAATTCTGTTCTTGTTTGTTAAATTTTAGTTAAAAATTCGACCTATAAAGACAAAAAAACAAATACATCCAATAAACCACCTGTAATTTAAGGTCATTTCGTGGATTAACCTTATTTGAAAACGAGAATAACAATCAAAGGAGGATCGTCGATTCGATAAGAGTAAAAGTTATGTTAATAATCAGTGATCACGTGACCATATTATGCGTGCGAGTGTGTTTACAGCTGTTTTTATTGCGTTTAATCAAATGAGAACGATCTTATGTTTATTTTTCTGACCTTCTCTTTGTGTGTGATTAATATTTGTGAATTTTGTCGATGTTTTTTGTCCCCCAACAATGATAAGCCGTTCAAAGTCAACAGAAATTAACTAGAAATAGAATTTTCTCTCAGTCTCTCTATAACACTTCACAAGAGACAAAACCTCATTCGGTCAAGAACTCGTTCGAAGACCTTTTCGTTTAGAAACACAAAAAAGGCGCCTCAAGATTAGTTTTATCCGCTATTTGTTTGTTTATTTGTGTGAAAACTTGCTATAAAGCGTTCATCTTCGCTATATATATTTTCATTTTTGTTATTACATTTTCACAGAAAACTTGGTTCCTAACAGAAGGTGAAGAAGATGAAGTGGGTAGTTCATCTGGAGGGTGGACCTCGGAGGGTCAACCATGCAGCGGTTGCTGTCGGCGATAAGATCTATTCGTTCGGTGGTTATTGCACAGGAGAGGATTACAAAGTGTCCAGACCGATGGACGTTCACGTTTTGGATACAGGTATTTTTTTACTCATGGATTTCTATTTTTGTAAAATAATTTTTGTCAATAAAAAACACCCCTAATTTTTATAGTTTTTTATGTTTTGACGGTGTTTGGTCCAAATTGCTTTTTTAAGTTGTTTTATGAACGGCTGATTTTTCGTACACATGGTTACTGTGCAGTTTCAGGAGTAAAACTAAGGAGAATTTGAAACCGTGATAGAAACTAGAACGGTAGCTGAATCACTTAATAGTTTTTTTCTTTCTTGTTTATATCTTTCAAAATAATTTTTTTATGAACAAAAATTTAAAACTAACGATTGCTTAAAGTTTGGTCATTTTCAAACTGACATAAAAAGTTTATTTTAACAAATACCAACATAACTTCATAAGAAATACTCCGTAAGTGATTGATTTTACCCTTCTAGTTTTTAAAACACTTTCAAATTTCTAAAAGACTTCGAAGGGCGCGTTTGTACATTAAAACAGCCTTAATGCATTGTCTTTCAGTGTCTTTGAGATGGACGGCTTTGCATTTACCGGATATACAAAGCTCACAATGTATTTCGGCTCCTTTTCAACGTTATGGACACACAGCAGTTGCCTTTAGAGAATTGATCTATATTTGGGGAGGACGTAACGACAACAAAGCTTGCAACCAACTTTTTTGTTTCAATACAAGTAAAATGTCTCGATTGTATCGATTGTTGTTCTATTTTACAATTCCTAACTAGCAGTTCTCGTCTTTGTTACTTTTCTTCTGATACAAAAGTTACTAACCAGTGGTCAAAGCCTATCGTTCAAGGCCACATCCCAGGCGCACGAGACGGACACTCGTCCTGCGTCATCGGCGGCAAGATGTACATCTTCGGCGGATACGAAGAGAATCTAGATCAGTTCAGTCAGGATGTTTATGCTCTGGATTTGAGAACGATGGTTTGGCATTACATTAAAGCAAAGGTGTTGTTTCTAATTTATAGGTTTCCTTCTTCTTCTTTTGTATCGATCGTAAACTGGCAGCGTGTTTTTCCTTTCATTTTTTGTAGGGAAAACCACCGAAGCGACGAGATTTTCACTCGGCAACTGCCATTGATCATTGTATGTATATTTTCGGAGGACGTGGTGGAAGAATGGGATTGTTTTATTCGCAAGATGAAGAGATCTACTGCAACGAGATCGTCTGTTTTGACACACGAAACCAAACGTGGAAGGAGTTGAGAACGACCGGACGTATGCCTATCGGAAGACGAAGCCATTCGGCCTGTAACTTCCTAGTCTCTTTTAATCTTTTCTTTCATTTTCGATTAAAAAAACTCTGCTCTTTATTTACGTCTGACGTTCTACTTTATTTTTATGTTGTTTCAGTTCTTCATAACGGCCATCTTTACATTTTTGGTGGTTATAATGGCATTCACAATCAGCATTTTGCCGATTTATATAAATTCGACCCTGGTATCGTTGTCGATTTATAATACTATACACATAGGAATCGAAGCTCAGATGAGCGTAATTGTTATTTCTTCTTTTAGTTTCTTGTCATTGGTCTCTCGTAAAAGCGAAAGGATCTGGTCCTTGTCAGAGACGACGCCAGTGTTGTTGTGTCATTGGGCATAGGATATATTTATTCGGAGGAACTAGGTCGGGAACACTTGAAAAGATCACGCATATAATAGGGTGCATTATAAATGTGGCACACGAGATTAGTTTTAATGTTATCTCTGAGAACAACCAGTCGCTATGAGATAGTTACCCAATATCGTTTGTTTTGGTTATACCTTTGTACAGAAGTGCCACTATAGTTATTCTTACCGCTGTTAAACGTGGCACAACTTTAAATAATTTGTTTTCTTAATTTTAGTCCAAATCCAAATGCAGCCCTAGTTTCGGCACTCATACCACTCAGTGAACCTATAGAAACGGCCCTGATGGACCACAACGATCTACATATTCTAGATTTTTGTAAATTGCTTTTCTATTTTATTATTTTCTATCGTTTCGTTTTAATTATTTTTCTGTCTTTTTTAAAGCTCCTAGTCTTAAGCTACTTTGTCAACTCGCTGTGATTAAATACGGTTTAGATCAAAGCTACTTACCTGCCGATGTTAGGTTCGTGTTGAAATTGAATTATGTCGTAAGCAAGTCTGAATCGTAAATTTCTTTTTTTTGTTGTTGTTGAAAGGTGGGAAATTCGTGCAATGACAACGAATAACACAATCAGCAGGCCGCTGAACAATGCCGGTTAAAACATAAAGGTAACTGATTACATAACAAAGGTAATTTGTGTGCGCACACTTCCTCTCTTTTTATCTTGAGAGTTGTACTCGTTTTCAGTCTTAAATGTTGAACGCTTCTTCAGTGCCGCGCGGTATCATGACAACACAAAATAACCCCCCGCACCCAGTTAGTTTAAAGCGTTTCTTTTTTAAGTTTCTGAAAGACAGTTAATATTAGTGATAATAATTGTCATGGAAATCGTTTTTGTTAAAACATTCATTATTTGTATTAAGAAAGAAGTTCATTTTTGCAAGAAATGCTATTGCATAATTTCATTTGCCATCTCTTTTTTTGGATTTTGTTCAACAGTTATTGTAATGTTGTATCTTATTATTAATTAAAAGATAATTCTCTTAAAAATATTTATATTTCATAACGATACAACTTTTAAATAGATTCTTTTATTGTTACGAATCACAACGCTAACCGGTGTGGATTGTGTGGGGGGCCTCATTACAGAAAATATTATAAAAGTGACAATCATAACTTATGATGTCACTTGCTTGTATACTTAGTTCATGACTGTCATATTATGATGTGTATATATATGACAATGATTGCCATAAAAATGTTATTTTGCTTTTGCGATTATTATTTTACTGTAGTAATCTCATTTTTATTAACGAATGACCTTTTCTTTTACCTACCAACAACAGTTAAGAGCCTACAGTGAAAAAAAACTTACAAAAATCTTCGCATGTAGGCGCTTCTGTAGCTGTGACGTCAACATGTGGCAAAAAAATCAATTTTGATACACTTTTGTCTGCCATTTTCTCTTATCGATAGATAAAAGTGGGTATATTTTAATAACGACTCTTTTTTGGGTAAATATGCACTACTGAAAAAAGGAAGAGCAACTTTTGATCTACAATGGTGAGTAATTTGAGTCGTATACAATTAGTGGTCAAATTTTAGGGTATCATAAAACTTATTGTTAGTGGGAAGTTTGATCCTATAAAATGTATAAACGGAGGAGCGTTTGTCGCCTATGGGATTTAACATGAGCTAAAAAATACGAGATTTTAAAATGAAATTAAAAATAGAAAAAACTAATTATAAACTTGTACCAACGTATCACTAGATGAGCAATATTGTTATGTACATATTGCAATTTGAATTTTGAAAATCACAATTTTTGTTGCAGAAAACAAAACATTTGTGTGAACCATGTATTTTTAAATAGGAATTTAACATGGGCTAAAAATACGAGATTTTAAAATGAAATTAAAAATAGAAAAACTAATTATAAATTTGTACCAACGTATCACTAGGTGAGCAATATTGTTATGTACATATTGCAATTTGAATTTTGAAAATAACAATTTTCGTTGCAGAAAACAAAACATTTGCCTGAACCATGTATTTTTAAAATAGGAATTTCTCTTTCTCATTGGTTTCAATGGCTTAGCTGTGGAGCGCCAATAAACGACGAAAAGTGGAACTATAATTGTCATCTGCTAATATTCAAAATGGCGTCACACATATAGGCTCTTAATGTTTCATAAGTGTAGGGGCACACATGCAGTTATTTATTGTGCAACAGTTTGATCCGCCAATGGCTAAACCGCGCTCAAATACAGGCATTTAGAAATCGGGACGAACACAAGTTGGCTCCGCCCTTTTTATGAACCGGCAACTTCTAATTGGTTTGTTGTGTGGTTCGACGTTGAAAAGGGCGGAGCATTTGACGGCAGACTACATAACCAACCAATTAGAAGTTGCGTTCGTCCCTATTTCTAAATGCCTGTCGCTCACATATGCATCAAACGGTAAGATGTAAGCACACATGCAACTAATTGCTCAGTTCAAAGCACGTATTTCTGCGAGTTAGCTGTGTTTTGTGCTCTCGAGCTGGGAAGAAAATGACGAAGCGGTATTAGGTACATCCAATCACGTGACGAGTAACAATACATGACTTATCCAACTGTTTGGTTCCAAGTAGGCTTAGACGTGTTCGGATTCTCAAGGTTGTGCAATCAATGAATTCGTGTCAAAACGCAAACTCTTTAGTTGGCCAAATTTATAGTTGAATATCAGTTGCAATTGTGTGTCCACTGTCATATAAACCCTTGGTAGTCACTCATGCAACCAAACTATTGCACACCTGATGATTGCATGTGTGCCCCAAGCTAAGAGTCAATTTTAGTTTCATATTTGATTATACCTTCCTATTGAGTTTACTAGTTTTTCTGAAGCAGCTGTTGAGAGAAATTCAACATTTACTTGAAAACTACAGACGTAAAAGAAAATGATAATGGTATTTTCATAACGATTCCTTTAAAAAATAACCTCTATGGCTTTAATAGAAAACTGAATAAAGTTTGTTTTAAAACTGGAATAAAGTTTTATTTTCATAAAGAATGAAGTGAAAATATCATTTATGCATTCCTTTTATTCTTATTTAATAAAAATTCAGCATTTTTTCCTTCTAAGCAGACCTTACTTTAAATTTTCGCCTAATGGTCCCCACAAGTTTCATAATTAAGGTTACGGCACAAGCTTTTAACCTGTGACAAGTAGAATAACATCAAACGGAAAGCATTACGAAAGCTGGTTATGGTAAATTTATTTCGTATGTGGACACGTTTTGTTGTTGCTAGCTAAAAATTTTTAACCCCTTTTAAAATCACATTTAAAAGTATTCTTTTTGAAATTTTCCCATGATTCAAATACGTTTAAAAGGCATAAACTTTATTTAGCTTCATAAATACTGTTGTGCACAGCACATAAGAGGTTCTATCATCTGGAATAATTTCTGCCATAAGGTTACATCTTAAATGATTAAAGTTTGAGACGGTGCAAAGAACCTCCCAAATATTGAACTCTGAAACCAAACGTACATCTCATAAAGACTGATTTTCAATAGTAGCCACTGTTCGTTGCTTTTCACTCTAATTCTACACGACACAGACTGGCACCATTCTAATCTGTCTTGAGCTATGGCTTTCACGCAACAACGTGACATGTTAATAAATGAACTCGCATTCTGAGGCGATTTCAATGCGTACTGGATACTACGTAATAGATCGTTCGTCTTAAAGATAAAGAGCATCTCTCTTGGAACGAGCCTTAGAATTTCGGCAATGTCCGTTATATATTTGGCTACGTAGGCTCTAATCTCTTTTTCCTGAAAATTACAATTTGGGTGGTTAGTTTTTCAACAATACAATAGGCTACGTCTCGGTATATTTCTGTTACCTCGTCTGCGGTTTTTTCTTTCTTGTCCATTCCAGATTCAACGTACTTCCAAGCACGATTTGTCATCATACTAGCCAACAATTCACCTCTTGGACCCGAGACACCCATTGCAGCTGCGTGTTGCTTGATCTTTTCTACGTCTGCATGAATCAACGACAGCCACATATTCGCGTAATCGATTCGAAACGTATCCTTCATCGTCTAAAGAAAAGAGTTCGTTTAAAAAAAACGACTTTTCAATTGAAACAATTACTGTGTACATACAATGTATAATCCGTGGTCTAGAAGAACGATTTGCGCTTTTCCATTGTGTTTATCCACTAGAATGTTGCCAGGGTGTGGATCGCAATGGACGTATCCTTGAACAAAGATCATGTCGCTGTAAATTATGCCAAGCTTTCTCGTGACCTAAGTTCGATTGAATAATTAACGAATGAAAAGGGATGATTTTCTTATCGATTATTTAAGGGTAACAATTGAGACCTCTTGTACGGGTATACCGTGTTTTTCCATATAATTGTAATCATTGACTTGTCCTCCCGTACAGAATTCCATCGTTAGAACTCGTTCCGAACTGAGATGCCAGAAAATACGAGGGACCTGAATTTTTTAAAAAAAAAACGTTTTAAGCGAGTGATCAATTTTGGGTCACTGGATAGTCATTGCAATTGACGACATCGTGGCTTTTATTTTTTACAATAGCATGAATATTTAGGCTCGGAGCATTCGAAATCATTTAATTGGTTTGATGTTTCATTTTTTTCCTTATCAAGATTCAAATAACGTTTGATTTGGTGTTCTTAGAATTTTAATTTTGCATAATATATTTCATTTTTATTCTTCTCTGGCTTTTATTGAATCATCTATTTGACTAAAACAATTAAAAGCCGTACTTTGAACCATTTGTAGTGGCTAAACATCCGTCGAACTCGTTCTGCATTCTTCCCTTCATGTATAAAATCGAGTTCGATCGGAAGATTCTTTTTCGTCTCTTCGGCCAACCAAAGAAACTGAAATTCTGGAAACGCCAGCATTACCAAATGAGTTAGTGCCTGCAAGAGAGAGAGAGAGAGAGAGAGAGGGAAAAAATGTACACAGTTACATAATTTCAATATGTTATAAATGTCGTCGTGATTTGAAACCTCCATCGTCTTCATATCAACAAAAGCTCTCGCTTTGACTTCTTTATGTTGAACTTTAACGGCCACGACGTCACCTTCCTTGGTTACTGCTTTATAGACCTGAGCTAAAGATGCAGCACCGATCGGATTCGGATCGAAGGAAGCGAACAACTCTTCCGGCTAGACAAACATAAAGTAAGCTTTTTTTATTTTCATATAAAAACAAGGTTTCTATTTTATACTTCTTGTTTGAGATCCTCTCTGATAACTTCATAAACGCTTTCAATGGATGATTCTGGCGCTTTATTATGAAGAACTCTTAAAGTTGTGATGTATTCCTTTGGAAGTAAATAATCTAGAGCTCCCATATGTTGTCCCACTTTGATGAAAACTCCGCCGTTTGCACAACACAGTGCAAGAAGCCTCGTTGCAGCTCTCTGATGAACCTATTAAAAAAATAAGCTGCATAAATTGTTATTTCTGAGGATTTTTATGAACAGCTGTTTTTTCGAACTCTTGGTTCAGGAGCAAAATTACGAGAAACTTGAAGGATAGCTAGCTGAATCCACTTTATAAGTATTTTCATGTTGATATATTTCAAAATAAACTTTCTATATCAACATGAAAAATGTGTGGCTACAGAATAAACAAGAGTTTAAGGGGAATTTGCCATTTAAAAACGAGATCTTATTGTATGGAACTTTTAGTCTATGTCTCATAAAACATATGATCCATACAATGAGAACCAATAATTTTACCTGTGATTGCAGTTCCTGATAATGGTCACTTTCGGGATCTACATTATGCAACGTTAGCTTGTAATCAACAATGATTCTTCCGACCTGAAAGTGAGGGTAGAAAGAGAATTAAGGGTACCATATCTTCATTGAACGAAATGTCGCGACCGTTTGACACGTTTGTCTTTAGTCAATCAGAGTAAAAACTTTGCTCATCCGTGTAACTTTGCCCCACTTTTACCTCATAATGGTATTATTGGATAACGAACAAAATTACACCAAAACGAGGGTTTATTAGGCAAATATTCTTTAGAAAACGGATGAGCAAAGTTAAACCGATTGACCACGTACATACTGTAGATGCTGCCCTTCCGAATCGAACCAATCCGAACGTTTCTAACTGCCACTTGTTTCCGTGTAACGCTGCAATCGTACCGTAAACCGCTCCGGCAACCACTCCGTAACGTACAACCTTACTCAAACTCATTTTCGTTGCACGTGACAACAACCTGTAAAATATAGAAAATGTAACAATTAGAGAAACGTAAATTTAATCCTCATTTAATTATATTAGGACCAAATTCATGCCTCGAACTTCAACTTAAACGTTAAGAAAAATGTCTGTTATATTCAGCAGAAATCGTTGAATAGAATTAGCTTTATTTTTAAACCCTGTTCTGCGGGGTTTAAGTTTAAAGTACCAAGTTTTTTTCTTCTTCTTGAATTTGGGCCGACAATATATTTCTTTATGTATTTATACTGTTCTGTCCTATATATATGTATAACATGATTGCAAACTGTAGATAGGTTTTATACTTATTTTTGCATAAATCTTATAACGTTTTGAGTCCCTTTTAAAGTTACACATTTTAAATTACTCTTTTAATTAAACTTTAAAAAAAAAAAATAACCTACACATTAAACGCATCCGACGTCGAAAGCATTCAGAAGAAGAAGAAGAAAAAAGTCTAAAAATTCTAAGCAGCTGCTGCAGCATTCAGAAGGAAATCGTCGATTGATTTGACGACGTGTATTCACAATTAATAACGTAACGAATACAACAAAAAAAACCCCAATGAGTTTGTATTTAATATTACTTTATTTTCTGTGTTTCTCCTCCTTCTCCTCCTCCTCCTCATTCTATGTAAACACAATGCTTATTAATATAAATGAGGTTATAACTATGTCCATTTCAAGCGCTTACGCATACGGTTACGTCATGCATTTTCTGCAGTAACCGATATTTGTATGACGATATGTTTACGGATGCCTTTGTATACGCATACGTTTGTATCTCATGCGTATATACTGTGCGTATTGGCCATGTGGTTGTTCCAGTCTCTCTCTCCGTCTCTCTTTAGCACACGGTGTTGTTATTGAATAAATTTCCATCATCTTTAAACACCTGTGTTAATACATAGACGACGGTTGCATGACGTAATTATAAAAAAAATTACATTTGTATATTTTTAAGATTTGCAGGTTTGAATGGTGTGAATCTGAAGTGACGTAATCTTATATTAAATTGGTGTCAAAGAACAACTCTTAATTAACAATTAGTAAGGGAATTGGTAAAGAATTTAAAGAGTGAACTGAATAAAGAATTCTGTTTTTTGTATTTTTGACAGTGGCTTTATTGGAGACATTGATTACGAGGAATTTCCGAATGTTGTACGGATCCAGTAGATTAGCTCTTAATGTATGTTATGTACACACGACGAATACAAACAGTTCGTTCTGGGAACAGTATCGTAAGAGCGGTTATGGCAAACTAGAAAAAATGGAATGGCACGAAATCTTGAGAGAAATAGAGTTCAAAAAGGCAGGAGGATTGCTCAAGAAGGAGTTTAAACTGTTTCGAGAAGAAGTCAAAGAGTTTATGTTGAATGATCCACCGTTTCTTAAAGCAGGTTCTAATCTCGATCGAACTCTTGATGATCGAGACGATCGATCGTTGACTTAACGAATAAATCTCGAAAAGAAAAAAATTCTGAAGGTTGTTAATTTATAATTGACAGGTGATTCCGAATACATCTTCAAGTTTAATAGTCAAGAAACACTGGACAAATTCAACATAGTTTCAGATAAAGATCATAACGAAGGATTCAGCGAATGCGAATTTATGCTTAATAAATATAAAAAGGGGGTTTTTAAAGGTGTTCTCAATACTCGAGTTCCAAAAGACGGCAAAATGCATCGTGCCGGATATTGTAACATAACTTCGCAACGTAAACGAGTAAGAGTAATCGTTTCGATCGAGCGACACATCGAAGCCGAATTAACGTTTCGATACCATATTTCCTTTTAGAAATCGTTCATGCGAGAGGATTCTTACGAATGGGAAACGTACACACATCTCGTGATGAGGATACGAGGAGACGGACGTTCTTACGGGGTGAACTTAGTTCGCGAGGGTTCTTTCGATCTCACTTGGAACGATATATGGAGTTACGTTCTTTACACTCGAGGTGGACCTTATTGGCAAACGGCAAAGGTATAAAAGGATATACCAGATTACCTGTTGACATCTCGATGTTACGAGTTTGTTCTTTCTCTAGCTCTCTCTCTCTTTCCTATCGGTACAGATTCCGTTTTCAAAGTTCTATCTAGCGAGTAAAGGTAGAATTCAAGATAAACAAGGTCAGATTCCATTGAATCATATTACGAACGTGGGAATCACTTGTGCCGACGATGCTCAAGGTCCGTTTCAGTTAGAAATCGATTACATAGGCATACTTTTCGATCCGAATCACACTGAAGAATTTGCGTACGAAATGTACCAAGTTCCGGAGTATTACCTTGGTTCTTAATTAACGTAGTAGTTTTGATCTTTTTTTTTTAGTTCGTAACATTTTCTAAAATGAACCGCTAAGATAATTTAAGTCACAAGTTTGTATTTTATTTGCAGACATTTTATGGAATTGAAATTATTACAATACATTATTGGTTTTTCATGTGTAGAAAACGAAGAAAAGTTTTGAATGATTTCGTTAATCTCTATAACGTATCGTCATTAAATTGGAATTTCCATCCTCTTTACTGAATCCGAGTTGATCGTAGAACTTGACCATCGTATCTTTACAATCCAGACTCACTTTGTAGCATCCCACCTTTCTTCCGATCTGTTTCGCAACTTCGACGATTCTGGTTTCGTACACACAAAATACAGAAATATAACAAGTACTTTTTAGGAGCTGGTTATTTCGCATTTGTAGTCGGTCTTTCACGATCAGTGTTCTGATTTGATCTTCCGAATACACATCATCGCAAAATGCCGAGTACAAACGCAAGACATTATAATTCTTACAATTTTCCCAGCTGTTTTCCTCTGTAGTTATCGTGGACGACCACATCTTCGATCCTGCCTCTCTTTGTTTTTTTTTTTTTTTAAAAACATGTAACGAAATTAATATCATTTCGGTATGAAAGAAAAAATGTCAAATCGTACTAATGCACACGAATGAATGAATTTCTGTTCAACGAACAAAGTTGCCGATCCGATCACACGATTTAATATTTTGTCTTCGATGACAGTTACGAAGTAGAAACCTTTGCATGCTTTCATCTTTTGAAAGGAACCTACGAAAAAAACGGCAATTAGATTTCACATTTTCATCGAACATTGCTATATGGTAAATAAATGCTATATGCATACTCAGAAAATCTTCTCTCGTGACGTTACCGACATGAGTTAACTGCGAAAGGACATCAGGAAACCCTGAAAACAAAAATGTTGTGAAGTTGATCGAACGTTCAGTTGTGGTCGACGTTACGAGAAACGAAAAAAAGAGGACCTCTGTCGTAATCGGATGCTCGTAAAGGTCTGACGGTTAGGTTCTCTCCTGGATCGGCTGGCGAAATGGGAGGGTTGAATAAGTGATTGCTTTCTGCATCCCAGTTCAGATCGTCGAGGATTTTCGCTTCGTACAGTTCAACGTCTTCCAATCCGTTCAGAACCTATATTCAATACAAAATCAAATTTAACATTATTGAATTACGAGCCAGCCCAGATGTAAGGGTGTTGGAGCCATTTGCGTTGTCATTCAGCCCTCAATTGCATCCTCCACACGTTTGCATTCGTCATAAATAAACTTACTGACATAGCTGCGTTGTCAGTAAGGCCCGCAACCGTATGGCTTGCACACGTGGCTGCTTGTGACATTTGCACTATGCATGCGTGCATGCATACATGACGTCATCCGATTGAGCTTACGGATGCACACAACAGCATATGTTTGTATGCGGTTTGCTTTACGCCTATGGCTCAATAGAGAAATTCTTTTCTCTTAATAATCTTTGAATAATTTTCAATTTTTCATATAAAAATAAGGTTATTTTTGTTCTGTTTACCTGTGACACGTCTTCAGTTGCCATAGTTTCACTTTTGTGTAAGATAAATTCAATTTTGCTCTCTCACTCTCTCGCTCACTAATTATTCTAAATAATTGATAAGAATTTAACAAGAAGGAAAAAGTTTTTAGAAAATGTTTTTTTTTTAAAAAGTGGGTCAGGTTTTATTTTAAATAGGTCAAGTGCAGTCGGTTTTTATTTTGATGATTGATGAATTTTATATTGAATTTTCACCAGGGATTGTTTTTTTTATATATAAATAAATACTAAATTAAGGTTATTTTCATTAATTTCTTTTAATTTATTCTTATAAAATATATTAAAATGGAAATTCCTTGTATAAAATAGGTCTATCTATATATTAGTAGACCAAATATTTTAAAAAGAATGTCATTCTTATAATATTGTAGCATAGTGAAAATGTTTTAACACAAAATATATTTTCGTGTTAGGTCCGCTTATAAAAGCATAACAATTACTTCTTTTAAAACGAAAAAAGATTCTCATCACCATCCCATTTCGTATTAAATAATTTCTGTTATATTAAAGTAAAACTTCAAAATGAATCAATACACAAAAATATTTTTTAAAATTTTTTTTTAATAAGTTTCATATTTTCTGTACAATATATAATAATTAAAAAATCATAAACGAATTCTTTTCTTCCAGATTTGATAGAAGAAAACTTTGATTGCTGGAAAAAGTAATCCAATATTCTTCTTGTACCATTCTCTATTGAAAAAAACAAACAAACAAAAAAACTGATTTGTAATTAAAGCAAACAAGTTTTTATTTGAATTTAATCAAATTACTTGTTATAATTCAAATGAATTTCATGTTTCTCATTGAGAAATTTCTTATAAAACGTTGACATTTCATCTGAACTCAAAGGTTTATTATTATATTTTTTTTCTGTTCCATAAATTTCTTTCTTTCTTTTTTCTATAAATTCTTCTTTGCACTAAAATGAAAAAAAAAAAAATTAATTAATTATGCAAATTAAGTAATTATTAATTTTATACATTATGAATCTCACTTTATAAAAGGTATTATTATGATTTTCCCAAAATTGTTGGTTCCATTCTTGAAGTTGAATTCTTTTTAACCTAAAATCTCTTTCTAATTTCGATTCATTTTGTTGTTCATTATAAACGATCCTTCTCAAATTGGACACGGCATGAGGAGGTCCAATCCAGACGAATTTTGTGTTTTTAGGAGGAAAATTACCATCTTTAATTGTCTAGAAAATGAAAAGAAAAATACAAAATAATAATTAATACTGTTTTATTATTAAAATTATTATTTACACACTTGAATAACTGATTTATCGACCGCGTCTTTCTTCGTAATTTCTGAACTTTTATGCACACTTTTATCAGATAAGTTTCCTTTAAAAATACAAAAATAACGAACTAATTTTATTTGTCGCATTTCAAGTAAATTTCAATTAAAAAAAAAACGATTAGATAAGTTGATAAAGCGAAAGAAAAAATGAGTAAATTGCGTGAAATTAGTGATGGGCGATTTCGATTCGATATTTTGATATATCGATATTTTTTATAATATCGAGTATCGTTGATACTTTTTAAAATATCGAATATCGAAATTTTTACCTCAAGTTACTCAACTTCCTACACAGGCATCTGTAGACAGCTTCAGAATTTCTTTGGCTCCGCCCTTTTATGAGCGTCAAACCAAATATCAACCAGTTAGAAATAAAAGGGGCGAGGCATATGACATCAGACCCAGTAACAAACCAATAAGAAATTGATAATGCTCATAAAAGGGCGGAGCCAAAGAAATTCTGAAGCTGTCTACAGATGCCTGTATTTTCTACGTTGTCATTATGCAGGTTCTTATGCTTGTTGAACGTCAACCACGTCATTTTAGAATGATTTTATATACTTTTGTTGACACCTCTAGCAAAGTATAGCTAGTAAGTAGAAAAATGAAATATTAAATTATTATGACCTCCAGCTACGTCTGTTCCATCAGAACAATTATTTTCATCAGCTGCACAAATCATTTCGGCCAGGAGAAATCGCCTAAACACTAAAAAATTCTGATATGATAATCTTCCTTAATAAAAAACTGTCAACAGACATTTTGCATAATAATTTATGTTCAATAACATTGTGCACACACCCTCAATAACATTCTTGTTACAGCGACAACTAGCCTCTTCCTCCGACCCACCAAAATTCCCCTCTAAAATTTAAGACATTTTTAATGGCGATGCTAGCGCCATCTATTGTTATTCTCTTAAACATAAGTTATGTGTATATTTTTTCGAATTTCAAATTTTCCCTCTTAAACTCTAACCCCCTACTAACATAGCCTAACCCAACACTAACCCACTTAACCCAACCTAACCCAACCTAACACTAACCCACTAACCTAACACTTTATACATGAACTCTATGTAATAGTTGACTATAGCGCCCCTGTCTTCAAACATTTCAAACATTAATTAAAAAAGTTCTATGTTAAAAATCCTATACCTCCAAAAAAAGTTTTTGCTTTTTGGCAAAAATTTTTTAATGGAGACGGTGGCTCCATCTACTTTGGCTGAATTTTTTTAATTTTTTTTTTTAATGGTTGGAAAGGTTCCTAAGTATAATTTATTTGCCGTCCTATTGCAGTTGTCAGTTTGGCTGTGGTGTTAGCACCACTGCCTTCTGGGCTGGTGTTTGTGGGTTCAAATCTCAGTGGTGTCTGTTAAATTTTTGTTTTTTTTTAATTTGTTAAAATAATTTTAAATATATTTATTAAAATTCTTGCAGGTTAAAAATCTTTTTTTTTAAAAAAGCTTAATTTTAACGATATTAACAAGAAACCATTTTTATTTTCTTCCATGACCCTGCCATGTCCCCGTGTCAAACTTTCAACTGTCCATAGATTAGATGAAGAACAAAAGAAATGCAAATATTTTCATGTTCTTATCTTTAAAAATAAACTTCTTTTATTATAATTTCAAATAACCAATTTTCCTTTTTAAACATAAAGTGATAAAAGTTCAGTTATATTTATTATTGTTTTCTAAAACAGTTTCAATAGTGTTTTATAAACTAGAAGGGTGGTAGATCAATCACTTAAAGTTAACTTCTTGTTATCTTTTAAAATAGGCTTTTTATGTCAGTTTGATAATGAGCCAACCTTAAGCAGACGATATTTTATCATTTTTTTCCATAAAAAAGTTTATTTTGAAAGATATCAACATTTTAAGTAATTCAGTAACAATCTAGTTTCTAAAAAAACACTTCAAGTTTTTTTTTAACCAGAGTTCAAAAATCAGCTGTTCATAAATATTATTTTTTTTTGTTCAAAATTTAAGTTAAAACTAGTTTATCATTTTAGACGGTAGATGGCGATAGGTGTTCTTTTAAATTAATTTTCGCCTTTCGTAAAGAATAGGCCTACTAATAACGCCTCTTACATTATATAATAAGTGAGCAATTTTTTTTCTGATACCCCCTTTTATTTCCCTTTTTTTTTCTTCTCTGGTCTTTGATGATCAATCACCCATGAATGATTAATATTCTATGCTTAAAAATTCATAATCCTTTTGCAATGTCAAATCATTTGTTCTATCTTAAGCTGTAATTTTTTTTTTCTCATCAAAATGTTAATGTCATCTATAAAGAAAAAACTTTGCTTTATTTAGTTTTTTTTATATATACAAAACCATGTAGGCCTATATTAAATCTAGAATACAAAACATCTAAAATAACGAGGGTGGAAAATATATTTTTTTTATTTGTTTGGTAATTAACTTTTTTCTCTTTTTTATTTAACAAGTTAAAACAAAAAGGTTTCATTCTCTTTTTTTTTTGTGTGTGTATAACGGTAATAAAATATGTGCCTAAATGAGTCATGAAAAAAGTAACATTTTTTTATATTCCATTTATAAAAAGCTTAAATCGATTGATATTTTTTGATATATTTGAATAAAATAATAAATTACTATTTATCGCAATGGTCAACATGCATTTGGCACAGTTTGTAACTAGATTTTTTTTTTTTAGAAAAAAAAAACGTCTTATATGATCCACTAGATGGCGCTATAAGGTTCGGCGAAAGGCGGTTGCAATAACACAGGCAAGTGTAGCCAGCACTAGCTTTTTGTTTGCTCCGCCCTTTTATGAGCGTCATCAATTTTTAATTGGTTTGTTATTTGGTCTGATGTCGCATGCTCCACTCTTTTCAATTTCTAATTGGTTCATATTTGATATGACGCTCATAAAAGCCTATTAAAAGGGCTGGGGCAAACGACTGTATCTTGCTGCGCACACTTGCCTGTGCAGTAACCGGTTCATTTTGGAGGAATTTTTACAACAGAGGTGAAATTCTGCATTTTTTTTTAAGTTAAAAAAGTGTTATTTTATGTTGTTTATGTATGAATAAGAGGTTAGAAAATGATAAATTTTATTATATATATCCTATATGTGTAGATAAGTTATGTGGATGTACATACTGAGAGGTTAGGTTGTTACATTAAGAAGTGTGTCTTTGCATTATTTTTTTTAGCGCCGCGTTTTCACCGTCACGTGGTACGCAATGTACCACGTGACGGTGACTCTCGGTTACCTAAATGTCAATGCAGATTTTTAGCTGGGTTCCCCCCTTTCCCCCCGCTCGAACTCCATTCTTTATTCTAATTTTTCAGGGGAAAAATTAAGAGTTGCTTTGAAAGTCTTAGAAATTAAGGACATTTTTATGTTGATATCGTTGAAAATAAACTTTTTATGTCAGTTTGAAAGAAGCCTACTTTAAAGCAGACGATATGTTTAATTTTAGGTGTTTTTTTTTCGAAAATTGATCCGTTGTTTTTTTTTTTACACAGGCAAGTAAAGACAGGAACACGCAGACGTTTGCTCCGCCCGTTTTATTAGGACATGCAACTTCTAATTGGTTTGTTATGTGGTCTGACGTCATTATTAATATTTTAAATTGAAATACTAAATCAATATTTTGTCAATAGTTTCTATATATTATATTTTAAGTATTAACTCAATATTTTCAGATTAATAACTGAATAAATTGAATTCGACATATTGTTTGTTTGTCCTTCACAGGGCTCTGTAGAAAACGTTTATTATTTAAATACATTTAAATTATCAGGTGTGTACTAGGTATAAGGTAAACCCGACTAAGAGACAGGCAGTTAGAAACTGGGGAGAACTTCAGTTGGCTCCGGCCTTAATTGGTTGGTTATGTAGTCTGACGTCACATGCTCCGCCCTTTTCAACGTCGAACCACACAACAAATTAATTAGAAGGGCGGAGCCAACTGAAGTTCTCTCCGATTTCTAACTGCCTGTGACTAAGAGCTCTTCCTATGGAGCATTTCGTGCCACAACTGAGTGTGTCCAATAGATGGCGCAGATTTTAATCCAAGATGTCTTCTTTCTAGCTTCAAAAAGCAGACGACTTTTCATCCATTTTTGGCGTTCTTTTCTTCTTCTAACATGAAGTTGCTTTATTTTTATAAATTTATCATGTTACAGACTGTATTTAAGCTGTTTATTTCTGATGCCATCTATGATCTTACGGTGGGTATTCACCAAAAGAACGAGCAAGTTTAAACATTTGGAAGTGCCGATCACCAGTGTTTGCTCTTGTTTCCTTTGAAATGCACATGTTCTTGTTCGCAGTTGATCCATCATTTACAACGAGCACTTGGACCGCACTGCATCGCAGCCATTTCAACAATACCGTCCAGGCGCGGGTCTAGCTTTTGGGGGATCCTGAGCTTGAAGTTTTTCTGGGACCTTTTTTTAAAAAAAATTGTAATAAAATTTGCTCGCTCGCTAACTAGTACTCACCAGACAATTAATGAGTGAGAATGTTCGCTCGTTCTTTTGATGAGTATCTACCACACTTACGAATTGTTCTAGTTTAAAAGGGAGATTACTAATCAATAATCAGTGATGATCATTGTTGAGTCTTTCTTTATTTTTATGGGGAGCAGGGCCGTCTTTAAGTCTTTTGTGGCCCCTGGCACAAGATTTATTTGACACCCCCAACCATGCCTTACAAATAAACTCATTTCCCCCCAAGGAACCAGTGTTCTATATATAACAAGTATTGATGATTCCATGATGATTTCCATTGTATATATTGGAACAGGACTTTTATGAAGTAAATCACATAAGTGAATAGGCCTATTTTTTAAAAATAGTAAAATGTTTTTGATGTCGGATAAATTGAAATTAAAGATTTAAAAATACAGAAAATAGTGACAATTAACTGACTGAGGCCCTAGTTTAGACGGAGGCCCTGAGGCAGGGCCCAGTTGGCCCCCCATTAAGATGGCACTGATGAGGAGGTGAATATAAAAGTCAAACAGTGGACACCAAACACACAATGTGTTCGTCTTCATTTGACGTGATCAAAAATCCTCCTTTCTCCTTCCTTTTCTAGCAATTTATACAAGAAAGAGGAATTTATTTTTGGGGACCATTCAATCAAATTAGCCTTCCATTACTTTAGTTTTGATCTTGATCTAAAGAGAGAGAGAGAGAAAAAAGGGGAGAAGTTTTGAGAGGAAGAAAGGGAAAGGTGGGAACTTGTGGGAAGACCAGAGAGAGAGAGAAATCTCGAAGGAACGAATGTCCATTTTTCTCCAATTTTTTTTATGAAGAGAAAAAAAAAAGTATGAAGAGAGAACCAAAATTTCAACCATGGTCGAGGTCCAAATGTTAGGTTTGTGTGTGTGTGTGTCTCGACTGATGAATTTTTCAATCACTTAGGAGAATTGTGATTAAAGTTCCCTTTACGTCGTTTTTTCTCTTCTTTTTTTTTCTGATCAAATGATTTTAAATGGAGCTTCCAAAATACCTTTATAAATTGGTCGTGATCAGCAAAATAAAACATTGAACACACAACTCATGTGTGTGTTTAGCTTAATTTTTAACAGTACAAAAAAAAGGTTAATATTTGATAAGCCTTTTATAGTTGTTGTTTCCTTCTCCAATATATGTAAGTTAAAAGTGTGGTGTGTCATTTGTGGCCGGCTCGGCTCCTATATGTGTTCTCTCTTCCACTGAACAATATGTTCTTCACCATCTTAATTGCCAAATTGCTTATAGAACTTCCTTTTCTCTCTCTCTCTCTCTCTCTACTTGTGTGTGTATGTTGTAACAAATACATGGTGCTGCTTGTCAAAATGGAAAATCAGTCATTCTGCACATTCACTAGTCAGTTTGCAAAACCACCAAATTGAGTAATAAAATCGCAATGGCGTTTTTTTTTAAAAAATAATTTACATAATACCCAATAAATATTAACAAATAAATCTAGGTAATAAAACTATGGTAGTAATTGGTTTTTTTGCTCTAGGCATTTTGTGCATTGCCTATATGTATATGCATAATATAACACTTCCTGTTAGCAAGGTTATCCTCTTTTAGTTAGCGTTTTCATGTATTTTTATATCATAATAAATTATTATTATTATTAATATTCTGTTCATTACCATTATTATTATTATTATTATTAATTATTATCATCAGCATGAATATTATTGTTAGTTATTAACTTATTATTATATGCAGGGAAATGCTGAGATTGACTACCGAATTGGTGGTTTTACAAATTGACTAGTGACTATGCAGAATGTCTTATTTGTTACTTTGATGGTAACGTATATATTACATGGGTCTCCATCTCTCCTAATAATGAGAGAGAGAGAGAGAGAGAGAGAGAGACACTTTCTATTTCAATGGAGAGAAAGTAAGAAAAAAAAAATAACACAATAGTTATTTGAACGGTGTCAATAAGAAGAATAAGGCGCTGTTCTTCATTATTTCTTTGCGTTTCTGTGCTATTTTTACGTGTTCAGAGTGTTTAATGACAATTTTCTATAAGGCAAAAGCTGAGTAATATAATTATTATGATAGAGAGAGAGAGAGAGAGAGAATAGAGCTTTCCAAAAGAGTGTCGTACATTTTATATTTCATTCTTTACACACACACACAACAACAACACAACGCGAAGATCACAAGAAAAATCATTAACAAATTTACTCTGGTAATATTACTTATATTTTAACATTTTTATTTTCGTGGTACACACACATCCTCCATCATCCACATTGAGAAAACAGAAAGAACTCTCTGAGAATCCACTATCAGCAAGAAAACTTAATTTCTAGTCTCCAAGACTTTCCAAGTTCCCTTCGAAGTTTACCAAATTTGGTTTCTTTTTTTCTTCTGTTTTTTTTTTTTAACTTGATAGAAATTAGAAACAATTTAGGGGGGAGGAGGTGTGTTTTAAGTTCCTAAGCACTTTTGAAGTGTCTTAGGCCCGTAGCAAAATTAGGCAACAAAATGAGCTTGTAACCAGCAACAGTCCCCAGAGACTGTTGCTGGTGATGCTACACTAGCGCCACCACTGCAGTTGCAGGCACCAAAATGGTAGCTTGCAACAGTAGCAGGTGGATGTTGCCTCTACTCAGTATAGTGAGCAGAGGGAACAAGCAACCATTGTGTGCCAGCAACTACTTTCTTGTCACGTGATCATAATTCGGTTGCTGGTTGCTCGCTCGTTTGGTTCCCTAATTTGCACCCGGGCCCGGCCTTAAATGTGTCAAAATTTCATTGACTGATCAATAAAAGTGCGTGCAAGACAATAATTTCTTCATTTCCGGTTGGAGGGGAGGTGATTGATTCGAAAATTAAACCAATTCTAAAGCCGATGCTACACGTAGCAACAATTCAGCAACTTAAGAGCAACCATAGGCTTGTTGCTCTATTGTTTTATTGAAAGTTGAAACATCTGTCATAACAGCAACAAACCCAAATTGTGGCTCACAAATTGAAAGCAACAGAATTTTCAAATAGAACTTGGTTCTATTTTCAAGCAACCGTTTCAGCCAACAGCCAATAAAAACGGTTTGTATAATCACATGGCTATTTTAATTGAAGAAGAATATGATGAAGAAAAATGTCTACCAACATGACATGTGGTTATCAAAATGGGAATTGTTCCTTATAGAATTTTATAAAGGTATGTTAAATTCACAATTAAAAATTATTTAATAGCCATTATAATTAAATCAGCAGCTTTTCTACTCTCAAAGGAGGACACCATCTTTGTTTCCCCAACCTCTTCGTTTAATTGGTTGTTGTTGCTTTCAAGAATGAGTTAAGATAGCAAGTACTTAGTAAGTTTCATGAAAGTTGCTACATGTATCATAGGTGTTGCTTGCAACAAATGGGAAACTACTGTTGCTACAACTGTTATCGTTGCTTGACTGTTGCCACCGTGTAGGATCAGCTTAAGTAATCGTATTTGAGGTTTTTCGATAGATGCAATTTGAGTTATAAGATTCAGCATATTATTTGTTGTACATTATGTTATAAGGGAAGTTTGCAAGACAACGTTGTCTTCATTTTCTTGGTAGTTAATGCCCAATTCGAAAGTTGTGTTTAGATGTTTTATGAACCGTTGTTTTTCGAACTCTGGTTATTCTGCGTTTTTTTTTAAAGAGAAAGCTGGAACTTTGGTATGTGTAATATTGGGTATCTTTCAAAATAAACATTTTATAGAGAATAATTAAAAAAAATATCGTCATTTTCAAACTTATATAAAAAAGTTTATTTTAAAATACATGTATATTAACATGAAAATACTCTTTTAAGTGATTGAGCGGGGGACCCCCTTCTAGTTTCTAAAACCCTTTTGAAGCGACGAATTCGACCTCTCTTATTATAATCATGGTCATCATTTTATAAAATCGCGAAAAGTGATTTTTGTCGAATAAAATTACCATTTTTTTTTGAAAAAAAAAAAAAAAATAGCCACGATTTTCTTCTTCTTTTTTTCTGTCTTTGGTGTGATTATGTTTTTTATGAATTATGGTATAGATTTTAACCAGGGCCACTTAAGATAACCACTGACTCTGGCACTCTTGTGTTCTTTTCAGACCTAAAGTGTCGTGATGAGTGTTTGTTTCTCCCCTCTTGTATTATTTTCAAAATTATGTGAAGTTGGGTTATTTTTAAAATTGTCTAATAGCTGATCCACATTGGCAACTTACCTACGACCTATGTAGCCTATTTCACACACTCAAAGTTACACAACTTGTCCATGGTTAACGGTAACTTTTTGGTTTTAAAAATGGGCCATCTTTGATTATGAAGAATGGGGGAATTCAACTTTGTGCATTTTTGACAGTAATTTTGTATTCGTGTGTTTTAATGGGGGAGAGGGGGGAGGGATATAAGGATCAGTTATACTTTCTCTTACAAATTGATGGTGGATTAAATTTTAATAATTTAAATGCGTTAAGAGATTGCGCAATTTTTGTTGTTATTTGTTGCAGACACATAAATTGGATAGTCATTTTACAAATTGCTTTCATTTCTCCCTCCTCAAGAAACTGATAAGTGGCTTAAACACGAAAAGATAATTATTGTCCATTTGAAGTAGTGTTAAACCCTCAAACTTCTGAAGAATCTTTCAGAAGAGAGCAAAAAAAAAAAAAATAAAGAGAAACTTGCTAGTGTTTTAGAAACTAGAAGGGTAGCTTCAATCAATTAAAGGGTATTTTCATATTGATATTGATAAAATAAGCTTTTTATATGTCAGTTAGAAAATGACTCAACTGAAATTTAAGGAGACCTCATTACAAAAAAAAAAGTCTTACAATTGTGACAATCATACGTTATGATGTCACGGCTAAGACTGCTTGTGCGCTATTGTTTTATGACTTGTATGTTATTTTGTACACAAGTCAATGACAGTAATATGAAAATATGACTGTTACAAGGTTATGAGCTAGATAGGACAATTTACCATCATTATGACAGTCTGATTACCTTAGTATAATGAGGCTCCCAGAGTTCGAAGATCAGCTCTTCATACGATTTACAGGGTGTTTTGACATTGTGGTGGTTTGTTTGTGTTGGACATTCGTCCATTGTCTCTATTCCTCTTGCTCTTTTCCTCTTATCTTTTTCTCGATTTCGATATTAGAAAGAAGTTAACTCGTGGTTAGACGTAATGAGGGGGGAATTGCGGTTTTGCCTTAATGGATTTTGTTCAGAAAAAGTGAAGAAGTGTCTTCTTAACAAATGTGTTTCTCTTCTTGTGGCGACACAACACAATTGTCTTTTCTGATTGAAGGAAGAAGGAAAGAGGGGAGGGGAGGGGATCACAACCACCACAATTAGTTGTGATTCTTGTACATTGTTACAGACACGAGTCAATGATACCAAGTATCCATTACCCCCCGTCCATTCGATAAATATTTCTTTAGATTTGTGGATTATGGGTACAACTGTACAACATCATTTGCAACATATTCTCTCTTGTCTATTGTCAGTCATGAGAGACTCTTTAATGTGGAAACAACATTCCAAACAAGGATTCAGTTCCTTTAAGAAGAGAGAAAGTTAGACATGGAGTCATTAAAACGAGAAAAAAAAAGGTGTTCGAGTTAAGTTTGTTGTACATAGGCCTCTCTTACCCCATGTCTACTACTTAGGGAACTTTAGGGTCATCTTGGGAACCCTCTTTTGTTTTTTTTTCTTCTCCTCCTCGTCCTCCTTCCTCCATCTTATTTTGACTTGAAGGCGTGGTTTAGCTCTTGTGTTGCTATCATTATGGTTGCCCCAGACAAGCAATTATAAAGAGGACTCAAATGTATTTTGGTGGCACATTTATTTTTCATGATGCGTTTTTTTCCCTTCCCCCCCCCCCCCCCCCTTCTCCATTTTTCTGACTTTTGGTTTTTGACCACATCCTAGTTTTGAAGGACAAAACTTTTATTTGTCTGGACACTTAATTATTAAAACGAATATATATTTCTCTCTCTCTTTTTGATTAATATTTTGTAAGTTTTGATTTTTGAACAAGTTCAGTTTTATTAATTCAGTGGATTCACATTTTAGTCTCATGTTAATTTTTTCCTGAGTTTTCTTTTCTGAAGTTTCTCTCTCTCTCTCTCCCCCCCCCTCCCTTTGATAGAAAGGGAGAAAGTGTACGAAGTGAGGGAGGGAGTTCAGACTTAAGGGTGGGCAGGTGAAAAGTGCACCTTTTTACAACAGTGACCTGCCACGAACCTCATTAAATGTTGGATTTTTTCAACAACAACAAAAAAAACAGATGCAGGTTCTATACTGGAGAGTATATTTAGGCCTAATGGTACATAATATGTAGACTTCTTTGAGGGGATTTAGATATGTGCCTTGTCATCTAAACCTTAACACCTGGCTCTATTCTCTCGATCTGGGCCGGGTAGTAGTTACCTAATATGCATTTAAATTAAAGAGCTAAGAGGTGTCTGAGGGGTCTAGCCCACTAAATTAGAATCGAAACACACTTATTACAAATTATTAAAAGTTAATAATGTCTGTTGTGTAATCATCTAATTGTTTCATTAAAATTGTGATGGAAAATTCAATCAGATGGTCCTTGAGGGTAATAAATTCGTGTAATTATTAGATACATTTTTCTTGACGGGCTTATATAAATATATTTAAACTGTTTTGGCTGTGATTTTAGAAGAATATAGTCGACATTTTTGTTATCCAATCCTACCTGGTCTGTGTAGAATTTGATTGCAAATGTGGGGACAAAAAACCTTGTCTTATCTTTTGCCTAATAGAATCTAATTTTGTTAAAAAAAAAAATTGAAGGTGTCCTAGAAACTAGAATAATGAAAAATATTTATATGCACCCTTTTCATACCACTCATTTGCGAATCAACGCTATGTACAGTATGTGGTGAACAGTGGACCCACCATGAAATCCGGGAAATCCCGGGACCATACTGTAAATCCTTTTCCAGACAGTGTGTCCATTTCAATGCACAATTAAACTTGCGGTGCATTCATGTGGAGTTTTGCAAGCGTGGAGGTGCGTCCTTAACCTATATAACTGCGCACGTTCCTGTTTATATGATTCATTTGCGAATCAACGTTAAGCAAGTGGTGAGCAGTTAACCTGCAATGGAACCCGTGTTTAACTTCCGCAGTGCACGTTTACGAACTGCGGTGCATTCACGTGGAGTGTTGCAAGCGTGGAGGTGCGTCCTTAACCTATATAACTGCGCACGTTCCTGCTTATATGATTCATTTTCGAATCAACGTTAAGCAAGTGGTGAGCAGTTAACCTGCAATGGAACCCGTGTTTAACTTCCGCAGTGCACGTTTACGAACTGCGGTGCATTCACGTGGAGTGTTGCAAGCGTGGAGGTGCGTCCTTAACCTATATAACTGCGCACGTTCCTGCTTATATGATTCATTTGCGAATCAACGTTAAGCAAGTGGTGAGCAGTTAACCTGCAATGGAACCCGTGTTTAACTTCCGCAGTGCACGTTTACGAACTGCGGTGCATTCACGTGGAGTGTTGCAAGCGTGGAGGTGCGTCCTTAACCTATATAACTGCGCACGTTCCTGCTTATATGATTCATTTTCGAATCAACGTTAAGCAAGTGGTGAACAGTTAACCTGCAATGGAACCCGTGTTTAACTTCCGCAGTGCACGTTTACGAACTGCGGTGCATTCACGTGGAGTGTTGCAAGCGTGGAGGTGCGTCCTTAACCTATATAACTGCGCACGTTCCTGTTTATATGATTCATTTGCGAATCAACGTTAAGCAAGTGGTGAGCAGTTAACCTGCAATGGAACCCGTGTTTAACTTCCGCAGTGCACGTTTACGAACTGCGGTGCATTCACGTGGAGTGTTGCAAGCGTGGAGGTGCGTCCTTAACCTATATAACTGCGCACGTTCCTGCTTATATGATTCATTTGCGAATCAACGTTAAGCAAGTGGTGAACAGTTAACCTGCAATGGAACTCGTGTTTAACTTCAGCAGTGCACGTTTACGAACTGCGGTGCATTCACGTGGTGTTGCAAGCGTGGAGGTGCGTCCTTAACCTATATAACTGCGCACGTTCCTGCTTATATGATTCATTTGCGAATCAACGTTAAGCAAGTGGTGAACAGTTAACCTGCAATGGAACCCGTGTTTAACTTCAGCAGTGCACGTTTACGAACTGCGGTGCATTCACGTGGTGTTGCAAGCGTGGAGGTGCGTCCTTAACCTATATAACTGCGCACGTTCCTGCTTATATGATTCATTTGCGAATCAACGTTAAGCAAGTGGTGAACAGTTAACCTGCAATGGAACCCGTGTTTAACTTCTGCAGTGCACGTTTACGAACTGCGGTGCATTCACGTGGAGTGTTGCAAGCGTGGAGGTGCGTCCTTAACCTATATAACTGCGCACGTTCCTGCTTATATGATTCATTTGCGAATCAACGTTAAGCAAGTGGTGAACAGTTAACCTGCAATGGAACCCGTGTTTAACTTCCGCAGTGCACGTTTACGAACTGCGGTGCATTCACGTGGAGTGTTGCAAGCGTGGAGGTGCGTCCTTAACCTATATAACTGCGCACGTTCCTACTTATATGATTCATTTGCGAATCAACGTTAAGCAAGTGGTGAACAGTTAACCTGCATTGGAACCCGTGTTTAACTTCCGCAGTGCACGTTTACGAACTGCGGTGCATTCACGTGGAGTGTTGCAAGCGTGGAGGTGCGTCCTTAACCTATATAACTGCGCACGTTCCTGCTTATATGATTTATTTGCGTATCAACGTTAAGCAAGTGGTGAACAGTTAACCTGCAATGGAACCCGTGTTTAACTTCCGCAGTGCACGTTTACGAACTGCGGTGCATTCACGTGGAGTGTTGCAAGCGTGGAGGTGCGTCCTTAACCTATATAACTGCGCACGTTCCTGTTTATATGATTCATTTGCGAATCAACGTTAAGCAAGTGGTGAACAGTTAACCTGCAATGGAACCCGTGTTTAACTTCCGCAGTGCACGTTTACGAACTGCGGTGCATTCACGTGGAGTGTTGTAAGTGTGGAGGTGCATCCTAACAAAACAGAACACATTGAAATTGTTGAGTTTATATTTTCATTTGCATTTGCTCTGTTTCTCTTTGTGATTTTAGTAGATTGCATTTGATAGCAAAGGTGGGACGAAGAACGTTGTTTTATCTTTTGCTTAATAGAATCTAATTTTTTTTTAAAAAAATTGAAAGTTTTTTAGAAAAAAAAATAATGAAAAATATTGAGGGTGCACTCTTTTCATACTTAGTACGAACATCCCTGTTTATACCACTCATTTGTGAATCAACGCTATGTACAGTATGTGGTGAACAGTGGACCCACCATGAAACCCGGGTTTAACTTGTAACACCACGGTTATGGGTTGCCGTGACCCCACACCGTCCCAGTCAATGTACTTGGGACCATACTGTAGATCCCTTTTCAGACAGTGTGTCCATTTCTATGCACAATTAAAGTTGCGGTGCATTTGTGTGGAGTGTTGCAAGTGTAGAGGTGCATCCTTAACCTATTTAATTGCGCACGTTCGTATTTGTATAATTCATTTGCGAATCAACGTTAAGCAAGTTTTGAACAGTAAAAACCACTCTTAATCCTTTCATTTCTTTACTCATTTCGAGTCATTTGGTTTCAAATAAGCTTTTAAATTCTTCTGAAAAATTGTGACACAATTTTTGACCAGAAGAAAAAAACACTAAATCCTAAATCCATTTGGAGGTCGGAATTTTCTGACTATTTTATTTCTGCTGAAACAGAACACATTGAAATTGTTGGGTTTATATTTTCATTTTGCATTTGCTCTGTTCGCTCTGCCATAGGCCTTCTTTGCGGCTTTTGTGTTTTCATTTTTTTTTTAAATTCAAAATTCAAACACCCGTGTAGTGTGCACTTGCCTCTTTTTGTGCTCCTTTTTCTCCTGAGTCTCCAAATAGTAAGCTTTTTTTTTTTTGGCATTTCCCTTATGATGTTGTGTGTGTTTGTGGTGATCTGTTGCATGTCAATTATAATCAAAGTCAATCGGTGACGCTCTTAAGTGACTTTAAAGTGAGTTTGAAACCATGTTGCAAAATATGCATTCATTGTAAGATTTGCTTTTTGTAAGATAAGATGGCAAATGCAAAAAAAACGCCTATTTATGTTTAATAAAAATACATCATTGCTTGACAAACTTGCATTGGATCTATCATGGATCCTAGATCCAGGATTCTAATTTTCTTACCCATTTTTTTTTTGGCATTCAAATGCTGAGTGCCAATATGGGTTGTACGTTTCTCGTCTTGTGCGCGTGTGTGGTTTTTTTTAAAAGAAAAAACTATAGTGCCATAATAAAAGAATGGATTTTTATATACTATAATATGTAGTTGATGAACGCACAAGACCTGCCACTATGTTGCCATCTGGTGTATTTATATTCGTTTTCTCTCTCTTTCTAACCATCTCTCTCTCTCTCTCTCTCTCTCTCTCTCATAATTTTCATCTACAAATCAAACGATATTTTTTTTTGTATACCTGAAGTAAAAAAAACAAAAAAAACAAGAAGAGTTTCTATTAATTCTTTTAAAATATATATCTGGGCGGAGGAAATATGATTTGAAATTTATGGCACATGAAGACTTCATCAATTGGTAAAAAAAAAAAATTCAAAGCTCAACAACTCTCAGAAAATAAGCATGTCCGAATAAAAATTCCGATAGGCTTCAAGGGTTCTTGAAAGTTTGAGATCCAACCCTCTTATATTTTTCAGGACGCGAAGTTGTTGTCCTGACATTAAAAGGCGGAGGAGACATACAACTTTCTCGAAATCAATCCTAACTTATCCCAGGAACCCTCCTCCATCACCTTCTCCGCAGTGTACTTATTTCACTTTATAAAATACATATATTTTAGGCACATTTATTGCCCTCCAAATTAAAAAAAAAAATCAGTTATTCTATACAATTACTAGATACTGTGTAGAATGCCGATATACAACAAGCTCATGTATTATGTTACTTTATGTAGATCATTTAAATAAATGAATAAATAATCATTAAATTGACTGTTTATATTTTAATATTTATAGTCTTTAATTTTATAATTTAATTTAAATGCCCCGGTGATGATGATGATCGTAAATAACATTGAAACATTGGCCATGTTTTTTTTTTCTTTTTCAAATTGATTATTCACCTGTCTTGCAGATTTAGTTTTATGCGGTTAATGTGCAGTTAACTAAATTTATAATTAAAAATTAGCTGAATTAAATATGATAATAAAAACTAAACTTAACAAGTCTTCTTAGACTCACTATAGTTTTGACTTGCAGCATGTTTTGTTTAGTTTTTTCTTAGCTTTAGCTTTTTATTTCAAGCAACGTTTTAAGGTTTGTGCAACAAGTGGAGTGTCTCGTCCTCTTGTTGCTATATGTTTTATGTTTATTGAAACAACCCGGAGACATAATGCATTATGTTTCACTATTGGTGGACACATTGTTCCCTCGTGTTGCTATATATGTTTTAAGTTTATGGGAAACATCTGGATTCTGGAGACATAATGCAAAATAAATATCTCTTTACTTGTTGCAGTATGTGTAAACAGCCGTTTAGAATGTGTCGGTGGCTGCATGTTTTTTTTTTGTAGGCATGTTCTTGTACATTGTCAAAGGGTAGAAATATTGCCGAAACCTAATTCTTGGGTGGTAGCCTAGCATGAGTATTCTAATTCGCTTGTACTTCGTTCGACCCATTTGGCTGTCTATTGACATACCTCGCTTTCAGCTATCACCTAAGCCGCAGCAGTATTTCTGACATTTGTGTAGATTTACATCCTAAAAGAAAGAATTTTGAAAATTGACTAGTGATTGTGCAGAATAACTGATTTTCCAGGTTTAATAATAACATATACACCTGTTACAATATGTATACAGATAGTATATGTGTGCATGCATATCGTTTCTCTGAATTCATAGGTTATATTCGTAAAATCTTGATGATGATTACCACCCCAACTGAGTTAATTTGACTTAGGAAGTTGACCCTTGTCGAGACCTTTTCATTTTTTTTTTGAGAGTTGAGTCCTGTTCTGTGGTCCTCTCAACTCTTGAAACAATCGCTTTAGGGTAAAATGAGACAAGACATGTATCTATATGCAACTAACATCCCTTATTGCATCTTTCTGAAGTTCTGATGATGATGATGGGATGGACCTGCAACAACCGTGGTGTAATTTATCTACACTTATTGCCTATACATGTAATGTATAGGTTTTTTTGTTCTTTTAGAGAAAAAAAAAAATGGCTGCATTTTTTTTTTTGTCACAAGTTAAAATTGGCGAATGGATGTTGTTGTGTATGTAGGGCCTATTTTCATTGAATGATGGCACCGCCACCAATTTTCTCTCCTCCTCCTCCTCTTTCCTCCCTTCTTTTTTCGAAATTCTTTTTAAACATTTCACCTTGTTTTAGTATGGGTCTTGTTGGTTGTTGTTCATCTACTCTAAAATTAAATGGTTTCATGCTTTTTTTTTGATTTTATCATAATTTATTACGGTGAACTGTTCTTGAAAGGCCAATGATTATAAATAGTCTAACTAACAAATTCAATGCAAAAAATTTGTTGGAAAATAAAAAGTATGGCCTATAAAAGTATCTGTATTTCAGTGAAGTTTATATTGCTGTTAATATAGTTCGTATTGATACAGTAATGTGTGTACACTATGAATTTATATGCGTGCTGTAATTGATAGTCATTAGTGATAGTAAAAGCTGCGAAGATCTTGCAAAACATGCTAAATCTAAATTGTAAGCGCGAGCATAGCTTACGGTTTTTTTGCGGACTGAATTCCAGGGTCTGGTAGAGTCTGATGATTGCTTTGTCGCTCTAGATATTTTTTCGATTTTTGAGCGTTTGAGCGATTTTTTTTAATAGGGATTGGCCATTCGAATCCCGCGAATCTTGAAAAATATTTGAGATTCGAAAACTCGAATCTTCGCGCTTTTTTTTCTTCTTTCGAATCTTTCGAATTCTAACCTTAAAAAAAACTGTTAAAAACTTTGGTAAAATTAGTTTTAACTCTACTGGCATCCAATAGAAGCGTGTTCACTGTAAAAAAAAAAAACCGACGATTGTTGCAATTTCGGTGGTACCCGGATCACCAATGGATCACCTTGTGGCGACCCTGAGTGCCGCCACACTGTTTTCAGTTTATTAATAATTTAATAATTAATATTATTTCATTTATTTGTATCTTTAATGAATAATATAGGATTCTTATATGAAGGATTCGAGATTCGGAAGATTCGAGAACCTTTTAAAATTCGGATTCGAGAAAATTTAGGATTCGTCCTACCTTTAAATTTTTAACATTCATATTTTATCTTTTAATATTCATATAATAACTTTCACGTTGACATTTAAATACATATTAACTTTTACATTTTCAGAATTCACATTCATTTTGAAGCACCAAAACATAATTTATACCAAAAAGTATGTTTATTGATTGAGTTGACCCTTCAATAAGGGGTTTTATTGGACCACGTGCTCACAGTGTTGAGGTTGGTTAGTTGAAGTTCAATTGCCAAGCCCAGATTACATTCTTGAATTTGGATTTTAATCTTCTAAAATTTGAATTTCTAAACCATAGGTAATATTTAGAAAATAAAAAAAACGTGTATGTGACGTGGTAAGGCGGAGAAGGTAAGCCGCGCGTGCGAAAGTAGAATAGAATCCTTCTTTTTTACATTTTTAGTTATTTTCTGCTTATCTCAGTGAAGCTATGTAGAAGTGTACGTACTTAGTGTATCTTGAACCACCCGTGGTGCACTTGAATGTCGGTCTCGTGCGAAAGTCTCATTGGAAAGTCACTGCGGGGTGACAAACCCCATCCCGTGAACTTGAGAGAGAGAGAGAGAGAGAGTCTTCTCCTCCCCTGAGTCCCCCTCCCAAATACATCTACATGCAAATAAGAGGGTTTTTTTGGCGGGTCTTTCTTTGTCTAAAAAAACAAGAAAAGAAACCACTTTCTCGATTTTTTTTGTTCATTTTCTTAACTTGTTGCCTCTTTTGAAAAAAAGTTTTATGGAGCACCCCATCCCGTTCACTGACAACTTTATGTGGTCCTAGTGACAGGAATTCTTTATCAGCTTTTAGAAAGAGAGAGAGAGAGAGAAAAAAACACAGTACAATTCATTCAACATTCTACATTTTACCTTCTATATGTATACCCTCTAAAGGTCCCCATATACATATAACAATAACATAAAACAATCACAGATTTAAGTGATGATATTCGGAGTCTTCTTATGTCTGCTATACATATTTTTTTCTCCTTCTGATTAACATTTTAGTTAACTTTTTTCTTCACTTTTTTTAAAAGATCGTGGTGAATGGAAGATTTTTTTTAGAAGGTGGACAACGATTTGAAACTTTTTATATTCTTTTTTTTTCGAGGGGTCACGAAGTTAACAAGAAAAATCTATTCCCTCCCTCCCTCCCCCCCAAAAAAAGTAATTGCAAGAAATCATAAGCAATTTATTGACACAATGATTTTGGTTTTCAAACCTTTTTTTTTTAAACCACAAAATGATTTTTATGTTGATAAAGTTGAATAAACTTCATTTAACTTGTAAAGGTAGCACTGGCTAAGGTAGTATTGAAGGTATCCATAGTCAACATGTTTGCCATGTTGCTTGTCTATAGGATGGCGCCATAATAAAATAGGATATGTTCAAAAAATACACCTAAACATACTGGCATTTTCTGCAGTTCTAAAATTGTCAAAGGTTCAACCAAATGGTTCGACCACAAGCGCAGAAAAATATGCCTCGTGAGGCACCCATTTAGGATGGTATTTGGGACTGACGGAGATAGCAGATCTTATAATTTAACAGTTCAGATCCATCACTTTTTTTTTGCCATTGACAAACGGTTTTGTCGCATTTGTACAAAGCTGGCAGCTCTGTACAGTAAAATGAATGCGATTCCGAAAAAAAAACGAATCCGAATATATCTTGACTGATGTCAATCCAGATCTCTGTTAACTTCGCAGAACTGAAAAGTTGCAAGATCTGGACTGACGGATCTGATCTGATGTGCTCATTCACGATGAGATCAGTGACGAATCTAATCAGTCAGTCCAGATCCTATCGTGATTGGGCTACCTTTATAATTAGGCTATGGTTCACTAATAAATCTAATACTGGCAATTATGATTTAAAAAAAAATGGTTAGTAGATTCAATCAAATGTTTTAACCACAAGTGGCATGTTTGATCATAGTGTTGTCCCTGTTGAAGTTCAAATGCTACAAGTTTCTTTCTTGTATTTGGGCCTTAAATGCTAAGTTGGAAATACGATTTTTTTTTGTTTGTTTAAAACTAAATATAAATTTGGTGAAAACACATGGTGAGAACATTCTTTCTACTTGTCACATCCACTTTGTTTTCACATGTTTTCTATGTTTGTATTTTTTTTTCTGTTTTGCATTTTAGATAATTATTTAGAAAGAAATCCTTTTTTTTTCTTCTTCGAGGTATTTTCTTTTTCTGGTATTATATTCAGTTAAATGAGGTATTAATCCGATTATGTAGTTTACTTTAATTAGCTGTGGTGGCATTAATTGTGACTAATTGCAACCCAAGTAATGTCATAATTTGTTACCTGTCAATTAAACATGCATTAGTCGTTTACACAGTTGACTTTTTTCTTCTTCTCAAACATTACAACAAAGGGTTAATGATCAAAGTTATGATCCTTATTCTCTCTCTCTCTCTCTCTCTTTCTCGTTGTCGTCATCGTCATCGTTACTTTTCACGAAGATTTTCATGCATACATTAAATATACAGTACAAGTTATATTGTATATACTAACTTAGTATAAAGCTGTGTCAGTGATGATAATAATAGAGAAACATGCCCATACATACATATATACTACTACAATAGTCACTTATATACTGTTCACAGTCACAAACATTCATAAGAGAACAAAGTGTTTTGAATATATAATAAGGATAACATTTGAAATTTGCATCTTGAGTATTGTTGCACAATTGTTGGAAGGAGGGGGAAATGGGTGGGGAAAAATGGAAGGAAGGAAGGAATAAAGGGAGAGTTTATATATATATAAATCCCTCTGAGAGTTAACTTGCAAGTGTAGCATATGTAATATATACAGTATATGCATGTCTGGGTTGGAATTTACCATATGTTATTGTAAATGCTGTTTGCATATTATAACACTCATATTTTATGTCGTGTTAAATATACGACTCTTTAATAATTCAATAGAAAGCTAATACTGTATGTATTTGTATATACATTTTATTTACATATAGATCTATAGGTTCCAATTGTAGTTCCGCTTTTCTTGTGACTAAAAAACTAATAGGAATAATTAGAAATTTTAAAATTTGAAGCAACAACAACAGCATGAGAATATCCGTTCCGAACTAAATGAACAAAAGTGATTAAAAATTGATTTAGATTATCTAGTGATAAAAAAAACAATTATGCTGTAGCCATTTGGTTTTAATATAATTGAAAACAATCAAAATCTGAAATTTTAATTGAATTTTATCGAATTTATATACTTAAATCAAAAGAATTTTGTGAGAAATCACAACAATAATGAAATTTAAAAAAAAAATATTTATATTAAGAAACGGTATGAGCATATTAAATGTAAAGTGGTGTAAGTCATTTTATGCGTAATTTTTTGCTTTTTATTAAAAACTAGGGATGAGACATTCGAATCCTCGAATCCCGCGAATCTTGAAAAATATTCGAGATTCGACAACTCGAATCTTTGCGCTTTTTTTCGTCTTTCGAATCTTTCCAATCTTAACCTAAAAAAACAAAAACAGTTGAAAACTTTGGTAAAATTAGTTTTAACTTCAATGACGTCCAATAAACTCTTATTATCGAAAAATGTGACATTAATGACTTGTATTCACTTTGCTTTTAATAAGCTGCTATAATGAAGGGACTCGTTTAATTGAAGCCGTTCATAGATTTGACATGGTTACCAATTAAGTTGTTCAATGTAGGCTTATGAATTTGTATCAAATTTCAACATGCCACTTGAACTTGAACTCTCATATTAGGGTACCAACATAGAAAAAAAACCCTTTGGAAGAGTATACTTGATATTGAAAACAAGGTTTTTTTTTTGTGTCGAAACTTTTTTTTGAGGGTTTGAAGTTGAATGTTTAAATGTCAAAAAAATAGTAAATTACAGTAGAAAACTGAAAGGGGGGAAAAAAATGGAAAGGGAATTGGGTTTTGCCATTTTGGTCATTTTGTCCTCCTGAGTTTGAGACATCTTTTTGTAAAGACAATTGATTGAGAATTGGGTTCATAAGGGCGTCTGATAGACGCTACAACTACCAGCACCACGGCTTCACCACGGGCAATGCCGTCGTGCAGCAACCCATGTGGCCTGATGAGGTTGATGCATGATGGGTTGTTCTCTAGAATATCTCGACACAGTGGTCTTTTTTTTTTGGTTGGTGTCGGACAGATTGAGAGACGGCCAGAAAGAGAGAGAGAGAAAAAAAAAAGGCACCCCCATGACTTATTTTACTGCCTGACTAATGATTTTCTTGTTGAGCCTGAGTTTTAAATCCGCAGGTGCTTTTTTTAAATGCTTTTTTTTTTCTTCTTCTTCTTTATGTTGACTTGTGTGAGTCTGTGACCATGTAAGGGCGACATTCTACTTTGACTTATGGCTAAATTTTGAAATATCATCTTTCAAAACTGTATATAATTATAGTTTTTAACCAACTTTATACACTTAAAAGTATATAGTAGAAGAATAGACAAGTTTTTCTTTTTAAAAAAAAAATGTGACTTAAAAGAAAATGAGTTTTTGTCTCTTTTTTTTTTTCTAAAAGTTTAAACTCAGACCCCCACTTTAATAATTGATCTCTCCGGAGAGAGAGATGTGATGAGTTATGATAAAAGTTCTAACTTGGAAAAATTCTCATCAATGATCCTCAGGAATGCCTCCTTTCTTTTCAGGCTCCACACATTTCATTTATAAAATTATGGCTCTATTTGTTGGATTACATAATGCGATATTTAAAGAGACCCCCCCCCCAATTACCTCCAGAAATTTCTTGTCAAAATATTGTCAAGAATCATTCAAAGATTAAAAAAACGATTTTTAAAATTTAAAATAAAGTGATTAATATAATTTAAACAATTAAAAATCAGTTGACTTCACGTAAATGAACTTTATCAGACAGATGCGCCACCAAACAACAGACATTGGCAACAAAACTGCGCCAATGTCTACTCGTCTAATCGAATTCTGATGTGTTTGTCACCAGCTCACATTACTTTCATTTCAATGTACCATGGATTTAATATTTGAATTATTCTCCACATGGAAGGTTATATTGAGTTGAATAGGAATAGGGAATACATGTATTTCATTAAGGAATTCTGGAAATATGAGGTGACAACTTTTGCCACAAAAATGGTGGGTGGGGGGGGGGGGAGACTTTCGTTTTTGGAAATTTAAAATGGCGTCGTTTGGTGACTCAGGTAAAGTCACTTCATTTTTAAGTTTTTTAATGGTTTTATTGACTTATTTTAAAGTTTAAAAATCGTTTTGACCATCGTTGGGTAAATAGTATTGGTAATATTTTGAAAAGATATTTCTGAAGGTAATGGTCTCTAACTCCTGAGTAATCGCCATGTTTTGCTTCTTTCTTGTGAAACTTTGAAATCACAGTATAGATCTATATCATATAGATCTATATAATATCTTTGATACACTTCTACTATAGGTGGACAATTGAATGGCGATACAACTTTTGAAGTCAAGAATTTGTTCCATAAACAGACTTGTATTTTTTTTTTGGTCATTTGTACCTATAGGAATGGTCATTCGACAGTGGAATTTATTTCCAAAGGATGTTGTGTGCATGAATAATCTTATGATTTAATCGATTCAAAAGGATAATATTTGGAGAAGGAATAAATGCTAATGTTGTTTGTTGCCTTTTAACTGAATTTTACATTTGTATGGAGAATTGTTATATTGACAATGTATTTTTAAGTTACTTTTTGACTAAAAAAAAAGCCCTCTGTTATTAACATCTTGTAGGATAATTATTCAAATTAAAAAAAAAACGTGAAAAGACAGAAAAAACTAATTAACACATCTATTTGCCTATTTTACATTGAGGTTAAACCTTATTATGAAAACGAAACACATGTAAAACATTTATGGTTATTGAGCGTGGAGCCTACACTCGACCATTGTGTGGCATAACTCAAGGTATCAATGTATCATAGGTTGCAATATAGTGGAGGGCCGCGACGGTGTGCATTGAAGGGTTTTGGTCCGGACTCACTTTGAAACTGTATTGCAACACGATAAATGACGTCACTTGTGTTTTAATTTCTTGAGGGACCTCAAAGCCCTATAGCCTTGTACCCCGCGTCTCTGGTGAAGGACTTTCAGGTTAAGATTGCTGTATACTTCAGTTGGTTCAAGTGCCCTTAAGCCTATCGGCGAGCCGGCCAGAGTTATATTTGGAACCAAAGTTGCAAATAAGTTGTTGTGTGATGCAAGAATGCAATAATACATAATAGGTGTGGAGCCTACGTAGGAGTACATACATCGATATTTCTATCGATTTAAGTACTATCGGTGTAATTTCCCTCATTGTGGCCTGCCTTTGAGGCCATTTTTTTTGTTGTTTTGTTTAAAATACAACATTAAATATATAAAAGTGAAAAATAAGAAAAGATCATCACTTCCTTCAATTATGATGAACATGAATGTCACTTAATTTTTAATCAGAATATAATATGTGTGTGTGGATTCACAATTTTTCTAAAGTAGAAAATATGTTCTTCAAAATCTGGTGCCGAATTTAATCTCATTTGGAATTTGTTTTTGGTGCTTTACAGAGAAGTGAGCGCCTGTCGTTTAAATTTTCGACATCGGAGTCGTACAAGTGTACCCCCCCCCCCCCACTCCGCCAAAAAAAAAAAAAATAACACCCACCCCGAAATGACGTTAAAATTTTCTCGATGGAACATCAAATTCATTTTGACATTTATAATTAAGTAATAAAAAAGTGGGCTTATGTTTTTTTTTTTTTTTTTCGTTTGTTCTTTTGAACCCACATTAAAGAAAATTGAGGTCTATATTGGTGGCTTCGACAAACAAGAATGACTATAATGTTGTTATAGATGATAGTGGTGTGTTTTTGTTATTATTTTTAAAAAATAAGAAAAATTTTAGTTGTTATTTTGTCGTGTTTTTCTCTCTCGAATTGGTTGACCCAAGACAAGTACAAAGAAGCCAAGAAGTGTCCATCTTAATTTCACTAATCTATCATGACTTGATATGTGTTATGTGTGTCTGGTCTCTGGAGTCCATGTCTCTCACTCTCACTCTCTCTCTCTCTCTCTCTCTCTCTCTCTCTCTCTCTCTCTTCCTATGTGTTTGTGTGTCTGATGTAGTTCTAATAATAATAATGTGAAAAATGTTCTTTTACAAATGAAAAACTTTTGACAGTTTTTTAATCGACCTTAACTCTGTATATAGATCTATAGTCTCTCTCTCTTTCTCTCTCTCTCTCTCTCTCTCTCTCTCTCTCTCTCTCTGATAAGACTACTTACCTTTTACTTCTCAGCATGTTAGAAAATGTAGTTAATTCTCAACTTCTGAAAGTAGACTTCTACAAAGGTGTTATTCCATCTAAATACGAATTTATTTCGCACAAGAACGAGGTTTCGAGTTTTGCAATTGCTTCTATAGTTAATGGAGTTATAAGTAAGTTATAGATCTAATTTGGTTTTCGTCAAATAAATCGGCTAACAGATGATGACCTCTACTTCCAACCCTGGTTGTCATGCAAGGTGTGGGTTCGTGTAAGATGAAACTGTGCGCGATGGGTACAGCTTCTGCAACTTTCCATCTGGTACACACTGTACGTGAAACTTCAGAAACGATATTTTGAGAAATAGAAAGAAAGGGGTTTGATTTGTCCAGTTGTTGTCGAATTTGCTAAATTACACTAGTACCATGATATTTATAAATGCTGTATTTATCAGAAATTCTCAATTTTAAGTATGACAAGCTAGAATCTGTCTGCATAGTCTATAGTTTGTAGTTAGGACAATTTTAATTTGTCAAGAATGTGTAAACTTTGTCTAAATGAGGACCACTTATGATTGAGATTATAATCCAATGCCTCAATGGCTCTCGAGCTGAAATCGCAAGTGTATACTGAGTTAAATTGAACAAACCAACTTATAGTGTATGTCATTTTGCGCCTTGACACACAAGACTTCTTTGGAGTGGTCGAATTCGACTGCAAAATGTTGTCACAGGTGGCTATGTATTGCTACGGAAAGATGCTGTGTCTTTGCAGACACGAGCGACATGAAAATACATTTTGCAGTCGAACTTGACCACTAAACAGTGGTTTGGGTGTGTCACGACACTTTGACATATTCTCTTCATTTAACTTTTGCATTCTGAGTATTGATTAAAAACAGATCGAAGTCCATATAATTATGCAGATGATTACTTAATTCGCTGGTTCTGCAAATTGTCTCGTAATTTTATGGAATAATTGATTTTTTTTTAAAAAAAATTTGTTGGCAACATCTACATTAAGGTTTACATGCTTGTTTTTTTATGTATTGTATGCTTATAAGTGTGTACGTAACTAATAGGCCTAACTAGTATTTTAATAAAAAATAAAAGGCGAACCACTGAACCACAAAATGTCTTTTTTTATACTTCTTAATTAATGGTTTCAATGTGGAAATATAAACCTCTAATATTTAAATGACCTGTCCTTGTTAAAACATTGTGAAAGTACAATCTCGTATACTTATTAAAAAGCCATAAAAAGCATTTGTTTCTAGTTCACAAAATGCGTCTAAAATGACATGTTTTAAGAAAACATAATGTGATTTAATGTGTTGTTGAACACGTATTTAAGTTGGACATAATGAGCTCAAAAGATTAAATATCCAGATAACAAAAAAAAATATATACATACTAAAAAAATAGGGTGGGACAGTTTCTGGTTTGGAAGGTCGTCGTTTATTATTAAAATGACTTTTCAAAATTCATAATTATGAAGGCCAGATATTTCTATAAACGGAATCTATGCTTAATATCTACATATAGACGAATAATGCAAGTAGGCCTATTTTAGAAAAAAATATTAATTTCGAATTAAGCAACAAGAAATTAGCTGCTTTAGTTTTACTGTTGATACTGAGGCTCAATCTGAAACTAAAAAATCTAAAAGGATGATTGCTCCATTCTTCCTAGGCAATTCAGAAAAGAATTTCCGGATGTGCTTGATTTCGCCATTTTCTTCTCTAATATGAATCCAATACACAAACCTTTCACGTTTCCATTGAAGGTCGCCATATTCAATTTAATTTTCTGATTGCTTTCTTGAGGTGAAGCTAGCTAGCATGATTGCCGGACACGTTTTCAGATGCTACTTTTTTTGTTTTCTTTACAGATTTTTTTCGTTAAGTTTCCAGTTCTATTCATTTATTACTGTAAACTTGTAAAGTGAGCAGAAAAATAATGACAAAAAAGGGTTAAAAGTTAGCATTAAAGTTTGAACAAGTAACTCGTTATAGTAATTACCGATCCGTTTGGTAAACAATTTGTGTCTCAATTGATTGACAATGATTTGAACCTATAAAATGTACATTTTGACAAAACATTAGTTTTGTGTCAGTTAATGGACTTTAATGTAATTGATGTTACTCTCTCTCTATATATTTTGTTGAAGTTCTTTTTCCTCTTCTTGTTGAATTTCTTTTGTCTTTTCTTTTTGTTTGTTGTTTGGTTGATTTATTGTTGTTTTTCTTCCATGTTTTTTTCTCTCTCTTGTCTCTCTCTAGGTGATAGTGGCATTGTGCCATTGGCATGACAGATGTGGTTGCCATTTTCCAACAAGTTGTCGGCTGTCCTATCTTACAAGAAAGCTACTGAATATATATAGACCTACACTGAATTAATGGGACGACGATGATGCATTCATCCGGTAAATATATGAAAAAGGTAAAAAGAACTACTACTAACGATTAAAAAAAAATGCAATCCCTAGAAATTATTTAGCAAAAGCTGTAAAAAAATAGTGGTAAGTTGATGTTATGACACTATGGAATGAAAACCAATGTAGTAATTTGTATTTTAAACGCATAAAACAATTTTTTCTTTAGCTGGAATGCTGACAACAGTGTGGTAAGTTTGTAATAATATGCACGCGACACTGACACGTGACGTACTTGGTAATATAATATTAAAAAAAACGTGATGAATTCACAATTGGAGTGTACATACGGCATGTGTTGGTAAATTGCAAAATGGCAACAAGAAAATGAAGCATAAAAAATTGAACAGCTTGCCAGTGATGCGAGATAGGCATGTCTCCCACTGAGTCAGTGAATACCGTTTCAAACTCAGTTCCATGAACTGTGTGGCCAATCTGATAAAAAAAAAAAGCCTTTGACTGGATGACACAATGCGAACAGTTACTTTCTGTCTGATAATTGTGCAACTTGAGTGACATATTGCGCAATGTAGATGCTATCTATATGAATTGACTTTTTTCGTTTAATTTTAAAAAATTACTCTGCAAGCAATCAAGAAGCTTTATAGCAGAGTGACAAAAGTCCAATTGGCAGCGTGCGAATTGCATTGTCAAAACCCAAAGATATAAACCCAATAATTCTGGTGCAGATGAATTATTAGAATTGCTTTATTGGATGTTAACGTAGTTTAGTACTGCCTGCTTGTGTTTATCGGTTTTTGGTAAATAAATCATAATCAATAATCTTGCAATATGACATTGCATATTTCTACTTTTTTTTGTTTGGTATCAACTGGTAATGAATAATTAGACTTTAGTGTCGTGAACTCGATCCATTTCTGAAAGAGTGTGATTTTAAAACAATTTAGAATGTTGTGATGATGATGATGAAGATTGCTTCTTCAGTCTGTCGTGTTTTTTTTTTACGAAAAATGATAAGCACTTGTGCTTTTCCTGCACCGGTGACCCCACACATCATTTGTTATACACCAAGAAGACTACAACATCGAGTTTTGAAGATGTGGCATATGAGTTGTCATCTACCATAATTTTAGATTTCGGAAAACAGAAAAAAATAGGAGGAGGGTTTTTTTGTTTCGTTTTCTGCTAGAATTGAAGGGTATACATACTCAACTTCTATATACTCAGGCACACATACATTTGAAATTTTTCAAGCACATTGAAGCAACAGTTGTCACGATCAAGATGGCAGTGACAAGAACATAAAAAAGCTTGTCAAAAGAAAAAAAAGTTCATCCTTTTTAAATAACATGGTACATAAGGCTTATAATAAAGAGAAGTGCGGGGGGGGGGGGGGGGGGAACTTAAGGTCACTTTTTGCCTTGCAGCACCAAAATATTAATATTTTCTTGGAGTCGTGTTTTAGCAGACTTGATTTTTTTCGTGTTTTTTTTTTATGAGCACGTTTTAAAAAAAAAGTCATTTCAGGATGCGGAATTTCTAGTTTTTTTCTTTCTTGTTTGTTTAATAATATTCACAACAGTTGAAACAATTTTTTTTAATATTACAATATTTTAAATTTCATTAAATGCAAAGAATTATTTAATATGGAACCAGAGGAATTTTTTTCAACACAACTTGAGTGGTAAATTATAGGTAAGATAGTGATGCGTTTGTACCTGTTATGTATGGCCCCTAGGCACTATGTGTAGTCAGACTTTGAGGCCTATAGCGACAAATGTTCGACTGTTTTGTGTATTTGAGTACACAAAACATATTTTTGAGCTTTGACCTTTTGGGGACTATGGTCACTTACCGTACTGTTTTTTTTTTCAAAAAGCCAAAAAAGGTCATTTATTGGGGCGACTGAATAAGCGCCAAATTGAACAAACGCCAAACTGAATAAGCGCCAAATTGAACAAACGCCAAACTGAATAACCGCCAAATTTTTGGCTTTTATTCAGTTTGGCGTTTCTTCCATTTGGCGTTTGTTCCATTTGGCGCTTATTCAGTTTGGCGTTTGTTCCATTTGGCGTTTATTCAGTTTGGCGGTTATTCAGGTTTTTTGTAAATTCTGATGGTCCAAATATTGTGAGCTTTTATAGACGTCAGACTGTGCAGATTTACAAACAGAACATGCTAACCTAACCTAACCTAACCAATCCTAACCTAACCTAACCTAACCAATCCTAACCTAACCTAACCAAACCAATCCTAACCTAACCTAACCTAACCAATCCTAACCAATCCTAACCTAACCTAACCTAACCAAACCTAACCGAACCTAACAATGTGTTTATCACATTTTGGCGGTTATTCAATTTGGCGCTTGTTCAATTTGGCGCTTGATCAGCGCCACCTATTTATTGTTGCAATTTTCAACTTTGTTAATTTTGTGAGTGTTTTTAAAAGCTTTTTGGAACTTCTGCAGGGTCAGTTTGAATTTGAATTTGAATAATTACGCTGCAAACAGTCCATCGTGCCTGTGACAGAGGGGATATAAATGCGTTGTCAAAATACATGTAGTATTGGTCCCTCCTGAGGCCGTTTCAATACATTTCACGGCATTTAAATATTAATTTCTTGGACCGTTTTTTTTTTTTTTAGAAAAAAGTTAACTTATTTTTTCTAGTTTTTAATTTCGTTGAATTTATGTACTTTTAAAAGCTTTTTGACACTTATGTGTGAGTTGGCCATTTGTAAAATGCTCAGCGGTCAACTTAAAGTGACACATGCAAATTATTTAATTTGCCTTTTCTTTATACTGATATACAAAACGTTCATTTACAAAGTTATTTCAAAATTATCATTATTGTATTCTTTTACATAGTTCTACTTTTGCCTCATAAAGTTAATTGAATCTAAAAATCTAAATGTCAATCTCTGCACCTAAGTAAAATTTACATGGGCTAGATCGCGATTAATATTAATATTTTAATTTAAATTCGTCGTTATTCAACTGTAAATACTTAAAAAAACAAAAGAAGCAAAAGAAACTTTTGTCTTTGTAGTTCTCGTGGTTTTCGACATCTAAGGCAATGTTATCATAATTCAAAATTCCAGTCTCTTTTATCGTGTGAAAATCTTAAATTTAAAGCTTGTTACAGATGATTTAAAGGCTGGAAAATCGTTTAAATTTCAAATGGAGAATGAATACAAGACAGATCTCTACAGATGACCAAATATTTCTTTGGTTGTGTCCAGTCTGTCTTAAAATAAAGTGGTAGGAATAAAGCTCAAAGGGTGGTCTTCTTATGTTACTGTTCACAAAAAAAAAACGGACATAAAAAGACAAAAACCAGAAGAAGAAAGAAACACAAAAAAAGTCCGACTTTTTGTTATTTAAATTTATTATAACCTAAAAATTTCGTGTTCCACATAGAACTATATCATGTTTTGTTTTTAGTAGAGAAAAAAAAAATAGGAAATGATTTTGCGATAATATTTGAAGGTTTAACAACTGGTGACATGAAACAGGAGTTTTTAAAATGTTGTCTTTGAAGTAAAACAAATAATAACGCCCACATTTTTTTTTCTTTTTGTAAAAATATAAATTTTTTTTAATCTTTTCAATTTTTTTTTTCACATAAGAATATTATACAATCAGTTAGCCATTAGTTTTATTAACAACAAGTCACACCTGTTGGAATTTGAAAGATTGGAGGTTTTTTTTTGTATGTGTGTACCATTATTCCTTTGTCACTTTTCCGTCTGGATTGTCTTCTCACCTGCGTTGCCCATTTTTTATTTAAGGCCGTGTGGCATGTGGAGCTGATTAAGAAACCTTCATAATATACCTGCAGTAGATTCTACAGTATGATGTTCTTTTCTCCATTCTCGCTGTCCTGTGTTTAGTATTTTTTTTTTACCTGACAATAGGTTTAAAAAATTCTTTTGAGAGATAGAGAGGGGCTTCTTTTTTATAAGTTTATACTGTTTTGTCAATTTCATGGTCTACGTTTTTTTTTTGTTAAATCATGTTACCAAAAACAAAAATAACAATGTGTGTAACCATGTAGGCAGAGAGAACAACAGTGTTAACTGCATCAAGAAATTGTTCATTTTCTTTGCATTCTTTTAAGGTATAATGGATTTTAAGTGTACAATATACTCGATTAGAAGTGAATTTTTGTTTTTAGTTTTGGCACAACAATGGCATGTCAAGTTGTCAACAATGCAAAATGTGTGGGGTCTTGTGTTTTTATATTGTATTATTGTAGGTGGAGTGTTATTTATAATTAACACCACAACACATTTTAATATCGATTTTGATTAGTATTATTTTTTAAGAAAAAAACTTTCAAAACATTAAAAGCATTTTTCATATCAGAAAATCTATTGATTTTCAGATAAAAGTTAAAAATAATAAAAGTCTAGTTTGGGCTGTCTGGAACGTTGACGTCAAAATGCCCCGACTGCCATTTAAAAATACTGAATCATAAAATGATACATTTTCAATTGGCAAAATAAAAACGGTAAAAATAATAAAGAAATCAATACGATTCTTACTTATCAAAAACTAAACGTGTTGATGAGTAGATTCGTATTGATTTCTTTTATTATTTTTAAGCAAATTGTTTAAGCAAATAAAAATTCAAAAAAATCTATTTTTAAATGGCTGAAACAATTTAGTCACTATGGTAAGAAGCAATAAAAAAATGCAAAATCGAAACAATATGGTTTTTAAAAATACCTTTGCATAATTGTTTTTTTTTCTGACAAGTGTTTTTTTTTAACAAGTAAAAAATTATTAAAACATACGCAAATTTCCATAAATTTGTCAATGTATGAGTTTTATGCATTAATTTTTATATTTAGTTAAACTGATTATTATTATTGCGCATATGATGATATCATAGTATATAGTCAAAATGGGTTGGGACTGTCATTAGAATGCATTGTGTGCATTTTATGCAAACATTTGTGGCATTACCATGTTGTTGATCCATTTCAGACGAACTACACTGTAATAACACAAACAGGTGTCCGCGTCGTCGTTTGTTTATATATTCATACAATATATATACATAGTATAAAGATTAAATTATAAATTAATAATCGTGATCATCCCGTTTTCATTCCATCCCCCCCCACTCCCCATCATCTCATGCACATACATATTACTTGAAGCCAAAAAAAAAAAGGTTAATTTTTGAGGTTAATAATAAAGAGCAGCGTGCCTAATTTGGCATTGTTACATCGCTTATCAAAATCTGGAAAATAACGCTCGTGTAATTAGTAATTACAGCCTACGTTGCTGTATTTCTTGAACAAATTGGCTTTTAGCAAACACATTGGATGAGCTGTGTATTTATATAATGATTAAATACATTTTGCAATTTGTAAGCATTTTTTTTTGTTTATAAAAAAAAATCTATTACATAAAAATATTTTACTCATTGAAATAAAAGTGAACCTTGTTGATTTTGAGATTTAATTTTTTTTAGCGCAACGACTATTTTATATAAATCAAAATAATTTGGTCGGTTTTGTTTTATTGTTTTATCAAAGGATACATTAATATTTTTTTTTATAAAAAAAAGGTAATTTGTATGAGCATATCTTTAAAAGCAAGTAGAAAATGAGGAGGGTGATTGGGGAATATATTTCTGGGGCGCGCGTATGGAACAAAAAAAGAGACCAATGTATTATTTTTAATATTATCATCATATCTGTGTAGGTCTTATGGTCTTTTTTTAAGCCCTCAGGTATATCATTATCAACAGACTGCATACTTGTGTTTTACGAAGAAAATAAAAGCTAAGAGAAAAAAAAACTGGGAACGTGAAAAATGTTAGCCTCCTCCTCCTTCTCCTCTGATGGGACGGTCTGATAGTGGTGATCATAATTTACCCCTCGTCTAGGCCTAATATTACTTTTTATTCTTGAGAAAGTGTTTTGAAGCCCCAGGTAGATTGTCGTTGTCCAGTGATGATGATGATGATGATGATTGTGGCCGAAGCTGTGCGTGCATCTTTCGGCATCTTTTTTGTTGTTGTCCATAAATGACTAGCAGTACACAGCAGGCTCGAAACCCAGGCCTATATTAACTATTACTATGTATTACTTATAAAGTGTGAGAATAAACAAAAAAAAAGGTACAACAACCTTATTTATACATTGTAGTAAAACTGTAACATTATTATTTATCACTGTGTAGAGAATAAAATAACACATTAAACATGAAAAAAAAAATGGTAGACTGTAGAATTCTTGCATAAATTAGTCAACTTTTTATGTTAAATTTCAGTTATAAAGTATTTTTTAATTGACTGATGAAATGTAAATTGTTATTTTGTTATGCAAACAAGTGAAATCTTAAAAAATACGGTTACAGGAGTTTGGTCAATTACGTTATAGCGAGGTGTAGTTCTCGAAGGTAACGTAAAGCGAGGTATGACTAAGATGTTATGTACCAGTAATTGGCCATTGAAAGGAAATACTTTTTTACAGGATGTTTCTTAAGTTTAGCTTCAATTGAAGCATAAAAGATAATGTGACTATCATGTTAATAGTTAAACACATTATTTACCTTGTGTTATTTTGGTCTCATCAAAAGGGATTTTCCGAAAAAAAAATGCAACATTTTATTATTATTTAAAAGTAAATTCTTGATGAAACGGTGTTTTATGAAAGTTTGAACAAGAACAAACTCTAAATACCTATTTTTTCACCAGCTTTAAATTAAATATTAGTTATTTATACTCAACAGTTATAATTGTTGCATTAGAATATGTTCAAACTGCTTTTAGGCCTATTTTGAAAGGTATCGTTATTATGCAATTGCTTTTTAAACTTATATATGACTATTTTAGGTACAACTTTTCTTATTTCTGATTAATATTGAATTTCGTCCAAATGTTTAGAATGTGAATCTTAAAATTTGTTTGCATAGGTTTCTGACTTTCTATAATTTAAAATAAGATTGCTGTGAATGTTGTAAACTACACCCTGTATTTGCAATAAAGTGCAAGTATTTTTTTCACTATTGTGTTTATTATATGTATACAATATTTCGTGGGCGTTCTGTCACGAATTAACCAGGTAAAATCCGGTTTAAAAAAAACATCAAACACGTTATGTCCAAATATTGTTATGGCACGCATTGGTTACACTTACCTTTATAATTAGTAATATATAGTATCTATATTTCAGTACAAACTTATGATGAATTTACTTTGAATTTATATATTAGGGCTTCAGGGCTAACATTTCTTGTCAATAATCAGAAAAAAAAGATATATATGCACCAGAAAAACAGGAAATACCATAGAGAAAAAACACATAATTGTTCAAAAATTATACCTCGATTATTATTACGGTTATGGATATTGGAATTTTATTTGAGGATGAAGTTGAACTCATCTTTTGAACTTTTTGAAGAAGAAGAAAAAAAAAAAGCCTGAAAGAAATGAAAAGAAAATTAGTTCACGTTTTATGGCCATTGTTTTGAAAGTTGCCATTAGTCGTCTCTGAGAAAGAGAGAGAAAAAAGGCCATCTTTTTTTTTGTGTGTGCAACAACAATGTTTTAGGACCTTTAGGGGATTTGTGTAATGGGGGAGGTGCAATTTTGGAAGCTACTGCCCTCATGATCTTAAATATTGTTAGTAGTCCGGACCTGTATAGAACTATGGGTCTCTCTGCCGAAGGCTTGACAGGTAAACCCTCCATACATCACTGCAACGAAGGTAGATTATAAGGCCAACAAAAATATGTATAAATAGGTTGCTTGTACTTTTTTTTTTGGTTGGAAAATATCATCTCTCTGCCATAAATTTTGTGTCGGAAGGTCCCAAAGGTTGCTGACATCCCCCATCATAACCGAGCTAAAGAAGCTAGAAAAGCATTTCTACATAACAAAAATATGTGTGCATGAGGGGAGTTAGTTTGGGGCGGTTACAAGTTTCATATTTATATGACGCCATTGAAGTACACACACACATAACAAAATATTATTTTTTTTGCACTAATAGCTTAACAACAAGTTATGATCATATTTTACAGGGTGTTACGAAACATTAGCAATGTTTTAGTATTGAAAATAGGAGGAGATGGTTTTTTTTTATTATTATAATGTATTGTCATGGGACGCACTACATCATTCTTTTCTGTATTTTTTTTATATGTATGTGTTTCTGTGTGGAAGTGCCCCATGTCCGATATTATATTATGTACATGCACATTGATGTGGTGACCCATTTGATCTCTTGCTCTTGTGGGAACAAAACGCCTTCTTTTTGCTTGTGTTTTGGTCGTGTCGAGGACAGAATTAATAGCTGGGTTTGTTTTAAAACTTGTAATGAGTCTGGCAAGTTCTCTTGCTTAAATATATGTGTCATGTAGATAAATTTATTTTACTATGTTTTAAGGTATGACAGTACAAACGTATGTTACAAACACAGGTGCGTTATCATATCACACATGTTTGTATGAGCTATTCTAATGCCGGGATCCCACTGGCTGTATTTGTGTTACATTGTGTGCCAATGTTTCTTGCACATGCACTGGCTTATTGAAAACGCTAGTCTTTGCAAGATTCATATAGCAATATTTGTAATGACATGGTTAGGTCAATGTGCCGTTGTGATAACTGTAAACATTACAGAAAATTACTGACGTCAAAAAGACCATAAATGACATTGAATGAATTTATACAAATATATCCCTTTCACTACATCACTAATTTTCTGTAACATTTTTTGCACTGTAATTCACATCGACATATTCTTGCATTGAATCTTGTCGTAAAATATAGCCAGTGTGATCACAACTTTACCTTACAATAAAATGCCTTGCATTACCTAGAGGGCGCTTCATGTAAATTGAAAATGATGCAAAAAGTCAAAAGACATGATGTAAAAATGTAATGAAGTTTCATGTGTACTATTTATTGTAGTTTTTTTTGCCACCTCAATTTGGGTTTTGAACACATGTTCAGAATGTGAAGAATGTCGTTTTTGTTACTTATAAACCACTTGTCCTATGTGATTATGGGTTGTGTGTGTGTGCCGATCTCTGAATGTACTGTACAATTGATGTGGTTTATATGCAATAATATACCCACGGTTTTTGTTTCATTCAATTGGTATTCTGACTGCAAATGATGATTATGATGATATTTATTATTAATGGTCATTTTCACCGGTTTGATATTGGAGGTCGAACACAAAACAAGAGACATTGTGAGAGAGCAATTTGTTTTTTATATAGTGGGGTGGGGGGTTGATGAGAAGAGAAGGTGGACGTATTTCTGGGTGGGTGGTGAGGAGGAAAGCGTGACGGTTGAATTTTTTTTAAAACTTTGTTGAGAATATTTTTTTTTCTCTCTCATGATGTTTGTAGTCTTTATGATGAGGAGGATGATGATGATGATGATGACTTTGAGGGTTTAAAATAATGATGATGATAATGACGACAAAGGAATCCAACGACATTGTGTAATACACCTGTAATTACAATCATAAAAAATGTGTCTGTAGGTTAAGACAAAAAAAAAATTCTAACCGAAATATCACAGCAACAACTCTTGTAAGTTGTATGTTGGTATTATGTTAGTATATAACTTGTAGCTTTAGGGTTTGTAAATTTTAGTCTAGTCTAGACTTATGACCTGTGTTTCTCACTTGTGTCATATGTAATATTTTCCATATATATAATGTGAAATTGTTACAGAAAAGACACTATAGATATAATCTATTTTAAGATGCATGAAATTTATCAGTTGCGGTGCAATCCAAAAACAATTTTGGTACAAGTTTTATGTTTAGATTTAAACATAACTATTGTATAGTGTTCCGAAACAGTTGCGTGGTCAAGTATGGGGCCCCAGATGAATTGCGTGTTTTAAATCAACTCTTATCTAAAATATAGACATGTTGACCCTGTTAATTATGTCAACATGTTTGCAAAACAATGGTTTAATTGTCAACAACAACTGTTGACATGATTGTGTTCGGCTCATCACAAATTTTGCTAATACAGTTGAGACAAAGATTTTCAAAGTTGATGTACTTCTTCGTATATTTAACTATTATATATTGCAAACTTTTTTTGCTTGCAGCAATATTAATTTTTGACATAGAAATTAGAAAAGTTGATTAATTACGAGCATATGTGTTAATTCATTATTGAAGGCCTGTAAATATTGCCACTAATGGACTCTCAATATAGCGAATAAATCATAAATGACATTAAATGGTCATTTTGTTTGTTCTTGTTTCTGCAAGCAGAATCACAAGAAAGGTGGAACGGATTACAAAATTATAATAAACTGAAAAGCTCAAAGCCAGCTATATGATTTTCCCTAGTTACCTATAGTAAAGTTATAAAGAACAATTGAAATATGGTACACTACACTACTTTCTGTTGTATAAATTGTTAATTTTCTAATCGTTAAGCATCGTTTCCACTTGCACTCATGAGATGGTCTGACATTTTGTCACCTGGTTCAATTGACCATGTTATGTATTTTTTATATTAGAAAGATTGGACATTTGTAAATATTTCAGCTGTTTTTAGTTGAATCTCTCCGCGTTATTTAGATTCTCTAATCAGTTTCATTTTCTCTTGACACTGCTAATATGGCTTATTGATAAGCTCGTCATTGTATAAATATCTCATAACTATTTGTCCATTTTCGATAATAATTCAACTTCATTTTATATTTTATAACATTTTATAAAGATGCTGAGATGATTCTTGCATATAATTCTCAAACGTTTGTCTCTGACAATACAATGAAATACATGTTAAGAATGTTTAAAATAAGATGGGGATTAGGATGAGGATGATTGTATAGTCAGTCTATTTTCTCAAATGTAGTTTTACACACAAAAAAAGAGAGTATAAAATCGATTTTTTATTTAGTGAAATGCTTCTTTCTTGCACAGAGGGACAGAAAAGTGACTAATGAGCCAGAAATAACATTAGGAATTGTGATTTTTCTTTTGTTTTCTTCATTAAAGATTGTTTCTTTTTTAGTGACATCATGAAACACATTTTTTTCTTTAGCCTTTCTTTTTCTGAGGATGTCTATATCTATAGTGTGTCTACATATGTGTCACACCAAGCCCCCCATCTTTTCCGGGTGTTCTTGCAATTTAGTCCTTTAGCTTCATACATATATAGTCCTTTATTTTTATAGGTCTTTGGTAAGAGTCGTTTTGTCGAATATTTACGCAAAACGGTTACGTTCTACTTAACTCCTTTTAAGAATGATACGTTTCACAACACATGCTTGATTGCAATGTACAGTATATTATACTCATATGTGTGTTTTGTGTCCACTGATTGCAAAAGGGTGGTTGGGTAAGAAATGGTCTTTGTTAGAAGAAGGATTGGAGCTTCAAACTTCAAGCCTCATCTCTCATGGCCGGGATATCCTCAATCGCATCATTTCCTGATGTCTTCTTCACTGGTTCGTGAACCATTTGCTCCTGTCACCACTCTTATCTCTTTCTTTTGTACGTTCTGGTCGTCGATTTTTATCTATCTTGCTTGCTATTTATATATCTTCTTCTTCAGAAAGAGAGAGAGAGAAAGACTTTTCCATGTAGTTTAGGCCTATATAATATAGCTTGACCAGTGGTGGTCATACTGTCACTGTGTTCGACATAGGTCATTAGGCACAGTTTCGTAAAGAAAATTTTTCCACCATGTGTTATTCTCACGCCATTACTTTTTCTATGTGACCGCCGATGACCATGCAATTCTGGATGACCACTGGCGAGCAAAATACATTTATACTTTTCAAAGTTTATCTGCAGCCTCGTTTTTTTTTTTTTGATCGAGTAGTGTCCAAATAAAAGAAAACTTTGTCCACATGAATGTGAACATGCTACTGCCTAAGTGGTGGATTAGTTATTGTTCAGAATTTGTAGACAGTTTGCAAAATAACTTTTTTTTACCATATGCAGGGCGTAATGCTTAATCTACACTTGAGCTAAATGCTATTAAAGTTAATTGTGTTTAGTTAAATTATATGGAGTCCAGTTAATGACATGAAAAACTTAAAATTAACTTCATTAATTCAAATACTAAATCTATTACATTATTACTAGGGTTTGGACTTTAATGCAATGTCAACCAAATATTTCTCAATATGTGGCCCAAGATCCAACAATTTGATAAACAATTTGATAAACCAACAATTATGTTTTTTCTTCTTCAATAAAAACACTGGTTAGAGGCTAGAACTCTAGTTGACAACTGATACTAACGAGACATCTTGCCTTTAACCAACCTTTTTGATTAGAAAAAGCATAATTGTTGGTTGCCAATTTGTTCTAATTGATATTGCATAAAAATCAGAGCCTTAGTTATTGCGTTAACTCATTATATTGAGATAACCAACACAGTTAATATATTTAAATATTAACCCATTAAATTGATATGTTAACTGAATATATTGAATTGTATGTATTGTTATTATTTAAATCTTATTAGGTGTGGACTAGATATTAGGTTGAAACATTTATCATGTGGGAAATCCTTAAAATTTACAGCATGTTAGGCATTGTGCACATGCAAAGAATTCATATAACTATATTTGGCACATTGCCTAATATGCTATAAACTTTGCAGAATTACTACTGAATATTTTGCACATTGTCTACGAATTGTGCAAAACTGAATGATTTTCTACCTTTTCCTGTAAGAAACATACAAGTTTAACATGTTATTTGTAGGTCCTTCAATGAGACTAAAACTAAAAAGATAATTTCAAAAAAAGTGAATCAAAGAAACATTTTAATATAAAATACAAAACACAATAATAACCTTACATTCTTTTAGCATTTGCCATGCTTCTTCTTCACCATATACAGTATATATGACATATTGACTTGACTGGTCAATGATGATGTTCCATTTCGAGACACAAGAGATCGTTTTTTTAAAAAAAAACTTGGGTGATTATGCCAAAAAAAAAAAACACACATGTCATTTTTCCATGTTAGCCTACACAAATACATATTATAAATTTTCAAAAATAAATTTGTAAATTAGTCTGAAAGACAGACACTGCAACAAATGATAATATTTGATGTTGATTGTCATACTGTATGAGAGACGAAAGAGTAGAATTTATTTGAATATTTTTCTCGTTTTATTTTTGTAAGTTATCTCTTATTTTAAATAATGATGAATTTAAGAAATGAGAAAAACCAAAAAAAAAAACCCAAAAAAGATAGGTGGGAATTGCTGTTGGTGTTGCCACACGGTAATGACGATATTGTTTTTTTAATATTACATACAATAGAGTTCCCGATTATTCGACCTAAACGGGACCCGATAAGGTGTCGGATAACCGAAATAAATGTATAACAGAGAAACAAATCGAATATTAAATACAGTATGTGTGTGTAATATATATTCAATGCAGTATAACTTTGTATGTAATACATAAATATGTAATTAGGTTAATTAATACATACTTATTACATAAAGTTACTGCTTAAGATGGTTTATGAACAGCTGATTTTCGAACTGTTGCTTGATTATTCTGTTTTTCAAGAGCAAAATTAAGATAAGCTAGAAAGTGTTTTAGAGAGTAGAAGGGTTGGGGGGGGGGGGGAGGTGGGCGGGTAGCTCAATCACTTAAAGGGTATTTTTATTGTTATCTTTCAAAATAAACTTTTTATTGACAAAAATTAAAAAATATCGTCTGCTAAATGTTGGGTCATTTTCAAACTCACATAACATGAAAATATCTTTTAAGTGATTGAGTTTCCCTTCTACTTTCTAAAACACATTCAAGTTTCTCTTCGTTTTGCACCTGAAAGACACAACATTCAAGCGTTTACACTTTAAAACTACCTTAATGAAACGTAATATTGGCAATTGTTTCTCAGTGTTGTGCGAGCAGGGCACAAATATCAGATAAAATGGAATGTCGGATAACCGAAAGTCGAATAATCGAGACAGTACTGTATATTATTATGATACCCAAGATGTTAATTTTTTTTTGCTTAAATAGTTGTTTTTTATGCAAGACTGAAAATATGCAACAAAAAAGTGAACAAAAATATTTTTTTTCAAATTATTAAATATTATTAAAAACTGAATGCTATTTCATGAATAGCTCGCTGTAATAATATTAAAACAATGTGCGATTTACGTTTTTTTTTGAATAAATAAAATAATTAGAACAGTAAACGAGCAAATTAACAATAAATAAACTATTTCAATTACTTTTTTAAAAAAAAAAAAATGTCCAACTTTTAGACGTTTTGCTCGGTTTTTTGAGTTTTTTTTCGATTTTAGTAGGTTTTTTTCTTCTTCTTCTAACCCACTTATTATGTATTGTTGTACGAGCTCGTAATCAATTACGGTAGAAAACATACATAAATTATTATAAGATAACCCATAAAAGAAAGAAAAAAATACGATAACTTAATACCAAATTTTTATATTATCGTTAAAAATTACGTTCTATGTTGGTTTGACCCTGCATTTTGTTTTACAAAGAAAATGATTTTTTTTTTCCTCAACCAAATAAAATGAAAAATAATACGAACGAAAAAAAAAAAAAAAACAACAAAAAAACCCTTTTTCTCATTCCTCGTTTTACAACATCACTTTTTTTTTTTCAAATACTTAATTATTTTTTTTCTTTCATATATATATATACAATTTTAACGATATTTTTCGTTTACTTTTCTTATAATTAATGAAACATTAAAACCTACGAACACAAATTTGAAGAAGACGTTTAACACTATACATGTATTTATAATATTATATAATGTTGGTTCTTTTTGCTTTGCAAAAAAGAAACAACAATAACAAACAACAAGAATTATCATCATCATCCATTCATTCATATATTCTTCAAGTACCTGAATTTGATCACACTCGAACAAAAATTATTGCCCTTCCCTCTCCCCACATATTATCATTTCTTAGGGGATATTTTCCTTTAAAAATTCCCCTCAAAAAATATTGCAAACAATCTTTTTCTCTATCTTTTTTTATTATTTTTTGAAATAATTTTTCTCTTTTATCATTATTATGATTGGGGAGAATTTGAAATAGAATAAGGGGGGGATTGAGGAGGAAGAAGGTTGGAGAGTTGCTCTTTGAGCATTGGTATTTTTTTTTTGAAAAAAAACGAGATGAACACATGTTAAAATATAAATAGGAGAAAAAAATTGATTTTTTTTTCTTAATTAAGGTATATTCGAATACCACATTTTAGGGTTTATTTTGGTGGTGGTCCTGCTGTTTGTCTACTCAAACAACTTTCTTAACCCAGCTTTTTTTTTTTTTTTTTGAAAGTTACTTTCAAAAGAAATTTTTACATGTTATTTTCATGTTGGTTATCTTTAAAAATAAACTTTATATGATACTTTGAAATTGTTTTAAAAAAAATCTGTGTTTTGCAAATTTTCCAAAGTTTATTTTTGAAGATAACACAACGTGAAGATATCTTTTTACCTTTTTTACTTTTCTACTTTCTATCACACTTTGAATTTTTTTTTCTTCTTCTTAAGATGCATTGAATAAAACTGGGTAAAGAAAGTCGTAAAAACCCTAAAATTTGCGGCCAATTAGCACTTAAACAACACCGTTAAAGTTTTGTTGTTATTATCCGATGTCCATTATTATATCATCAGATCCAAAATCAAGATTCCGTTGCTAAATGTTTATGAATACTTGAATTTTGGCTATGTTGATTTCGTTTCTTTTGTGACGAAAAAATCTTATTGCAACCGTTCACAGTACATCGAAACATTTCTGGAAGGTGAATTTTTTCGTAATGGTCCTTAAGAAGCACTCCATCCTGAAACCTCTTGTGACAAAACTTACATGGGAAGTTCCCGTTGGCATCGGGACTAGGCAGGTCATCTTCCAGACTGTAGACGAGATTATGCGACGAAGAGTTGAACATGTGGGTTGGCGGTGAAAGGCTCCTTGGAGTAACCGGTGTCTTCTCTCGTTCTCGAACACTCAGATCCATCTGAGTATCTGTTGTTGGTAATAGCAAACCACCGTGAATTGCTAAATGGTGGTGGTGATGGTGATTGTGATGTGGCGATCCAAAGTGATTGGAATTGTGGATGCCACGGTCGTTGTTATTTAGGATGGATTCTGCCATAGAGGTAGACAGTTTACTTTGGTACAGGTCGTTCATGTTAATTGGAAGAAGCGGTGCTTCACCGTAAATTCTCGACAAAAATTCGTCTCGTAATGTCTGATTACCTGCCAATGAAGCAAAAGCAATACTCTTTTCAAAGAACGATTTTTCTGTCGTCGACAGAAGTTTTCGATGCAAATTTAAATTTGCGCTGTGTCTGTCACGACTTCGTTTCGAAGGGAATGCGGCATTGCAACCTTCGACCGTACACTTATGCATCAGTTTTAGATGAACGTTTTGATAGTGTGTTTTGACGCCAAAATGATTTTGAAAGATCTTGCCACATGCCGTACATCTTCTGGGGTTGTCCTTGTCGACTGGTACATCCATGCAGCCCATCAATCCCGAATCACGAAAGGACGGCATTCCCGGTAGAGGTTGAGACTCTGAAAGTGGCGACTCTGGACTGGATCTCCCCGTTGTACCCTGGTGTTGAAGATCCACGCTGCCCGACATGGTAGAATCCGGCAACCTCGGACTGGTGGTGTCACGGAAGCCATCGCCTTGTAGTCCGTGCATCGAAGACAGCGGCAGGTGGAGGGCACTCGGGATCGGAGATGTGTGCAGGTTGACAGCTCTGAGAGAAAAGTGACTAGAATCGCCAAAGTTGCCTTGAGAAAGTGACTCCAGGTGACGAAGGGCCGTTTCAGAAGACTCTTCAAATCCCCTGCTACCACCTACCGACTTTTTTGGTTCCTTATGTGTAGACCTCTTCCGTCCTCCGTCTTCATCTTCTTCGTCCTCTTCGCCATCTTCGACATCTTCATCGCCATCAGCTCCGCCCATGTCCTCGCCTGGTTCTCCCTTTTCTCGCTTGATCTTATCGGCTGGTATCAATGGTGTTACTCTTGATTTCAACTCTGGTTCATCGTCATCGTCGTCCAGGTCGTCGTCGTCTAGCATGTCCTTGTCGTCCAAGTCGTCATCGTCGTCATCAGTTTTTTCGTCTTTAAAGTCATCCGATTTTTCGGTACCGTTGTCCATACTGTCATTCTGAAGGAATGTGTCACTGGACGAGTCATCACTTGAAACATAATGGATGTCGCCTTCTTCAGTGATGGCGCACCTGGTTGGATTCAGACTTTTCCGTTTGCGTACTCCTTTGTTATTAGAGAACGATTCGTCTTTCCCAAGTTGACCACCACTGCTACCATTATCTTCACCGTCGTTACTAAATTCATCCATCATGTCATCTCCTTCGCTAAACCGTGATCGTTTCAGTTTGATTGGCAAGCCTTCATCGGTACAGACCAGTTGTCTGTGATGACGGGAAGGTGAAGGAGTACTTCGTGAAACATTTCCCGATAATCTTTCGTCCGTCGGAGATGGACTTCGACTTTGATCGTTCAGACTCGTCATATGATCTTTAGAATCTTCGTGTCCAAAACTGGACGGTGGCGGTGGAAGAGGAATGGGTCCAATAGGCATCAGAGATGAAATGTGGTGTTCGCCGTGGAATTTTAAAGGACCAAGAGGTGGAGGTACCAAATTTGGATTGATCAAGAAGGCCGGATGGTTGGCACTTGCCGATCTTCCGTCGTGTGGACTGATTTTTCGTCGTAAATGTGGCGAGTGCAATTTTGGATTTGGATTTGCACTGTGCCGATTACGACTTCTTCGTGAACTGAACATCATATTGCAGCCTTCGACCGTGCACTTGTGCATCTCTTTGAGGTGTACAGCACTGAAATGTATTTTGAGAGCACCTTTATCACAAAATGTCTTGAAGCACACTGTACACTGAACACGCTTCTTGCCTGATGGCTGACTCGATACGAAAGTACTCAGCATGTTCGTGGTCCAACGACGTTTCATGGGATTTGCTGATTTTCGAAGATGTTTCACTTTCTTGGTGGCATATATGGATTCTGTAGTGGCAGTTCGACTAAGGTTTAGAGCACTTCCAATAGTGTCGTCTTCTGATCCACCATCAGTTGCACTCAAGTCCGAATTGGCCAACACGGAACTGTTACTAGAATGCACGATGGATGTAGCGAGTGAAGGGATAGATGTTGATGGTGCCACTGGAGGAATGCCACTTGGTGGGCTGCTGTTGGTTGGTGGCAATGGTAGTCCACTGCCCGAACTAGACAACGGTGGGTGTTGAGGTGGTTGCTGCAGCTGCAATTGAGGTTGTTGAGGTGTTTGTTTGTGATGATGGTGCGATTCATGTTGTCGAGATTGGATGGAGGGTGACGACAATTCAGTTGTTGGTGGACGCACATCGGGACTGCTTCGATCTCGACGAAAGTCATAGGGTTGCATATTTTGTAGTCGATTAAGAGGTGAAATAGACAAAGGACTTGTACAGTTTACTGGTGATCCAAAACTTTGAGAACTGCCGTTTGGAGAAAGGTTCTGAACTGAACCAGTTGACGGAAGACGCAATAGACTTTTTGTTAACAGTCCATGAGAACTTTGTTGTTGTCGTTGTTCTTGTTGTCGTTCTTGTTGTCGCTCTTGTTGTCGTTCTTGTTGTCGTTGTTGTTGTTGTTCTTGTTGTTGTTGTTGTTGCTGCTGCTGATGTTGTTGTTGTTGTTGATGCTGCTGTTGTTGGTTGTGGTGATGGTGGTGGTGGTGATGATGGTGACCAAGTTTTCCACTGACAAAAGCGTCGTTATGCCGAAAAATTGTATTTGCCACCCGATTGGTCCTTTCAATGAACTTTTTAATGTCAGAATCTGTCCTTACTGGTTGCACAATATAGTCGTGACGTTCAGTACTTTCTTGAAGAAGAATCTGTTGAGTGATCGCTTTGGTCTCGCCAAAACGAAGAAACTGTTGTAGAATGAGTGGCTCTTCGTCTCGAGTAGCCACTGACCACTTGTCCAAAACGTTTCCTTGAGAATCCTGTAAAGAGAAATAAATAATTTTTTTTAGTTATCTTAAAAATGATCTACTTTTTTTTTTGAATACAAATCAAATCGTGAACAAAAGTTGAAACAAAAACTTGCATAATCTTTTAAAGAAAAATTTGCATCATTGTATTAGAACGATAATCTTACAAATAAAACATGATGTCATTTTCACTAAATATAGATGCTATGACATGCCACGACATGCACACTATGCCATGACATTTTTATGATTTTCAAATTGTTATTATTAAAACATTTATTTTTAATTATATCTTCGTGAAAACATCTACAATTCTAGTTTTTAACAAATATCAAATTTTTTTCTTACTGTTGTTTGTGTACTACTGTTGTTTATAGTCAAAAACCACAATCCAGTTAACAACAAGCATGCAGTAGGTGAGCCTAACCCACTTACCCACCTAGTCCTAAAGACCCACAAAGCCCGCCATTACCATGTGGCCCACCAGAAACACGAGGTCCGCAAAGAACACTAGGACCATATAGCCCACGAAGCCCACCAGGACCATGAGGATCTGCAAAGCCCATGGTTTATTTTCAAAAATTGCTAGCCCAGACCCATGGCATTTATGTAGGTCCCCTACAGTATGCTGTAACTGCCATCAGTATCAGGGAAATGTGTGCATGTGCTGAAAAATTGTTACAGTATAAAATCCTCCAAAAAATCGTTATTCATCGGTTTAGTTGTTGAGCATGTGTGGCATTGTTAAGCATTATTATTATAAAGCAAGTCATTGTCGTTTATAAGTGAATTTTTCTATGTGTGAAACATTTAATGAATGCAAATAGTTTCAATTACGAGGAGGCCCTGTAAATTTCGCGCGACCGACCAGTCACTCACTCATAGTCCGTGTAAAATTTGTTGTGAACATGAAGTAAATTGACTGTCTCTCTCTCTCTCTCTCCGTCGTTGTCTTCAATTTTTTTTTCCATAATTGAATGGCGGCGGTTGCCTTTGAGCAGATTTAGATACACAATATATTATATTCTATATGGGCGACGTGTTCATTTTTCTAAAACACTTTCACAATACCATTTTTTTACCCTCTTTTCTTTCTTTCTTCGTACATGAAACTTAAATTTAATTTAAATATTATTAATAATAATCATATACGCTATTACATTCTTATTTTTTTTATTTGGTATGTGTGTCGTTTTCATGTTGTGAAAGGGGGTGGAGGAGGACCATGAAAATGGCAATGACGGTTAAGAAAAATGTTATTTTGAGGGGAAAAAAATATTATAAAAAAAAGGTTGTGCGAAATTATTTGAAATTTTCCGTTTTTTATCTTGTGTTATTTTTTTTTTTTGTTACAAAGATCAAATCAATTTGATATTGTAAGTTATTCCATCTTAGAAATAAATCTCTTGAGGTATGAGAGGGGGGGGGGTTGTTGGAAAGTCAAAATTATCTAATGGTTTGTGCTAATAGTAGATAAATTGGAGAAATTGCAAGTTAGAAGAAATTGTAATTATAATTGCGGCAACTTGTGTATTGGTTAGGGGGTTATCATCATCATTTGGCATTCTACTCTTGTACTGACAACCAACAAAAAAAAAAATTAAATATCAATGTCCAAATACGTGATATGCAGTATATTATATATTGTAACAAAATTAGAGAAAGACATTGTTATTATTATTGTAAGCGTGTTTGGGGATAATTATAAGTTAGAAAATATTCAATGTAATGAATTGCCAGGAATTGGCAAAATACTCTTTATTTTGAAAATGCATTTTTGATTTAGATGAAATTATTCCGATTGTATTATTCTGTTTTTTTTTTCAAAAGTAAAACGAAGAGAAACTTGAAAGTGTTTTAGAAACTAGAAGGGTAAACTCAATCACTTGAGCATATTTTTATGTTGAAATGATACAACTTTAAGCAGATGATGTTTTTTGAAATGTGTCTATAAAAAGTTTTATTTTGTAAAATATCAACATGAAAAAAACTTTTTAAGTGATTCATTCAGCTACCGTTCTAGTTTCTAGCACACTTTCAATTTTTCTTTAGTGTTATTCTTGAAACGTTAAATAATTAATAGTTCGAAAATCAGCTGTTTGTAAAACAACTTGAATACAAAAAAATTGTGTATTTAAACACAATTTAGAAAAAGCCTTACTTACAATTACGACACACATGAGTTAAATGAATTCAAATTAAATGTGTTTAGGTGAGTTATGCGGAATCCAGTTAAGGACATGAACCCAAATAAAAATTGACTTTATTATTAATATTTTAAAATTGAAATACTAAATCAATATTTTGTCAATAGTTTATATAATTATATTTAAGTATTAACTCAATATTTTGAGATTATTAACTGAATAAATTGAATTCGACATATTGTCCATTTGACCATCACAGGGTTCTGTAGCACGTGTTTAATATTTAAATGCATTTAACTGTGTATGTGTGTCGAGGGTATTACAATTACGACAAGGACCCAAAATACAAATGAAACTAAACCATTTACTTCCAATAGAAAATTCTAAATACTTTAATTGATTTTATTAAATTATCTTGTATTTTGTATTGAAAAACTTACATGAATTAGTTTTATTTTAGATTTCAGGTGCAATTTCAGATGTATGTGTGTATATATTGCAGACAGGCTGAGTCAGCTCTGCTCACAATCTAATCATATTAATTGATATTCATTATAATGTTTTTTTTTTCTTGTTGATTAGTTTTCTATTATCTTATTTTTATTTTCTGGAAACATTTTAGTTACACAGAAATGTTCACTCAAAACAATTTAAATTGATATGGCCACTTTCATAGATGATGAATGAATGTGTGATTGATATTAGTTCACACTCTCAAAATAAATTAATTTCATATTCAAGCAAGAAAGTAATTTGCTTTGAAAAAAAAACTTATGGTAAAGACTCTCTCTCTCTCTCTTTCTTTCTTTCTATCTTTAATATTACTAAAGAAACAGTTTACTTTTTTTTCTAATAATAATTAGATTGAAGATCACGAGTCCCCTCTGCAGGGCATATTACATATAAAATATATATACACATCTAGGTCTCTCGCTCTATATATATTTATATATATATTTATATATATATTTATATATATATATATATATATTTATATATATATATATATATATATATATATATATATATATATATATATATATAATATACATTAGACACAGAAGCCACACAAAACACTCAATAGAATGCCATAGTAAGCACATCTAATGGAAATTTTATTATTATTATATAAAACAATACATGCAGATCATGTGTTTTTTGAGACATAAATAATGGAGTATGTTTGTGAAGAAACACACAATTCCATAGATGTATGTACATGTATAGGCCTATACTTACATATTACATTGTACAGTGAGAGAGAGAGAGAGACATACTTGACTCCATGGGGGAAGTTATATTGCACTCAACTTTGTATAATTAATCACTTATTGCAAAGGACTTATTGTGGTTAGATATTGTTTAGATTTTTTTTTTGTTAAAAAAAAGTGTAAGCTTTTATTTTTAAGAAAAAAATTGCCACAATAGATAAGGGCCCCTCGGTATTGCTCTTGTGTTTTTTGTTGTTGTTGTTGTTGTCTTTGCAAAAGTTCTTTTCTTTTCATATCTAAGGCGGTTTTGCTTGCTGCCTTTCAAAACTGGCATTCACACAATACATATACACACCAAATTCATAGAAGATCTTATAGTGTTTGATGGTGATGGTGATGATGATGATGATGATGAATAAGAAAGGCATGCAAATAAATTATGTAGTGATCAATGCACCCAAACTATTTACAAGTAAAAGAAAGCTAAAAACAAGGTAAAAAAAAGGTGTCTTAGAAAATTTCAAACAACACAAAAGTGTATAATAATACTTCAGAATGTTCATTTTGTAGATTAGGTGGGTAATAAGTAGTGGGTTTGCCTTGTGGATTGGATGCTGTTTTTGTTGTTGTTGTGCCAATAGAATGGGCAACAGTCGCGGTAACATCACAAACAAACAAAAAGAAAACACGTTTGTTGCAATTTGTGCGACACCAAGTATGTTTTATATAACAATAATATGTAATAAAAGTTACCTGAAGTATGTATCCTCTGGCGTAGTCTTCGTAACCCCATCCAAAGCCTTGTAAAACTTGTAAGACTTCTTCGTGTTGAAGTACCGAGAAGAGCCTGTCCAGTAAAATCTTGAGGCGAATGGGTGTTGCTTGACAACCGTACAACATAAGGCTTGCAATATCAAACACAACATTCGGTTGTACTATCTCCACTTGGTTGCAGTTGAACATGTGACGAAAACCCAGTTTATCCAAAGCTGCGAAAAGAAAAAAAAAACAGAAAAATATGAAACTTCATGAAATTTCAGACATAATTAATAATAAATGTTAATAAAGTAATTTTAATAAGAATTTCATCTTGCACAACATCTTTAAGTCATTTAGTGTGTAAACGCCGCTCAAACTCTGGTTATTCTGTCTTTCAGGAGCAACAATAAGAAAAACTTGAAAGTATTTTAAAAACTAGAAGAGTAGATCAATCACTTCAATTATTTTCATGTTGATATCTTTTTATAAGCTTATAACATTTTTGCCATTTTTGCCAATAAAACGTTTATTTTGAGAAGATATCAACATGAAAATACTATTAAGTGATTCTTAGCTATGCCCATTCTAGTTTCTAACACACTGTTAATTTCGTTTTAGTGTTGCTCTTAAAATAACACATTTTAACCGGATTTTATAATGGTCATTGCTACAGAATGTTCAAGTACAACTTTGACAATCTTCAGTCTTGTTTGGTACAAATTTCTAGATATATAAAGTGCCTGTAATTTTTTTTTTTCAGAAGCAATATTTAAGATAAAAATTAAGACTTTATTAGAAACTAGAATGGTAGATAGTAATGCTAAAAGTATTTTTTGCTGATGCCATCTTAAAAAAAACACTTTAGATTGCAGTTTTTCTAATTAATAAATTGACATAAGATTTAAAAAAAAACATTTGAAGCTTGAGTACAGGATTTTTAAACTGGATCCTTGTTGGGGACCCTCTCTACCTTTTTCTCAAGTGGGATTTGAAAATTAGATGGGAGTTTAAATGGAGGTTCAGCATATCACTCCTTGTCACCAAAGTTGACAGGATTCGTTTTAAAGTCACGTCTAACATAAAAGAGAGGCGAAATTAACTTTTTTTTTTTCAATGTTGGTCTACGTGTGATGGTTTTCTTTGAATTTTTCCCTTTGTCTTCATCATCATCATCATCATCATCATCATCATCTGTCGTTGTTAAGGCCTACTTTTCTAGAAAAAAAACGTCCCAAGTCTGACTGACCATTTCAGGGTTCAACTCCACATGAAAAAATACCTGCTTAATTACAGGCTTTCTTGAGCTCATCTCTTCTTAAGCTGTCACACGTGTCATGGTGAATTTATGCCAATCCTACTTTTTTTTTAAAGTTTCACCTTTCTTGCATTTTTCTTTAGTCTTTTTAAAACTCAACGTTTACGCCTTTTTTAAAAAAAATTCTTAGATTTTGATTCAACAATTTACAAGTTAATTTTTTTTTGTTATTCAAACCATTCTGAGGAATTTTGAGAGAACAACAAAAAAAATGTGTGAAGAGCTACTTAATCTTAAAACGATGATTGTCTAGTAGTAATTTAATGTTTCTGATGTGATGATTACAAAAAAACTGAAACAAAATATTTCAATAAATAAGAAGATTTAAATAAATTATAAAAAAATTCCACATGAATTGAAAAAAAAAAAATTTTCCGAAAATTTTTTTTATATTTCATTTTGGTTGTAGTAAAGTGGTGTGCTCTCTGATTGATAATAACTTGAGCTTTCATTATGAATTATATACTTCTTAATTATTTCTTTAAAAATATGAAATAATTATTATGAAGATTCCGGAAGCTTTCCATATGTATATGAAAATACAAGCTACTGGAAAGACAAAAAAAAATCTCTTAAGTTGATTGTTCCGGTCTTTAAATGCAATTTGCACGGATTTTAATTCCATGCTATACAGGTCATTGTTTTGCTATGTTTTTTTTTCTTCTCTTCTTCTATTCTTGTTAATTTAAAATAATTGAAGAAGAACTTCTAGAGAAACACTTGTTTAAATATTTAAGAGGTTTTATCAATTTTGCTCAAGCTTTTTGCCAACAATACAAAATCTGCATTATGTAAATCACCATATGCATAATCTTAAATGGAAGAATTTTTCTGGATGCAGAATATAATTAATATGCATAGGCCGATATAAAATTAGGTAGACCACATGGGGGCTTAATTTCAACTTTATATATACAATAGCCTACCTACACATATATACAAGTATATATTCATATCAAAGCTGGATTGTTAATTTTCTGTGACTGTATTATACAGCATATATTTGAAAGTATTAATGATCTTAAAAACTAAGTAAATGTATTGTTGTTGTATACATATATAGGAAAAGTGTGGTTTTCATGTGTTCACGTTTTACTTAAAAGTTGATAAATGGGATTTTATGGCACATACAAGTGCATTCTTAATGACTATATTGTTATATCTGAAGCCAATTTACAGTGGATTTTGTCCCGATTCTCACAAGTGATGCTTGACCTCAAGTGCTATAGGTGTTCTCTATTCACAACTATAAAGAAAAGACCACAAGTTTCACCTTTTTTTTTAGTAGGTCCAGAATTTAAGCCACGAATGAAAAACCCAATTATAAAGAAATATGGCCTACAAGTATAGTTAGATCTATAAACTTACAGGAAGATTCGCAAAAATGAATTAAATGATATTTGGTTATGTCGAACTAGAGCTACTTTTTGTACTTGTTAAGTGCATTTGTTTAAATTCTGATTTTGTTGATCTGCAACACTTTTTTTTTTTGCAAATTAAGTTATAATTAGTGAATTTCTTATTTACTGTTATGTCAGTTTAATCACATACTTTTTTTCTGTCTGAGACTCTGGACTTTGCATTTTGTTTCTTTCTTCTTAATTTGTCATGTTGTTTGTCAAGTTCCATTGTAGAATAATACTACAGAGAGATTCTCTCTGTAGTATTATTCTACATATTCTCTCTGAGAGAAAGATGTTTCCCTACATTATGTATATTTTGAACTAAAATATAGATATATATATATATACATGTATATACCTATAGTGCCTACAAATTCAACTCTGTAGGTCTTTACTCAGTATGTGTAGATCTATTTGTTATATAAAGAATAAGCTGCACAAGACCATTAAAATGACATTGCAAATGAAGATCTAATTAAATTTGCAATAGCCCCAGTGTGTTCTTCTATGTACTGAGATGCATACAACCACCATTGGCAGTGTTTTTCACATTAAAAGGATGTTGGATGGAAAGTGTAGTGAATAATTGATCACTGTGGGGTTAATTTATGGCATTCAAGTGTTCCTATGTGTGTCGATTGACTTCTTCTTCAGTATATATATATATATATATATATATATATATATATATATATATATATATATATATATATATATATATATATATATATATATATATTGGTGGAAAATTGGAGTGAAGGGAAGATGACTTTTTGTCAATAAGCAATGTCGTATAAAGCTTTTTTTAAATATATATTTTTTTTATTAATAACCTTCTCTTCTACCTCCCTTTTTTGCACTTAACCTAATCAGTTTTTTTTTAAAAAAAAGTTGTGATTACAAATTTATAATTATAAATTTGTATGTTTTGTTATTAATTTCAACATTTTTATTTTACTCATAATTGTGAGTGATATAGACTAATGTAGTAATATGTATTATATTGGGCTCTGGTGTCATTTTCTATTTCTGTACTTTGTCTATAAAGGGGTGATTACACCAGCTATTGTTCTTGCGAAATTTACTACAAGAAATAAGTAAAAAAATGGTTGTGAATCTTGCACAATTTATTGCAAACAGCAAACAAAGATAATAGTTTTCTACAAGTAATGAACTGGAAACTACTGCAAGTCTTGCAAGAATATTATCAAATTGGTAATTATAATTTATTTATGAATATATATAGCTGTAAATATTGCTAGTGTGATATTGCCTTAAGTGTGTTTGTTATTGACTGAATTGTGTCATACATATATATAGTAGTGAATATAATAAGACTTCGTTTGAAATGACTTATTATTGGAACAACTAACTACCAAGAACAACAGCATCTGTATTTAAATAAATGGTTTAACACCAGAGAAATCCAATTAACATCTATTTTGAAGACACTAAAAGCAGATGTTTATTATGTAGATGATGTGTGTAACACGAACACCACCAATACTAAAAAATACAAAAACTTAAAACTCATTTGTTAACTTAGTAACAACAACAACAACAACAACAACAACAAAGGCAGTGAAAAATGTCACACATTTAAAATGTACAACGCGTCTTCTTTTTTTTTATACATTCATTATTTAAGTCACTTTTTTTTCTATTCATTTTATTTATATCTAACTAGTCAATCAATCAATCTTTGAAGACAGTTATTTTCTATTTCGTTTACTTCTTCTATATTACCTGAATCGTTTCTACTGTGTTGGAAGCAATAATATGCGTGCAAAAAAAGGGGTTTTCAGGCAGTGATTTCCTGTCTATGCCGGAAGGCGGCGCTCGTGCGTGCCAAAATTACATTTCACTATTTTATTGCATTTTTTTTACTTGAATAATTGATGCAATGAATCAGATGCTGTTGGATTTTCATTATTGGTTTTTTTGTGCTCTTGTGTGATTGTGAAAGGGGGGCTTACACAATAAAGAATATACACACACACACACACAGATGGATGGACCCACTTAAATCATTTCATACAGAAAGTTGTTCTATAATATACATGGTATGTATGCAAAAAATGTAAAAATGTGATGAGTACAACATTTGAAAGAAAGGAAAATGAGATTTGTTTTTTTTTTGGTGGCAAGAGTTGCAATCATTTTTTTAAGGAGTTGGAATGAATCTTATGGTTTGAAATGTTGATGATCTTTAGGGTACTAGTATGCATATACAGGTATATATAAGAGAAAGAGATTGGGTTGGTGAGGCATTATCAGGTGAAGATGCATTTTGATTGCTAAGAAGCAAATACTACCACTTGTCAGCCACCAGCATCCATTCATTTATTATTATTTGCAATATGGCATATAGTAAAAATCAATGGCAATTTTATCATATAAAAAAACACAGAATTGACTGTTGAAAAATACCTATTTACAACTGAAAACGTGTGTTTTTGGTTTAATCTAAAAAAAAAATAACATTACAAATACAAGAGGGACTGTCATATTTGATGGTTTTGTGCATGTGTTTGGTGCAAATTTGAAATACATTCCTAAACACTAGTGTTAATCACACCCTTACCTACACTTATGAGTAGGAAGAAGGTATGACCCCCCATATTCAACACCAACACATAGATAACAATAGAACCATCAATTTGTTTTGTATTGTCCACATGATTATAATCAATGAAGAAAAAAAAAATCTAAAGACAGGACAATACATATGTACAATGTATATAATATAGGCTACACGCGTTCACACTATTATAGTGATATTTATCCATTGTGAATTTTAAAATCCTGTGGAGATCAGAAAGGTGGAAATAGAGAGAGAGAGAGAGAGAGAGAGAGAGAGAGAGAGACATACACACCAATATATTAAAACTAAATTCAAAGAACAGGAGGTAATGAATGTTGCTACATATCCCGGTATTATATACACGGATTTTTGTTGTTGTGTGTCGATATTGTGTATATGAGTTTCTCCCCCACCCCCCTCGCCCACCCCTCATTATTATGATGATCAGAAAAAATATATATATATATATATAACACTACTCACAAATTTCCACCTTCTTCTCCCCTTTTTATTTTCACCCCTGGTGTTGTTCAGTTTTCAATGGGTTACACCTCCGAAAAAATGATACTTAATTTGAGAGATGTGCCAATAGGTTGTTATTAGTTTTCATTCTCAGTGACGCTGAATTGCTCACACAAATGATCAACATCCTGTTAAGATATATATATATATATATATATATATATATATATATATATATATATATATATATTACCTATATACTAAGAGGGGCCATTTATGTATGCAAGTTGTAATAATAATTGTACTACCATGATTTCACATTTGACATTGACTATAACAATTTTTTTTGTTTCCTCTCTTTCTCTCTCTTGGTTCCTGTTTGTATTTTTTTGTTCTTGTTGTTGTTCTTTCTTTCTTTCTCTCTGGTTTGCTGCTGTTTCTCTTGTCCAGCTGTGAATTATGACCAGTAAAGGTGACCACAAAGTCCCATCATTATATCTCATTTGTTACATTGTAAAATTTTTTTAAAATTTTCAGATTCGCTCAGCTGATGATGATTATTTCCCGTTCACAGGCAATAATATTAATAATAATTGTTGAAATTCTATGTCGTAATTTGCCTGTGTATTGGCTAATCTACAAGAGTGTACTCTGACATACTCAATTGTTGCAAAAGTACCAATGTTGATATTATTAAATTGTGATTATCTCATTGTCCAAAAAGAGATTCCACAGATGATGATGATGATGATGATGAGGAGGAGGAGGAGGAGGATAATGATGATGATGCTTTAAAATCCTTAAGGGGTTCTCTTTATTATGTATATGTCTTCAAGTTGTGGTCTACATTGTCGACCATAAAAGCACACATTCATTGTCCACAGTTGGCAGTCAGAAAAATGATTGATGTCCCTTCATTGTTTGTAAAGTGGTATTTCAAATAAAAATGAAAGTTTTTGGTTAAACCAAAAAGAAAATAAAAGGAAATGGACTTCTTTTAGTTAAATTGTTTATATTTAGTCAAATCAGTTTAAATCGTAGTGATGGACGTTAAGCAGTTCATCGCAAACAACTTCTATGATTTTTATTTGAAATCTATAAAAAATAGAGGTGGGACGAATCCTAAATTTTCTCGAATCCGAATCCTAATAGGTTCTCGAATCCATCGAATCTCTGGAATCCTTCATATAAGAATCATATATTATTCATTAAGAAGATACAAATAAATGAAATAATATTAAATATGAAATTATTAATAAAAAAAACAAGTGTGGCACTCAGGGTCGCCACAAGGTGATCCATTGGTGATCCGGGTACCACCGAAATTACAACAATCGTCGGTTTTTTTTATAGTGAACACGCTTCTATTGGATGCCAGTAGAGTTAAAACTAATTTTACCAAATTTTTAACAGTTTTTTTTAAGGTTAGGATTCGAAAGATTCGAAAGACGAAAAAAAAAAGCGCGAAGATTCGAGTTTTCGAATCTCGAATATTTTTCAAGATTCGCGGGATTCGAGGATTCGAATGTCCCATTTCTAATAAAAACAATTCTAAAAATATAATTTTCAATCTTCATTATCTTTTAAAAGTAAGAACTTTTTGATGAAATCTTTTGAGACACATTTTGTGACATTTGCTCCTGTGTGGTTTCTTTATCTAATGTTGTAATTATCCAATTCAGATCAGAATAGTGTGATCACTGATCACACTGATTAGGTGGGTTTTTTTTATATTCTTCTAGTCAGTTGTTTTAGTAATCCCAAAAGAGAGGTATGTATAGGTTTTTTTTTTAGTTGGTTTTGTTTGACTCTTTATTACAGTCATAGGGAACTGCTCTTTGGGATTTGTGTTCTTGATGGATAGATCAGATAGCTGTTATATGGGACTTCAATCCTGCATGTGTATATGTGATTAATGAAGCTAATTACCACGGACTCACTTTTTTTTTCTTCTTCTTTCAACTCTCAAATTCTCACTTGGTTTAATAATTAAGCCATCACTGGATCTGTTATCCCAGAGGATGTCTACTCTAATTGTTGAGTTTGACGGTTTCTAGTCTCTAGTACACTAGTCTATAGTCGCAAATAACAGTGGGTAAAATTGATTTTTGTATAATGTGTTGCATTAGTAAGTATACTGCTCACTGTTTGTGTGTGTTTATATTGTATGTGACTAAGTATGTTTACATTGTAAGTTTAAAGTTTAAACTATATGAGTATAAATGCTACCATTAAGGTAGAAATTAGTTATTCTACTTCTACAGTATTAAAACAATTACATGTCAGTTTATGTAATGTTGTTAAGGCTTATTTAAATAGGCAGTCTTTGCATATTGAATAAAAAGTAGTTCAAAATTAGAAAACCTATTCTGAATTTAAGATGACTAGGCAATGTATAATTAATACCTAAAACAACAGGCCAATCTAGATGGGATGGGAGTTAACAAAAATTGATGGGACCTGAGGGACTAATGGGATCCATGGGACTGATGGTATTCAAGGGACTGATGTGACCTTAGGATGGGACCACATTTTTTTGCTACTTTCGGTCTCTAGTACAGACTAGTAGTTAACAAATCTAGTTATTTAACTGTTGGTTTACACGTGTCACTCAATTCGTACATATGCAGTCTTTTTTCTACGCAAAAGAAATGAGAGTTAACCTTATAATTTAATCAATATTATAAGTGTTAATCTCAATTTTAGCTTATATAATTTGTATCCATGGCGTGGGAGGTCGAAGGGGTTAGACTATGGAGGTCATCATCCTGAAATAGATTTTAGTAATTTCTACCATGCCGACGTTTTTTTTAAAAAGAAATTATATGCACATAAAATTGATAGGAATCATTTCACAAAAAAAATGAGTGATTTTTTTATTGTTCATGTTTTTTTTCTCTTCTTTTACCTTTTCTGTAATAATCTATATATATGTATCTGTATAGAGGTGCAAAAGCAACAAAATTGTGCTCACAGGTTACGGCTACGTGGGTGTGCAATTACGGTGATGACGGTATTCTAAGAATCCATCACGACTGTGTGGAACTGATTGCATAGTATATTGCCGTAGAAGAAGTTAAAATAAAAGAAAAAACAGAGCATAACACGAAGAAACAACGGCACAAAAATATTAGAGCAAATTGAACTTTTAAATAGCGTGAAAAACATTGCCTTCAGGTGTAAACTGTCTTTCAGGACCTCCTCCTCCTTCTCCTCATCCTCATCGTATTCTTCCCTCAAACTCAACTTGAAATACAACTTGGGTTTCATTTAATAGACTTCAAAAATCGATGTGAACTGATCTTGAAAAATTTCTCAAGATATGAATTGTGTCAATAAATGCAATGAGGGAGGGTTTTTTTTATAGAAAAAACAAAACAAATTTCATTAAATTTTTTTTTGTTTAAAAAACCTTACCAAAGTTAGACCTAAAAAAATTTAATATTAACTTATATATTAAAGGAAGAATTTCATGTGACACTAAAGTTTCAATTAAAAGATTTAAAAACTAGGGTTGGAATACACAGAGCACTTTTCAACTGAAAAGAAAGAATGCGAAGGTTGTTAGGTTGTGGTTGCAATGTGGTGTAATGTATTTCCTATGGAAAAACTCAAAGTCGTTGGTCGGTTTTGGCGACAACCCGACTTCATTTTGCAATCGAAAAGTGGCCAAAAAGTGGTCTGTGTGCCAAGCGCCTAACGCTTGTTTAGACATAAACGTTCATTTTTATTTCTAAAGTTCAATCTCTAATTAGGTGAAATGTACACAGTGTTACATATTGTTTCAAATAAAATCAAATGTACAGAAATATGAAAAGTTCTGAGTGTTTTGGATGGAATTTTTTGGAGAAAAAAAGTTTGAACAAACATTTTGCGAGTTCTTTCGTTGTACATATGTAAATCAACTGTAAATGGAGCATTAGGTGATCATTTTGTTTGATTATGCCTGATTCACAGTGTAAAAAGAATGTGGATTTTTCTTGATGAACAGTATGATTTTTAATAAGAAATCACTGAACTCATTGAGGTCTTATTTGATATTGTTGATCTAATTAAATATTTATTTACAAAACCAAATCTGAAAATGAAGGAAGAAAAAATGTGGGGTTTGTATATTGGGTGTGTACTGCAAATATAGAAAATGTATTGATAAGTAACCCAATTTGAATTACGAAAAACTGACTGTATAAAGAAAGGAGTAGAGATAACAAATAAATGGCCCGCAGTTTTCAATCATATTGAATATGGAGCATTTGAATATGGCACATTGTATATGGAGCTTTAGAGACAAGAAAGATCATCAATAGGGCTGGCTGGGCCACATTAGAATATAAGCTCAAATATACGAAGTTGAATTCATTGTGTATTAGCTGTCTTCTTCAATGTTTTCTGACCCACATAAATTCAATTCTTGAGCTTTTCTGAACTGCTGTTGTTGTTGCTTTTTTTTTTCTTCTTTCGGTTGTTATAGACTGTATATTTGTGTAAATTGTCTGGTTGTTTATATATTTTGTGATTTGCTGTCTGTCTCTCATCATCATCATATTCCATTGCTATATATTCTTCTCTAAAACACCCTTCCAATAACACTTCTTTTTTTTATTTCAGCTTGTCATTGAGGGAGAATCATATCCCTCTTTCGAAATGTTGATCATTGATCAATATTTTGCAATAAAACGTCATCTTTTTTTTTACATTATTTATACATTCCCAATTATTGGATTTACCTGTGAATGCACAGATGTCTCTCACATCCCATCATTTACTCTCCTCATCATCATTGAAGACATTGGCATGTCCTTTTCTTTATATTTTATCACTTTTAAATTCGTAACTATTTTTCTTCTCCTAAATTTCTCAAACGTTACTAAAAGGGAGGGAGTAGTGGTCATATGTTATTTTATGTTGTCTTACACAGAAAATAAATTCACTTTCTGATTTTTTTTTTCTTCATAATTATGACCCGAAATCTAAGAAGATAACTTATAGGCACTTTCACTTTATCTTGAATCTACTTATCAGAGTTTCAACTCTAGACAAACCCTGTTTTATTGAGTGCCATTGAAAAGGCGTTTTCTGTGAACATTGTAACCTGGTATTGCTCACTTATTCAAGAGTGTTCAAGTTGAGTTTTAATTGCAAAGTTTTCTTCTTGAATTTAGGATTATGATTGACTCGTTGAATTCAACTCATAAATTACACTGTATCCATTCTATTCTATAATAACATACAAACAAAGAGAACAACAATTCTTGCTACCAGAAAAAGGATCCGAACACATTTACAAGATCAGTTTTTGCCACTTTAGAGAAAACACAAACAGCAATTTTTTTTATCATATTTTAAGATAGGTTTTCATAAATTGGCAATTGCCTTTCATGGCAATATATGGTGCAATGAACTTGAAAAAAAAAAGATTGTGAACAGTGGTTTTTTTTTTCTTCCTTTCTTTTTTTTTTTCTTTCTCTCCTCTCTTGTCTCCATTGAAATTCATATATAAAGTGAGGGAGGGCCACCCTGATGTTTTTCTGTCTATATTTCTCAGCAAAGCCGGTCTTGTGCACCACCACCACCACCGCCGCCATTTCTTTCTTGATGGCCACCCTCAATCTTTCTTCATCATCATCATCATCATCTTCTCCTCCCATCTCATTTCATTCTCTGGAACTCTTGAATCTTTTTTAAGAGTCTGTGTGTGTTCACATAATATAATATGACCCGTTGTCCTGCACCACATGACTAATGACAAGACCTAAAATGTAATTACGTCTGTTGTAAAATCTTGTTTCGAATGTTGTAACAGCAAAGAATTTTCTTGAATAATTAATGGTATTCCTCACATGGCATTCATTAATTAGTCAATTGTCATGACTGTGTATGTGCTGTACATTTTGTATATGGTTGATGGTCGCGGTTTTGTCTTTGTCTACAGCTACTTACTGATGAAAGAGTGAAAAAGAGGGAATGGAGAGAAGCAAAAAAAAGAGACATCCCTCTCTCTCTTATGATAAAAGAGGGCAACTATGGATAGAGTTAGTTGTAACATGCTTAGAAGGCAGACCAAACCTGAAGAAGAAGAAACTTAACTAAATGGTTTTTCTGTACTTGTAATTGTTATTGTGTAGAGTGATAGAAAGTGGCAGAAGATTTTTTTTTCTTTCTTTCATTCCTTCATGTTAACAGATTAAGTCGCAAATTCATGAGATGTTGTTGTAGTACCTATTTTTTTTTTCTTCTACAAAGACAATCTATTTTTGTCAGACTTATATCAGGTAAACAACATGGAATTTAAGAAAATGGACTTGGTGAAATTATACATCTTAGCTGAATTTTTTTTTTATAGTATCACAAATTTAAAAAAAAAAAACTTAATAAGCGACGTATTTCGACAGTATTCAACCAAAAACGATGTTGGTAATTGGTTTGGTGTTTTTTAGGTTTGATCAGTTCAAACCTAAAATGTCCTTCTAGTTTTTTCAGAGTATGTGTTCGAAATTAGAATAAGAGAATATGCTATTACATAGGGTCCGTATTTCACTAAATAAACCATTAAGTAAAATACGACCTTATGTAATAGCATATTCTCTTAAGTCAAATCTATTGCTAAACTCTTCAACTTTTACCAGCACTACCTTTGACTTAGCAGTCAATATATGAATATGACGTCATACAATGATACACACTGAAATTTGATCTTTTTCAGTTTCAAACTCTGATAACAATTTCTATCTATTCCATGAGCAGTTTATTTTCAATCACATTTTCAATTTGTATTTGAAATTCTTAGGAAAAATCTTCGACAAGACTGGCTATAGTCATGTTAACAAACACAATATCAGACTTAAAACCATTTTGACATAAAATTTGTGAAAAGGACACCTGAAAATATGACATTTGTATGGAGCTGTTTTGTGTCTCAAGTTGGTTTTTTTTTTGTTTGGAGTATATAATATGAAGCTGAACTCTGTAAGCAATCGGATAATGTCATCTGGTTGCTTGCGGATGCCATCTAGTCCACATTTTAAAAGGGGATCCTATTAGCTCTTTTGGAGTTCTCAGTTTCATAAAACAAAAATAAACAATATCGCACATTTCATCCTGGATAATTTTTCATGTCACTTTTGTGTACATAGTCCCCATATATATTATTGGCACACAGTGTGTGTCTCCAATGTGGTTTTGTTGGTGATGGTGCCACGTTCGTTCTCCTCTTTTTTATGCTCACGACAGTTCCAATTTTGTCGGAATTTCCATGTTTTATTTATGGATCATCATCCTGCTGAGATGAATGACTTCCAAGGGATTTTGTTTATGTAATACAGTCTGTTTTCTCGACTGTCTTTTTTTTTCTCTCTCATTTTTTATCCCCCCCTTTTACCCCCAGTCCCCACCCCCTCTTATACCTCTTCATTTTTTGACCTAACCCCGTATATCAAAGGTTATAAAGGGAAGAAAAACGTCATCATAATAATGAGGACTTCAAACGATGGCAATATTTTGGCACAGCTGCACAGATGGCGGTAGTGTCGAATTTGTGTAGGGCTAACTATTATAATTTGGCAGCCAAGTGCACCACTTCCTGTCACCACAATTTATATTAGGAAACCGTCCATGAAAACGGGATGTTTTTCTTTTGTACTTCCTACCCAGGGATGTTTATCATCAATTATAATAATTCATATCTTAATACTTGTGATTCACCCTGTATATTGTGTCTTTAATATTTTGTTTAAAATAATGGCAATTAATTTATTAACAATGAATTTAAAAAAAAAGCTTCTGTTTAATGAAACGGACACGTTTAATTAAACGTGTAATTAAATTAATTCGAAGTTAACTTGTAAACTGTTATTAGGACGGTTTTTTTTATTAATTATTTTAGAAGTCATTTGCATAATCGCAGGTCACGAAAATAAACTATTTTTTGTAATTATTTTATTTTAGTTATAAAGAAAGGTAGTTCACCTGGAAAATTTTGTTAAATAATAGGTGAACAATAATAATCTTTGGTAATCTGATTTTTTTAAACAAACAGGTAATTAAAAGAAAACCTATTGGTGAAACGTGAACCAAATTTAATTTTTTTAATTTAATTTTTAAAAATGTTATCAGTGATAGAATCTTAACATTTTTTTGACATTTTTTTAAATTACGGTAATGCTGAAACGTATTAGTGACGTAAATTTCAGGAATTTATTTTAATGCAAAAGTCCATTCTTATCAGGGCTCACATTTTTATTTAATATCTTGCACATGTTTCTCAATTTGTGGCCCAAGTGCCAATTATGAATTAATTATGATTATGATTTTGTTTTAAAAATTTAGAAATACTGGTTAGAGGCTAGAACCAGTCTTTATTATTAAAAAAAAGCATAGTTGCAGTTGCTCTAATGATGATTATTACTTCACAGTTGGCACTTGAGCCATAAATTGAAAAACATTTGCTTGATATTGCTTAAAGGTCAAATAGGTCAAAAGGTGCAAATATATTTGAGTACACATTCGAAAAGATAATGCTTTTGGTATTTTACTTTCAGTTCTCTAAAGTAGAGATCCACCACACACACACATTAAAATTGAAATGAGAGACATGTCAGCCTACATACCAAAAAGTGTGCTGGGTTTTATTTATTCTGTACTCTCTCTCTCTCTCTCTCTGTATATAGTAGTATTGAAAGTTACTTGAGTTAAGAATTGTATTTCTTAAAACATATGGTTTACATTCACATAATAAGTAATAAGTTATAACTTATAAACCAAAGAAGAAGAAAAAAAAAACTGTTCATATGTGGGTGGTGAGTAAAAAGGGGAGGGTGGTAAAAAAAGCAAAAGAAAATATATCAATTGAACATTGTAACAATAAGAAATAGTTTGAAAGAAGAGTTTTGAGAAATGAAAAAAAAAAAGAAAATTGTTGACAACAAAAGTCCTAATGCTTTGTTTCAATTTTGTTTGTTTTTAGACGTCCCTCCTCGGCCTCCTCCTCCCTTAATCGTGAAAAATAATGGCAAGAATAAGAACGGGATTCTTGGTTACAGACACATTTTTTTTTCTGTACTGGTCCTGTTTATTTCAACAACTAGCATTTTTGATGATTGGTGAATTTATGACGAAATAAAAAAATGGCTGTTCTATAAAGTAAGCATTGTAATAGTTTTTTTTCTAAACAGGCCTCATTTACATGGTGCCTTCAAAGTCTTAAATGTTATTTTGTCACTTATTTTCATTAAAAATAGTAATGGCTTCAACTCTTATTAAAAAAAATGTATAAGTGGACTTCATTGAAGTGAAAGTGACAGACAAGACAAGTGGACCCTCAAAATCTAAGGTATAAATTATGTAGGTATAATGGTGTATGTAGTATATAATTATGAATATTTCTCCATGGTAAGGGGAGGAAATGACATGGAAATAACGTGTCCCATTCTTGCATTTAGATGTGATAGTGATTGAGAATCTGTGTTGTTTTGTTTGAAAAATGACATTTTTTTTTCTCTCTTTGCTTTTCATTTTGTGAACACCAACAACTACAAGAGATCTGAACTTTTTTTTTTATTTAGTTTGATTTTTCTTATCATCAATTTTGATATTCATTATATACAATAGAAACATTTGTGTTTTCAATAAGAAGCTATTTTTTTGTTGTTACTAGTTTGCATTTATATAAACTTATGAAGTGCAAAAAAAAAAACTCCCAAAAAACGTGAACTGACTTTTAAGTAACTTAAATATGATCAACGTTAAACCAAACACACAAGAAAATGGCACCATATAATAAAAAGAATTACAATGAGAAAAATGTATTTTGGATATTGTATAATAGCTAATATATATAGAGAGAGAGGGACCAAGGGAGGGGGGGGGGAAGAGATGTCTATGTACAGGGTGTGAATCAAACTAGTGAATTTATGATTCTGTAAAAAAATTGATTCCGATGTTTCTTAGTTGTTGGAGACATTGTTTTGTCTTTTTGATGATTTCAAAAAAATCATAGAATGGATATGGTAATAGGCTTTGTAGAGATATCGAGATATGAGGATGATGTTGATGTTGATGGGGAGAGGGGGGAGGGATGGAAATTGAGGAGAAAATAAAAAAGTGAATGATGTTGAAAGAAAAAAAAATAGGGATTGAATCTCTATAAAAAGTCAGCAGGAGGTGTATATGAGGGATTAATATGAACAGTGGTCGACACTTCTTTAAAATGCAATCAATTTGTGATCTCTCTCTCTCTCTCTCTCTCTCTCTCTCTCTCTCTCTCTCTCTCTCTCTCTCTCTCTCTCTCTCTCTCTCTCTCTCTCTCTCTTGTACTTAAGTTTTTAGCTTTCAATGGACACTTTTTCTCCCCACGTTTTTTTTTCTTCTTCTTCTAAATGTTGGGCCCATTCATAAAGCTTATATGATGCGCACCCATCGGATTTTTATGCGGAAAACCCATTACGTCAAAAGACGTTTTCTTTTTTTAAAAAAAAAATACATTTCTCTTATGAATGTCTTTCAATATAGTGGTTGACTTTATATTTTCCCTCTCTCCCCCCCCCTCTCTGATTTTGATTTTATTTTTTAATAAAAACTATAGAGATTTTTCTAGTTTAATGGTATCTGTATAATATAAAAGCCCAATATTTTCTATATATATACGCTCGTATATAAGTGAATGGCGTTATTGGCCTTTTTCTTGTCCACTTTTGGAAGAGGATTTTTTTGTTGATAGTTTACTTCACAACAACAATGGCAACTTCTTTATATATATATATATATTTTTTGCTTCTATATATTTACGTGCCAATCCATTTTATACATATACAGTATATATTCGGCCGCCATTCATCACTTTTGACAGCACTTGTGATGTATTATTCAATTTAAATTCAAGAGTCTGTGTATATATTTTTTTTCTCCTATTCTTTCTGAGCGAACACAAACATAGGACTTATATAATACATGAGCTTTTTTTTATAGAATAAAAATGAAAAAGAAATACATTGATAAAAAAAAGCAAAATTGTAAAAACATTGATTTCAACTTGAAGAGGGGGGAGATATCTAAAAATATTCACTATAAAAATCCAAAACAACAGATTGGAATTGTCCTCATTGTACACATGAAAAGAATTGGCAGAGAAGAAATGATATTTATTTTATTAGAAACTTTTATTTGTATTTGAATGACTTAGTACTATTTTTTTTTTAACTATAAAACAAAATACTCTGTGAAATATTGTTAATATCAAGTGTGTAAAAAGTAGGTATAGATGATTTATTATAATTTCTAACACTAGATGGAGGTAGTGTACAAGTTATATAATGTAGATTTTGTGAGCATCAATTTGAAAGACCCACATTGTCTTTTACAGGGTGCCTCATTTGCATGTAGAATACAAAGAGAAATTGTGACAGATGGTACAAATTGGGATTAAAGCAACAAAAAAAAAAGAGAAAAGGAGTTGAGGAATTGGAGTATGGGGAGAAGAAGAAGAAAAAAGTGAGAATTTCCTTGTGTTTTTTTTTTGTATTCTTCTTCCATTTATCTTTAATTTGTCAAATAGTGTATTCTATTGTGACATTTAATTTGGAAGAGAAAGTAAGACAGGTGGGAGAAAGAACACCAAAAAAAATGAGACTTTGTTTTCATATCAGATGCATTTCAAATAACAAAATTTCGAATGAAATTTGTATAGAAAAGTGTACTTGATGAAATGTTCTACGTTTTCCATATATAAAAATAAAAAAAATAGCCTCCATGTATTTTTCTTCCAATAAACTCCATAAATTTGTTGTTGCCAATGTATCTATGTGTCGCTTCTTTCACTTACAAATAATATGTTAGAATAGAAATTTTGTTTTCCCTCTTGTAAGTTAGAATGGTTTTTTGATGCTAGTAGCATATATCCCAGTCACTAACTCAAAATGGGGGGAACTATATATCTATTCTACAAAACATATTACATCATCAGCCTTATGTTTTTCTGGTTCAATATATATTCTACATGATCCTTTTTACCTATCCGTATATATTCTTTTATTACAAGTTTTCAATGTTGCTTCATCCAACCCTCTCTCCTCCTTCCTGACTAACTCTGCCAATGCAAAAGTTCACTAGGGACATGCAGATGAAGACAAATACTGGAACAAAGGCACTCGACTAATTTCAGTCAGTGTAGCAGTAATTATTCCCCAAGCACGTTGAAGTATTACATCTGAAGGGAGGTTCTGATGTGCTCGTATTATACAAATATACACTGACGCATATTGTACAATATATACATGTAGAGTGAAGTAAAAAGTTAGGAGAAATATGGGACAAATTGAAGTTGTGCTACAAAACGACAAATTAGATATATATCACTGTCTTAATGTATAAATAAAAATCAAATATGCATGCATATGCTATTATTGCTTATATGGTATAGAATGCAATTATAATATATTTTCTGTTGTTGATCTGGAATTTGGTTTAGAAATGTCTCTTGTTTTTAATGGCATACTATGAGATCTACTCCAAGTTGGTCTGTTTTCTAGGTAGTATAGGTATAGTTAAGAAGAACAATACACTGAAGGATGTCCAGTGTCAGATCATGATGGAAGACCACACAACTTGTTCACTACCGAACCTGTGTACCTTGACAGAATTACACGAATTTTTACATGTTCTTTTTTTTTTTTTACTGTCAACCTTCCTCCCTTTTTGCTACATTCCTTGTAAACAATGTTATCCATGCATCAGATCTTTTTATATAGCCCTACTCTATGTAATTACAGTATGTTAGGTACAGTGAACAGATTTTTTTGGTCATGTTTTTGGTTAGATGTTTTTTTAATGTTTGGACTCAGGTGCGTGCTTGCAAAAAAAAGGTATTTTATTTTTGGATATAGGGGTGTAAAATGTAACCTTGCACAATCAAAACTGGTCACTATATTATATATATATAGTAGTGAAATAACTGAAATTCACACAGTTGCATGCAACATCAGAAATCAGAATTATCGTGTGACTATTTTGTTACAATAAAAAGATCGCCTTAATTGATGTGACCATCCACTGAACTTATTTTATGGCTTTTTTCACCTTTTCAAAAAAAAAAAAAAAATTGTTACAATTTACACATGATGAAAAATAAAATACCATTTTTTGATTGCTGTGATAATTATTTATGTAACGTGCTACTGATGGAATTAATTGGTTGTTTCCTTAATTTTTTTTTCTCAAATCTGATCATAATTTTCCAATTGTATGTCTTTGTTTCTTAGGGTTTTAAAACTTCCTTATGTTTTACCACTTTCTGCCTAGTTTAATCCGAGAAGAAAAAAAAAACTTATCTTGAGAAATTTCACGCAGACAAGAAAAAAAGTAAAACAAAAGCAACAAACAAAAAATGTATCTCCACCTTTTTCTATACAAATTAAAAGGTCTAATTCGACAATTTGTTCTCCTGCATTGCAGCTGGTCCACTTTCGTGTTATTATAACAAGTTGAGAAAATGTGGTGGACCTTCACGCCTATATACATATACATGTATGGCTATGCGATGTGTGATCATGTGATGGTCATGGCTTTGTGAACACACAACATACTGTGAATATAGGCATGCAATGAAAGCGTGAAATTACCTCAAATTAAGTCTTTCTGAGTATGTGTCTACCTGCTTATTTTTTCTTCAGATAGGGGTGAGGCTCTTAACATCTTTTTGTTTGATGGTGGGTAACAATGATGGGTCATTGAGTTTAGTCATTGCTCATCATGATGACAACTGCATTTATTATTAAACTTCATAAAATTTGACTAAATAAAACTAGACTTAGAGGTCGTATTCTTAATGATTGCTAAGTCAAAGGTAGTACTAAACTCAGAAACATTTTATATCAAGTTTCATGTAAAAGTTGATGAGTTTAGCTTTACCTTTGGCTTTGCAACTATTAAGAATACGACTCTTAATACTAAAGCCACATTTCTGGAGGCCGCAAAAGTAAAAGTCACAGAAATGTTTGACAATCTTATGATTTTGTAGCACTGGTCAATAGGATTGTAGGATAGTTAGTAAGCTTACAGTAGGTTTTACACATGTCTTATACTTGTGTTAATTTAAAAGTGAAGAAGTAGTCATTCTATAAAATGGCCAAAGTGCAAAGTTTTGTAAGAATTCTGAGTAATAAATAGTTTTAGGCAATGTGATTTAAAAAGCACAGTTGACATTCTGTACATTGCCTAAAATGTATTTGTTTATATTTACTGGTTGATAGGTGGTTTTGCACTCTGTTTAGTAATTGTGCAGAATAACTGATTTTTCACTTAGGCGGTAGGTAACACACAATTGCCAGTTATATATAGGATATTGATTTTTATATTTTTCTGTTGGTCTAAACATGATTTCTTGAGGAAAGAGGTATGTTCCACCTACTAGGGAAATAATAACTATACAGAGGGGAAAGAAGCATTGCATTATATATATTGAATGACGTTACCTTTTATTTATTCTCAAAGGATACATCAAACGACAGTTTTCTGGTTCTTGTACTTTTATTAATTTCACTTGCTTTTGCAGTAGTTTTTTTTGGTCAAATGTTTGTATCATGTATTTTTCTACTTTGCAAAACCACATATTTTTGGCCAGAAATGCATTTTAAAGTGAACTAGTTCTTCTTCTCTATTGGAAAACAGCATCTTTTTTTATCAATAATAATAATAATATGTAGCAACACAACACTTCCGTCCTATTTTTATGAGATTTTGTCCATTTCTTTTTTCTCTCAGTCACTATTTCTACGAGACCCTCGAGATTGATTCGACACCATTATTTGTTCGTTTTCAAAAAAAAAAAAAAGCCCCAGAATCCTATCATATTTTCATATATATATATACATTATAAAGGTAATGCACAGTAAGAAAAAAGAGAGAAAGTTGTATACTTTTATTTCATATCTCATACACACAACATCGATTTGTCTATTTGCACGTTCTATATTATATAGAAGGTGGTTTTAAATAATAGATGGGTTGTCCACGTAGCCCCCCCACCACCACCACCACAGTCCACCATATATAGGCTTTATCCATATATCTTACAAATGGATACAAACTTAAAAGATGAACAAGAAGAAGAAAAAAATCGTCAGTGATAACAAATGACACAAATTTTTTCCATTTTTAGATGGCGCCTCTGTAAGATGCGCACCTTGTCAGTATTATCTATCTCCGTATATATATATTTTGATATAAAAATCGTGTACTTATATTATAGAGTCTATCTTATAATATAGTTTGCGAGGATTTTTTTTTTTCGTGAGGTGTTCCCACTGGGTTCTTTTCTCTCATTCGATGAGTTCCTTCATGGGTGTCCTAACCATTTCCATGTAGCGTGATAGATCATAATTTCCTTCTTGACCAAGAATGGATAATAGATCTAACTTTTTTTTTGTAGGTCTTTTGTATTTATTCGTATATTTGAATCGAGGATTGATATAAAACATGAAATTTGTTATCTAAATCAGTGTGCTGCATCGATGTTGATTTCGTTTTTTTATGCAATCCGTGCTAAAATATTATTCGTTTGGACATTTACGAGAAATGTCTACACTTATACACGAAATATACATACATTGTATTTTTTTTAAAACAATTAGTTGGAGTACAGTAGTGTTTTTTTAAAAAAAAAACATTTGAAGGACATTATTTTGTTGTGAATTTCAATCTGTTAACACTCATACAATGGGTAAAATTTACATAAAACACAATGTTTTTAATAAGCCTGTATGCTTTTTCTGTTGAAATGAAGTTGATGTTTTCAAGTCAACACACACCCGGTGTGTATGTTGAACTGGAATAATTGTATCCCACTTTTTAAGGCATTTACCTGAAGCGCCAAACGAACGTGTATATCTTTTGAGTGCGAAGGAACCCAGAAAGTTTATTTTTCTATTTCTATTTTCTGGTGGTTTTTCAGCATGTGTGATCTGTTTCTTTTTTAGAAACTAATAGTTTCCAACAACTGCAACATTTACAAAAATGCAAATGCGAGCTTAAAGCAGATAAAATACCAATTGATATAATTCCAATCACTCCTAATAATTGTGTGTGTTGCAACTGGTAATCATTTTAATTGTTTCACTCTTACAACAGGAGTAATTGTAGAATCGATTTCAAACGAATTTAACCGTCTTTTCAATACGATACGACTGTCAGTCACTAAATTGTGAACATGTCACATGTGGCACTTTTAAGCAAATTAGTAACAAATTGCAATGACATGAAACAAGTGATTGTTTAAGTATTATTTTTTTCTAACGATGATAATGAATGGGGGGGAGGGAGGGGGGGGGGGTTAGTATGTGTGTGTTTTTCGTTTTGGTGTTGTTTAAATATTTTATTTAGTAATTATAAAAGAATGATTTTATCTACTTTAAAACTCACGATGGTGTTTGTCGTTGTCGTGAAAAAATGCACTCACTTTTCTATTATTACGAGAAAAAAAAAAGAGGAGGGAAAAAGGGATTTTGTGTGTGTTTGTGTTTTGGTAGACAGCTTGGCGGCGATATAAGCACCAAGAGACAATTTGACATTCCTATAGGGGCGTAGTAGACACACATTCTTTTGTGTTTGCTCCAAACGTTATTGTGGGTGTATTAAGAGACCCAAGAGAAGAGAAAATACTATTATAAAGATGAAGCAACAGGTTTATGTCAATTTTCAAGGGAAGAAATGTAAGAAGAAAGGGGCTTGTCTGGAGAGAGAGAGAGAGAGAGCTCAAGAGACATTAGACGAGGGGATTTGTGGCTGAAAATCTTGTCGTCAGCATCACCACATTACATTGTCTTTCTCTATATATAGGTTTCTTATAGACTTTTCTATATGAGTATAAAATTCTTGTGTGGATCTTCTTCTACCTCTCTAGATTTTATATAAGATAAAGCCATTTACTTGTACTTTAAGTGACAATCTCTTACGCAATTTAAGTGTCATTGTTGGTATCATCGTGATAACATAAACGGTTTTTTTGTGTGCTTTATGTAGTGTTATATTCTATTATATGATGACATTGTCTGCAATGATATTTAACCTTTTATATGTCTTTGCTGTAAAGAAATTGTTTCTTACTAGAGTGTGGGGACTCATTTTATTTATGAGTGCCCAATTTTCTTCTCTTTTCTGGTTTGGTTTTTTTTTTTATCTTTTCAAGAACATAACCAGTAGACACACACTTAAGTTAAAACAACACTTCAACTGTAAATTACTTAGCATTCCATGTTTCACCACAAAGTCGTGTTGGTATGCAACTTGCAAATTGACAAAAAAAAAGTGAAGTAACAAAAAATGTCTTGCATTTTTTAAGGCGTTTAGTTTTTTATTCTTCAGATTTCATTCTAATAAGTTATAACTTGGCAGCCATTTTCTTCTTTATGGGTTTTTTCATCTTCCTGATTCATTCATCATTCAAAATTTTCATCTTAATCGTGTGGTCATTTCTTGATAGTTTTTCTTATATATATATATTTATATAATATATATTCAAGAGTTTGACTATATGGGTAAATTAAGCTAGATATAACCTGTAATGCACCTGTTATATAATATATACATGTATATTATATACTTATTTTAGGTTTAACTTATGTTATGCCACTCTTTTATTATATATTAAGAGTACAATACATTTCGAAGCTAGTACACCAAAGTAAAGCCGATGTGGTCAAGTATAAATAAACGTTAATCTCTCCTCCTCCTCCTCCTTCTTTATTGCATTTATTAACGTTGTGATATGAACGAGTTCTATTTGTGTGCTGTGCATAATTAATACTCTTTTGAAGTTGGTAAGCTTGTATTACAGTAGTTGTTGTTGTTATGTTTATAAAAATGAAATACACACACAGTTCATATAATGAAAGTTAACCACCTAGATAGAGTTGGACATAAAAGTGATTGTATCGGCCAACCACAAAAAAACAAAAAGTATGAACAAGAAAAACAGGTGTTCATTTTGAAAATTTAAAATTGTCTTCTACCTTTTTCTCTTTCATTTTCATTTAAACTTTTTTTTTCTTTCTCTCTCTCTCTCTCTCTCTCTCCCTTGTACTTTTTTCATTTATTTATTTTTTGGTATTTGTCAGTTGTGTGTAGTTTTCTTTTGTGTGATGTTTTCTTAGTCCGACTCCTATACTCTTTAAAACAACTCTGGGAAGTCTAATCTAACTTATAGGTAGTTATTTCTGACGCCACTGGACAGTTCTGTGTATGATGAGAAAATACCATTAAAATGGAGGGTTTTTTTCTCTCTCTCTCTTATTTTAGGCAATACATCTTCAATGTTTGTCAACTTATGTAGCCACAAAATCTGACATTTCAATTTTTCTTCTTTTTCTTTTAAGAGTCATTTCAAGCCTTGTCACTAAATATAGACAAAGAGGGGGTTGTAAAGTATTTTTTTTCTTCTTCTTTGGTGATTTCTTTTTGGACACACAAAAAAAAGTCTTGTCGAGACAGTTGAAATTAATGTCTATAAATGATGAGGTGGACAGAAAGAAAGGTTAAGTTTAAGTGGTGTTTTTCTTCTTCTTCTTCTTCCCTCCTGTTGTAGTTCAGAGACAAAGGTAGAAATGGTTTTTCTTGTTGTGTCAAAAAAAGAGGAAATTTCAAACATATTCTCAAACATGTTGATGATCACTAATAATGGCTATCTTAACTCCACTTCTGTTTATACACACAACATTTTTGAAGATCTTCTAGTTTCTTATTAGTCATTATCTCTGTCACTTTTTTTTTTCTCTCCATCTCCTCCCATCTTTTTTTTTCCATCGTACCATTTTCCAAGCCCTTGTCATTCCGCCTACTTCATTTTTTCCCCCTTCTTTTTTATTTTCAATCTCAAGAAAATTGTTACTTTTAGGTCCATTTGTAAGTATTTATTTTTGCCAATTAGGATTTTGTATTTGACATGTAAAATGGATGAACGGATTTGACATGGGTTACTTTTTAGTTGTCTTTTCAAATCTGAACAACACCTGTTTGAATAGAAAATTGTTGAACGTTGTGAAAGTTCTTGAAGTTTCATGAAAATATGTGACACAAAATGATCTTTTAGGTCGCTTCACAACAACATAAACACCCATATTTTGCAATTTTTAAGGATGTTAAAAGAACTTAAAACCATGTACCCTGTAATTTATACATTGGATAGTTTAGCGAAATAAGAATGTATCATTGGGTTGGGTAAATTCAATGTCAATCTAAGTTTAAATTGCAAAAAAAAAAAAAGGTATAAATTTGAACCATTATACCACGAAACTGGTGAAATTCATATCAAACTTATGTCTTTTTCGCTTAGGTCAGTTTAACGGGCGGGTTGTATCTCCCATTGTAACAAAAATAAATAATTGCCAGTGCAGTTCTGACAAAAGTTTTACTTAATAAACATTTTAATAATGTAAGTAATATTAAGAAGAAATTCAAATTTTGTTTCAAAGTTGACAGTTAATGTTAAAAGTAATTTCGTGATATCTCTAAAAAGTAATCTTTCATTGCAATATTAAAATCATATTTCACTAAACATTGCTGCAAAAACGAAACAAACTCTGAATCTTTTCTTAATGTTGTTTCTGAAGAGAAAACAAAAAAAGTTTATCTTCACGTTATATACCTAAAAATGATTGCCTAACCACCTGGCTTTTGGCTATGCATTCTTATTATTACATGAAAATATCCGTATTCAAAAATAAGACATTTTTTTAACATTAGTACAGAATTGTGTTTGTTTTGCAGACACAATTTTCCAATGCATTTTCTTCATAGTATGTGTGCAGTAGGAGGCATACATACTATATGGTGTATATGTATGTATATTAAATGTATAAAAATGTTGTTGCATATCTAGCTCCTGTGGACCATCAACATTTAATTAGCCTTGACAAGCCTGAAATTTGATTAGAAACTCCTAAAGCCATGGCATATAACGTGGTAAAAGGAAAAAAAAAAGGGAGATTAGAAACTTAAAATGCAATGCATCAGGGGTAATAGTAACAACAATAACTAAAAAAAAATCATGGTCGCATATTGATAAGGTCCCAAGTAGGTAATTGTTTTTATCTTGATGATGAAAATGGGTGGCAGTTTTTCATATGCAATACACCTATATATTGCTTATATTATCTGAAAAAGGGGGAAGAGGGATGGGTTAACAGGAGAGACAGACATTAAATGTTCTAGTCCCTAACAACCTCACTCATCTAAGTTATTATTATAATAGATCAATATACATATGCAGCAGACAGAGAGGAAAATGTGTTTTCCAAGAAGGAAATTGTGATATTTTTCAGTTCCATATACATTTTTTACTGTTCGTTTGTATCAGGACCAAATTCAAGAAGTCAATTTTGCAAATGAACTTCAATTTAAATCCTCTCAAACAGGGTTCCGAAGTAGAAAACCCTTTCTATTTAGTACTTTTGCAAATAGGGTTTTTTTTCTGTGTTGGAACTCTGTTCAGAGAGCTTCACTCAAGTCCAAGTGCCAACTTGAATTTGGAGAAAATTACATCTGCAAGCAGCCAAGAAGGCCTGTGGCAGAGGGACAAAAGTCCAATTGCAGCATGCGAAAAGGCATTTTCAAAACCCAAAGATATAAACCCAATAATAGTTGCGATGCGTTTCTGGATGCAGCTGAATTAATTCATTGTCTGACAGTTAAGATCTCCATAATACCGGTTTATTTTCATAATAAATTCATATACATAAAATTTTCTTGATTTTGGGCCTAAGTAGCTTTTAGCTGAGGAGTCGTTTTTATATTGAAAGAAAGGAAGGAAAAATTGAAAATTTCTGTAGACTGAAGAGAAGAAGCATTTAGAACATGCATCTGGATGTCTTTTGTAATATAATAAGAGAAGAATATGTCTCGACATAGTTTTTAACTTAATATTTTTGTATAAGTTGAGATTTTTTTTTTAAAAAAAAGAAAAACAAAATGTGGGGGCATCCCTATGGTGAACATAGGAATACCACATTGCAATTACACGGTTTCCACACAATTCCAACATAGAATTTGTTCCACCTTGGAAATGTGGCATTATTTATTTGTCACTGATTATGAGCGAGACTGATTCGTATCAAATTTAATATTTATAACTTGAGCTTCTCTCTATCCTACATAAGGGAGAGAGAGAGGGATGTGTGGAGTATAATATTTACAATATTAAAATAAAATAACAATACACTTTGAATCAATTATGTGTGTGATATCAATTATATGCAGTCCAATTACTTTGCATTGATAACTTTTTTTTTTTTTAAAAAAAAAAGCTAAATTTTTGTAACAGAACTTAGAAGAGCCATATAAATTTGGCATTTTTAGGTCAATCAAGTAAAATGGTAAATGCTCGTTTACACTATACTCATTACTAGTACTACTACTTATATTAGAATTTAAAAAAAAAATTATCGAAATTTCTGTTTGATTTCTGGAGATGTTACTCAATAATATTATGAAATTGATAAGATTCAGAAGAAATGCCGTTTTGCTGTCAATTATAAGTTTCTTGTCCCAGTTTTTTTTTTCTAAGAACTTTTTTTAAAACATGAAAATATGTTAAAAAGCTGAAGAGTTAAACCAAATAAAAGACTAAATGGTAATTTCATGAAGTTGAAAAATTATATAAAATAAACATTTTTTTAAAAAGAAAATTGTGTTATCACAGTTTGAATAAGTTTCCTCACCAAGCGGGAAGTGAAAACTTTCAAAGTTGAAAATTTTTTTAAAATGTCACATATTCCGGTTTCTACCATACCTTTCATTTTATTTTTTTGCTTATAAAACAGCTTCCCTCACCGTATTCACAACTGTGGATATAGGTATCCGTAAGTCTGGCTAAATAATAAGGTTAAAAATATGTCCGTAAGCTATAGATGCGGATACCTATTCGTATATCCACATATAGTTGTTGATTGATAATGTTCTTTAATAAGACCAGACAATACTGGGAAAACACATTTTAGAAATATACAATTGCATAATGTGTATAATTGTTAATTATTAATTTATTAACGATTATTAATGATGTCGATATAAGATATGACGCATCGTAAGTCGTTAATAATTGGAAAATTATAATGATTTTTAGATTGCTTTTCTATATTAAAAAGTGTTGCAAACACTTTTGTTTTTTAATAACGAGAGATAGAGAAAGTAGAAAATGCACAATAACAAAGCATATAAATCCTGAATGAGCCAGCGGTCGCCAACCGGTGGTCCGCGAGAAATTTTTTGTGGTCCGCAGAATATTTGCATTTTTTTTTTTGTTTTATTAATAATAAAACACAAACTAATATTCTTAATACATTCTTCTATTTAGAATGACAATTTTCGCCTTTCTATTGCAATGAATTTACGAAATGTACTAGAGTCTAGTACAGTTCTCGTAAAATACGGCACGCGAGAGAGCTACATTTCGTTCAGTTTCCCCCACCACACGCTTCTTCTCCCCTAAGCTTCAATTATTTTGTAGTAATTAAACTAACTTTAATAATTAAATTTTGTTACAATTAAACAACCTTTAAAGATTTTCTATTAATAAAATGGAAGTTTTCTGATCATTATTTGACAAACGTATTTATCTTTTTAAAAAAAATTCATATTAGTGGTCCGCGGGATTTAAAATTTTGAATTTAGTGGTCCGTGAGGTCTGAAAGGTTGGCGACCGCTGGAATAAGCCATCTTCCTTCTAATGGATACCAGGAACTGTAGAAAATATTTTTTTTGAACATTGAAAAGTATATAAAAACAGTTAAATTCAATATATATATATATATATACATATATATATATATATATATATATATATATATATATATATATATATATATATATATATATATATATATATCTTATCTTTTTTATGCTTTTGTTTTAAATATGAAGAAAAAACAACACAAAAAAAATCATTTTACTTGTTTACGCTGATATTATTACTAGTATATAAGATTGCCTAAAGTGTACACACATTGGTTTCAAGTTTTAATGACTTGTTTTAATAATAGTCCCACGTAACAAACCACATCTGTAAATGCAGGACACAAGAAGACTAGAATCTATCTCTTTTTGTACCACTTCAATTGCAAATACAAATGCTTAGATATTATGCTAAATTACACGTTTGTCAGTACTAAGATTTTGACTTGCCTCAAGATATTCACATTACTCTCTCTCTCTCTATTATACTTTTTTATATGAGAAAAGTATAATGCATCTTGCATTTACTTTTCATTTTCTATGAAATGATGACAAGAAATAATGTTAAAACTATTTTTTTTCCTCTCTCTCTTTTAACAGTAAGTAAAACAGGGTATTGTTGGTGTCCTGTATTTTAGAAATGGCTGAGAAAATCGGCTTTCTCCATAAAGAGTGAGAGAGAGAGAAAGAAAGAGAGAGAGAGAGAGAACGAGAGAAAGAGAGAGAGAGAGAGAACGAGAGAGAGAGAGAGAGAGAGAGAGAACGAGAGAGAGAGAGAGAGAGAGAACGAGAGAGAGAGAGAGCACTTTGAAAGATTATAATAACAAAGATCTAAATAACACAATTGATATGAGAACTTTATTAAAAAGAAATTTGGGATCATTTTTATTATGAAAAACCGAGTAGAATATTTTTTTGAAGATTTATTTAAAACTAGAAAGGTGTAGGAGGAGATACATTTTATAGTTTCAAGTTATCTTTTAATAAATGCATTATTCATGGTAGATTTTTTGAAACTATTAATTTTCAATTTTCGTATTAATTGTTTCAAGAAAACGTTATTTTCTAATTGCCACGACCAGTTTAATTTCAAAGATATAATTAGGAAAATATCCTATACAGTATGTACTATGTACCTTTTTTTTTACTATTCTAGTTTCAAATAAGGTGTTCTTTTGGTTTTTCTTTCTTTATATCGAACTATTTTATTAGGTTTTATTTAAAAAAAAATATGTGGACGTTAGACTTAACATTCATTCAAATGAAATATGAAAATGTAAAGTTCAAAAATGACTTTACATAAGGTAGAAATATTTGTGAAGACAAAAAAAAAACATTCATTTTTATTTCTTGAAGGTCGTGTTATTTCTTTTTATTCCAACCAAATGTGTGATGTATGTTCAACAATGAATTATATATATCTTCCATTATATGCTAGGTAAATGGACTATAATTACGACAATATGCCATCTACACCCTGTGGAGATGATGAAAGACTCTCCCGCAAGGTGCCAAATTGCCGTTTCACTAAAAACATTGTTTGAAAGAGTGTAAATAATAATCATCTATGGAGAGTGGTTGGAGTCGCTTTAATTGTTTGCCATTGCCCAAGTATATGGTATATTGGGGAGGGGGGCACCAATAATTGCCACCCACACTCCCTCAATCCCATTTTCCTCTTAAAATAAGCTGTATCAGCGGGCGGGTTTTTAAGTCCTGTATCGAGGTTGCTCTTAATCTGTGTCAGCAGCATTTGCAATAATACAATGTTCATCATAATAATATCTCAAGTAAAAGATTTTCTTTTTAAATTTTTAATGTGTTGGTTGGTGTGTGTGTAATCATCGAATGTCACATCATCACCTTTTTTAATTTTTATTACACAAAATTGTAAATTATTACTCATTACCAAGTTGGTATACAATATTTCATATAGACACACGTATATGACGACGTCAAAGTTTTTTTTTTTTACGTTTATATGGTTTCATTTTGATGTTACTCCTTCCTTACTCATCCATTTTTGTGATAAGAGGTTTTTTGTTTGTTTGTTATCTCTTTTAAAATATGACACTGACCAATATGATTTGTTGGTTATAATTTAAGCTAGCGTGTGTCTTTTGTTATAAAAATTCAAGTCATTCTCAGACAGAAGATAACTCCATTAGAGAGAGAGAGAGAGAGAGAGAGAGAGAGAGAGAGGTTTGGCGACTTATGTCCCTCCTAGTCTCCTACTATCTTTAAAACTGTATAAGAAACATTAGGTTACAAAACGAAAAGATAATGATCGAAAATTTTGAATAGAAATTTTCTTAAATTTCATAATTGGTAAGAAGGAAAAATTTTTGTACGATTTAATAACAAATGCTACAATTTATTTGTCGAATTTTTTGAAATTCTTGAAGAAGAAATCTAAACATTATTGAAATATATTCATGTGATTTTATTTACATGATGATGATAATCGAATTTTTAAAAGTATTTCTTATAAACAAATGCTTTTATATCTCGTTTGCACCAACAACAAAAAAAGTAAATAATAATGACCATTCAAAATTGTGTAATCGAACATTTTCTAGTACACATACCTAGTACACACCTGATAATTTAAATGCATCTAAATAATAAACGTGTTCTACAGAGCCCTGTAAAGGACAAGCAAACAATATGTCACATTCAATTTATTCAGTTAATAATCTGAAAATATTGAGTTAATACTTAAATATAAAATATATAAACTATTGACACAAAATATTGATTTAGTATTTCAATTTTAATATATTAATAATTAAAGTCAATTTTTATTTGTGGTTCATGTCCTTAACTGGATTCCGTATAATTCACCTAAACACATTTAATTGGAATTCATTTAACTCATGTGTGTGTGTACATGGTATTAGTTAGTTTAATGTTGACTCCATGATGAATAAGGTCAATTGTACTTTTTATGGTGAACATGTCGTAAAACGTTTGATGACATTTTTTCTATGCAGGAAAAAAAATACTCCGAAATACTCCAAAACTTAGTAAAAACGTTGTAAAAGAAAAGTTCATACAAAAACGAACTTTTCATTGAGTGTAAACTGTGTGTAATTCTTATGAAAAATATATATAATCACTGGATATGTAGATTTAAATGAAATATAATAGTTTTTTTTTGAAAAGTTTCAGGTGAATTATGCAAATTCAAGAATTCAAAAAATTCCTGAACATATTAAAATGTCGGTCTATGACTTTTTTTTTTGTAGTTGATTCATTTCTCTTTTATCTCCATTAGTATGCTAGTAAGCATGTAACAGTGGTTTTACCTTCAAATGTTAATTTTAATTAGTTTTGAAGAGATGCAATAAGGAGGAGGTGGTAGGTACACAATCTAGGTAAAGAATTTTTGCAAATGGGATGTTTTAGTTGTACATTGAGGACATATATTTCTTTTTTTATTTTCTTACAAAGACATTAATTCTTTGCAATGTGTAAAATGCCTTAAGAAAAACGGAAAAGAAAAAAAAGGTAAAGGAAGAAAATGATGATGATGATGATGACGACGCGGTGCCATCTTCACCTCACCTTCATCTTCTGACACCTTGAGGCAGGTGATAACGCTTTGATCTTTGCCGACCATTTTGCACAGTTGGTCCAATCCACACTCACTTTACCAGGTGAATCGAGTAATTAATAGGACAACTCGTTTTCGTACTCGGGACACGCAATACAACAACTTGTGGCTAACAATAGGATTTTTTTAAACATTCTTTACCGACATTGCAATTTTTTTTAAACCACCTTCACAATTTGAAATTCATTAGAAAGTTTTCCTTTCCATTTTTATTAGTTGTTTTTTTTCTTCTTCTTGTAATGATAAACAGTTTTCTGCAGTTTACCTTGATTTTACAAAATTACTTTGATCAAGTTATATGTTCAGTTTATAAGGAAACGCACGACTAAATTTGCATGTTTATATTCTGAATTATGCATAATAGTGCTATTTTATGATTTGAGACAACTTCTTAATATATTTTATTTTTACATATAAGGATTTCTTTCAGGGTACTTTAATGAGGTCTCACCTATGACATTGTGTCAGCATTGGCACCACTTTACAGATTGATAAGAATCTTCGTGCATACCATAAAGTAATGCAGCAACAATGCAAGGTCACTCTTTCTACTGCGCATGTCTAATTTTGTGTAGCAGTTATTAATGATTTTTTTGGTTAATAAATTTGTGCACATGTGCAGTGGACAACTACCTTGCATTGTTGTTGTATTACTGTATGGTTTTTTTCTTCTTCCTAGAGTTATAAAACAATGGAACTCTGTTCCTGAGGCAGTGGTCAATGGGGATAATTTTGTTTTGTGGGATTGACATTTGTATATTCATTTTGATTTTATATATGTGCCTGTATATGTGCTTGACAATGCTTATGGCTGCATGTGGACTTTTATGTCCCTCTGCCATAGGTCTATTTGGCTGCTTGCAGAGTACTAATTGTAACTGTAATGGTTGTACGTCAAGCCTTTAAAAGTTGCTTGACTGATGCTGCTGCTACAACTACCAAAAAAAATTAACCACCATCTACTTTGTTATCAACTTATCATTTTCTTTATACCTTTTACAGAATTTCCGGAATTGCTTTATAAACGTTGCTGTTATAATAGACTATTTTGCAAGAAATAGTTTTTTTTTTTTTGCATCTGTTGAGTCTCATAAAATAGCCATATATGTAGATTGAATTTTTCGCGTGTGTGTGTGTCTATTGGTGAATGAATTTGCTTGTGATTTAGATTTATTTTCGAAAGTATTTGGTAGTTTTTTTTGGCCACCCTTTTTTTTTTTGCCAATTGTTTTTCAGATGAGGGTTGAGGAGGAATAGAAAGAGAAGTTCATGCATAATGTACATTTATTTATATATAGACCTTGGAAAATTATTTTACATGCAGAAAAAAAAAAGTGATTAATGGCATGTCGTCTTCTAGTGGTCTAGTGTTATACAGATAATGAACAATATGTCACTGCCAAAACTGATTGATCCAAGCAAATTCCTCACAAAGCCCTTCTTTCTATACAGATTTTATTTTTTTGCGTCATGCACGACATTGAATTGCCGGAACTATGCAGCTTATTATTATTATTATTATTATTATTATTATACAATGTGTAGACTTAAATCTAAATCTAGTTTTTTCTTCTTCTTCTTAAAAGCAATGACAACCGTGCTGGACAATAATTTACTTATAAGTCAGTGGACGTGCCATGGAAAAGAAATTAGTGTGTTCTTATCATAAAAAAGTACAATTAATTTATGTTAAATATTTTTTATCTACATGTAATTACTAATTAGATGTTATGGATTATACTAAATAAATGTAATAAGCAAAATTGTTAGAGGCATATGTATTTCTTAATGATTGCTAATTGTGTGATATAGTGAAAACTAGTGCTAAACTAATTTTATGTACAAAGTTTCATATAAATGTTGGATGATTTTAGCACTAGCTATTACTGGCTCACAATTAAGTAATGATTAAGAATTTTTGTCCATTAGTATTTTTTTTTTGCTTTAGTTTAAGTTTTACTGATAATGGGCACATGCTATTAATAAACTTAATGAACTATTTATAAATGCAAGTATATAGTTGATCATACGTTTAGAATTAGTCTACTTTATAGTTTTAAGTGTACTTTTAACTAGGCTATTTGATTTCTTATGTAGTTTAACTGCTCACAATGGTAGTTTTAACTACTTTTAACAACAATTTTTAAGTTAATTACAACTTACGATTACAGTTCAACTATTTTGTTGTTTTCACTAGCAGTTTTAAGTAATATTCTCTCTTCTCAGAAAATTCTTCAACATGTTAAAAAAAAACAAGTAGAAATGTGACACAAATGCAATTTTGCAATTGTACTCACCCTGTATTTCGTTTTAGGCCATTTTTTTATATATATATAAAACATAAAATCATAAATGCAACATTTATAAATATATCTGGATGACGTTGACTCGTTCTTCCGTTGTGCATAAGAGTCCTTATGTATATACTTTTGTGTGTGTGTGTGTGCAATACACAAGAGAGACAGACAGACACTCGACAATTTCCTGACTTTTACATAATTCAAACGTATATTTGCGAATATAAAGCACAAACGTACAGTAGATGATTCCTTGATACAACGTTATGAAGAAGAAGAAGGGTAGTGGTGGTGGTTGTGTTGGCGGTATTGAGAGACATGAATACAGAATTTGCTAAAAAATGAGTCAATGGTGCTTTAGAGAAAAATGTTCAAATACATTTTTATCTAAATTGTCTGTTCAATAATTCTGTGGTATCATGTAAGGGGGGAAAAATATACATGAAGAAAAAAAAGGAGAGAGTTTGATGATCGTGTTGTTGTTATTGTTATATAGGGTCCACATTGTCTATGCGGTATATGTGTGTGCAATACATATGAAAACCAATAAAGTTGTAGAACTTGTCAAATTGACGATGGCAAAAATACTCTGTGACGCTTTTGAAAGACGCGTGGTATATGGAAATTGACTTCATTATTTGACATGCAAATTTTTTTTTTCAAATATACATACTGTATATGTCTGTTTGAAGTTCACCCATATTATCTTTGTAATAAAATGTTTCTATAAGCTTTTACTATATAAAAATATATATAGAGACAACACATCTCTCTTTTGTATTGTGTGTGTTTTGTGTTCTTTCTCTCTTTTCAAGACAAATATGGTGTCATTGTCAATTTTATTGTATTGCGCTGCCAAAACGATCACGTTTATTAATTCTGAAGTTATGAATACACACTATATAGAGATGTATAGCATAAATACATGTATAGCATAAATATTATGATCCTTGAAGTCACAATAGCCTATTAGAAAAATGTAAAACATGTTTTCGGGAACTTTTCTCGGTTAGGAAGAAGAAGAAGAAGAAGAGCTAAATAAAATATTGAATAACATTAACAATTGCATGGAGGGATGTATTATTAGATATTATATACTTCATTTCAAATAAGATAATTTGACATCCGAGACATGTTAAATTGTTGCTCTTCTAGTAAAAAAAAAACAGTATTTTTGGCTTCACATAATATTTATAAAGTTACCTACCAAAATGCATTATTAAATATATCAGTGACAAATTATTTACAATCTCGATTTTATTTTTATTACTTGGTGTGCGATTAATACATAATACTGTATAAGAAAAAGCAAAAAACGCTACATGACATCTGTCGATTTTTTTCTTCTTCTTCTTTCCGTTCATATGAAGCTAAAAAAAAAGTTATTTGTGGATTATATGTGTGTGTGTTTCTATCGTGTATTGCCAGAAGGTTAGTAACAGATGTCGGTTAGCCATACAGCCTCTTGCAGGAACACACACAACGTCCGCCATGTTGCCATCAGGTTTTTTTTTTGGGTGGGTAGAAGATTTTTGAGTCTCTTCAGAACTTCAATATTTTCTTGTCCAACCAAATAAAAACACTGAGCATATGGTGTACAGGATGTTCACAATGTCATTTTAAGCGATGATTACATTTGGAAATATTTACAGCAAGAATCACTACAAGAAATAAGATAAATTTCTGTAACATTTTTGCAAAGAAAATAAAGCCAGTGTGCAAGAGAAAAACCCCTGCAAGTCTTGCAATAAAGTTATGACAATTTATTGCAGTAAATATAGCAGTTAAGGGTCGAAATCAAAAGACAGTACTAAACCTCATCATCTTTTACATGAAACATGGTAGCAACAGTTGGTGAGTTTAGCACACTATCTATGAATACGACAATTAAATGTTTCTGTAAATTTTGACAATGTGATCACGGCTTTACACTTAAGTAATCTGGGCTATCAGAAAATGGTCCAAAATTCACATTTTCTGCATTTTTTTAAACATGAATTTGGTTGTTGAAATGTTAATTGATCAGAAATGACACCGTTTTTCTTTTGTTTTAAATTGTATGTCTTTTTAATTGAATATGTTTTCATTGTCTTAATTTTTTAACAAACGTTTTTTGTGTGTTTCTTTTTTTTTTGTGTCTCTTTAACAATTTTCTTTAGATATTTTCAAAGTGGTTGCCTATATAAGTTGTTTTACGAAATGGCTGACATGTTTTCATCGCATGAACCCCTGTGACACTTGCGATACACTTGGTGATGAAATATGGAAGTTTGTTTTTTTCAAGATAGTCGCGCTCTATTCTGCATGTAAGTGCCAAATATTTTCTCTCTTAAGTTAAGATATTTTTTTAAAGAAAAAAAATGTTCTAATGTGTACAAGCTCGTAAGGTTAAGACTGTCATGCATGTGTGCATGTTGAAGTTTGAAGAAGATGAAGAAAAAAAAAGTATAAGTATGAAAAATATAAAATAAGAAAGGGGGGGGGGAGGACATGTTGAAGTGTTACATGTATTTGGTTGAAGTATAAACGACGGAAGAGAATGTTATGTGATGGTGCCACCACCCTTTTTTAAATCGTTAGCTTGACTGTCATGTGGAGAGAGAGAGAGAGGACCACACTTAACAGAATGTAAACACAGTACTGTTCACAAAAACCTGGTCTTTTTCATTGGAAAAAATAAAGAAAAGCTTGAGAAACGATTGGCAAACACAAACTTAACTGCAACATTCCATCAATATAACCTCTCTTTTTTTTCTGTCTCTCTGGAAGAAACTGTGACACCAAATGAATGACCTCTATAAAAGGCTTTGGTGATGATAACTATAATGATTATAAGGATGTGTGGGGGTGTGATATTTTTGTGTTGTACACACACACATACAGTACAATATGTTTTTGAGCTGGGACATTTCAGAGATTGGATAGATCCGTGTCATTTCATTGGTACAAATCCTTCTTTTAGTATAGGGTTTAGAAAGAATAAAGAAAAATCACAGATCTCTTCTTCTCAAGTTTTTATCAGTCATCAAGTTAGTTGGTCATAATCATCAATCAGAATCAAGTGTTTGATTTTTGTATATGAGTGTGTGTGTGTGTGTGACAAAGCAAACATTGTCATAATCTTATGATACATCCTCCAACCATTAAAGTATTCAGTGTATAAAGCTGTAAATACACGGATCAATTTCGGCTTGTCAATCCTTTCATTTTGTTTGGGCCGCGTCTGTTTTTCCTCTTTTTATTTAACTAATTGCTCAGCTTCTCATCATAGAAAAGCATATTACATTTTTAAAAAAAAAAATGATTACGTTAACACGCCCACGGATTGACAGGTCAAAATTGACCGTGTATTTACAGCTTAAGAATATAGAACCTCTTTTCATCATTTCTAATCTTTAAAACTTCTATTCTCTTTTAGGTTAAGGTTTGAATATATAACACAGTACTTGTGTACAAAATATACATCAGCATTTTGGATAGGCGTAACAGATTGGTTAATTATGAGCTATGTTGTCCATTACTAATTTAAAACAATTTATCTAAATGTAATTGTCAACAAGTGCACGATTCATTGTTGGGACTTCCGTAGTTGTCTGGTTTTGTTATGGAGAGAGAGAGAGAGAGAGGGTCTTTTTTTTTACGTGATATGAAAAGTTCAAGTTGAACATGAATTTGGGTTGATGGCATTATGGCATGCATATTTTTTGTAAATGATCGGAGGGGGGGGGGGAGAAGAATGCATTTTTTATATTTATACATATATACAGATAATACAATTGTATATTTCGCATCCATTTGGGTTGTAATTGTCCATTACACGAAATGTATGTTCATTTCGCGTTTTGCATCAGGCCAATTTATGTGGCATTTCGCGAAATGGACATACAATTCGTGTAATGGACAATTACATCCCAAATGGATGCAGCAACATATATATTATGTGCATTTCAAGTATGGGCTGCATCATGAGTTATAATTGAAATTAAGACTAGTTATATAAGACTCTTGAACTAGTTTTTTTTTAAAAAGAAAAGAAAGAAAATCTTTAATAATGATAAGAGGTTTATTTTTTTTCTTGTTGTCTCTGCTTTTTAAGTGTGTTTGTGTTCAAATTATTGATAATTGGTTGTCGTTGTTGTTGTTGTGGGTACAGTTTTGTTCATCTCATCATGATTTTTTAAAATCGGTCATTGGCAGTAAACATGCCAAAGTATTGTCCGAAACAATCTTTTTACATGTTTTCTTCTATACTGGAACAATAAAATGATGTTTTTAGCATTTATCTTTTTTAAATGTTTCAAGTTCGTTAAGACACATACTGAGGTAGGGAGAATCATAATAATAATAATAATAAATGGATCCAAGTGTGTTGTTATTATGAATAGAGAAGAGCAGCTGGTTATTTCTTCCTTGCCTTTTTTTGGGGGTAAAATGGTGGTGAAAGATATGAAGACCTATATTTTATCTCACTGGCCTAGTATATGATGGTGATGACCAAAGGGATGGAATTTAAAAATAAAAGAGAATTGGGTGGGTGATAGAATGGAAGATTATGAATTGTAGTTGTAATGGGAAATGTCCAAGAAGTTGTACTTGTAATAATATATGATGCATTTCATAAATTTAAAAAAATGTCCTTTTTGCTTCTATCTCTCTCTCTAAGAAGAACAAATGAAAAAAAAAATGCAAGTGGTCACCTGACAGTGCATCTTTTTTTTTTTCACTTAGCCGCCAAAAAAAAAGAATGTCTTTGTCTCACACTGAGCTCATAGATAGGCATATCCACAACTAACAAATGAGCCATCAGGGCTAATGGCCTCTTTTTTTTTCTAGCCTCCCCCCTCCTTTGTACTTTGTCTCATACATATAAAGTGTTACACCCCCATTATATTGATAAATATGGTAGAGAAGAGGTAAAAGAGGCTCTCACCTACGCAATTTTCCATATAACATTAGGTGTAACACTTATTTTTTTTTTTGAATCCATTTATTATATTCAGCTATATTACATTATATGTTATATATAATTTTTTTTTTTTTGCTTTGAATATCTATGAGATATTAGTTTCTAATGATTGACATTTAAGTTTCAACCCTGAACTAATTTCTTTTTTTTGGGGTTCATCTTGAAGTCTTGACACAAGTAGGGAAAAAATGTTACAAAAAAAATACAATAACAACAACCAGCACACCCACGATGCCCATAAGCATAAGGAGAGAAGATCACAGGTGAAAATTTTGACAATTGGTGGAAGTTGTGTGTAGCCCTCACCAATTTTCTTTGCCTCATTGCCCCACATTTCATGAATTTTACCATTTCCTGTAACTGAGAGACACCTCTCTGAACCAACCAATGTAACAAACAATGTAAAATTGTACATTTATGTCCTTGCTCTCTACACTTTAAAAGGTGTTGCTTGTTGTTGTTTTTTTACACATGGTTTCCGTGATGATGAGAAGAAATACAAGATGATTAGTTTGCAGATTATGAATTATTATTAGTTAACTTACGTGACTATTGTTAAGTTGAAAAAAAAAATGCTCTATTAATTATTATCTGCAAGTATTATGTTGCATGTGTAAGAAGAGGTACTTCCTGCACTGTGCCATGTTTTTTGTCTCTCAACTCAAGATTACTGTTTTGGTTATCTAAATGATCAAAATGGCGTTTGTCTTGGTTGTTGTTTCTTCATTAGGACGAAGTGAGCCACTAATTTATTATTAGAATTGCCTTTTTTTTTGTGTGTTCTTCAACTTCAAGTTTTGCTTTTTGTTTTTCATCTGTGTATTAATACATCTTCTATCTAACAGGCTCATGATTTAAATAACTCAAAACAAGTAATCTTGAGGCGACATTTCAACAAAAAAATTGTATATTTCATGCTGATACATGCAAGTAGAATCTGCATAAAAACGTGGTGCAGTTTTGCATAAATTGTAATGTGATTTTAGTTTAATTATGTATTCTAAATTCATCATTGAAATACTGTCAAGAATGATTCCCAGACTTTTGCTTGTCAAAAATTGCAAAAAAAAAAAAAATCAAAACTGGTGTAATTAGTAATTATAAACAGTGAAATTCGATTCCTGTATTAGTGAATTTAGTGGGTCACATCATGATGTAAGCTCATAGGTGAACTTACTTGCTTGCATTGAAGAAGAGAAATTCACTTCTAGCTATACAACTAGGTTTCACCCATTTTTTTTTCACTTCTGACTTGCAGCCTTTGCAGACTTATTGAATGCCTAAAGGGTGCTCAGGACTCCAGATGGAAAGGGTGGTTTTGCAGAGGGTGGGTAGGTTAGAGGGACGAAGAGAAAATACTCGTCTCTCATAAACAAAATGTGCATTCTTTTATCTATCTACCTGTACAACAAACACATTTAAGTAGAGGCAATCAAAGGCAATTTACACAGGTATAATGTCATGCTTCTGTCACTTACACCGCCTATTTTATGACCAAAATGTTGATGTCATTGTTGTTTATTACTTGACTGCAGTGACATCAGAGAGGTCTATGTCATCATCATCATTGAACATTAAAAAAAGGCGGTGAACACAAATAAAAATACAGTCATGTTACAGTACCTACCGTGGTGTGGGTGTTGGAAAATTGAAAAAAAAAAGTACAACCAAAAAAATAAGCAGACATGTGTAATTGTAATAAAAAATGCAGGAAAAACTTGTTACTTTATGAGAGATAAGTTAACCCAACAAACAACAATAATTGTCTTGATGACTTCAGTTGTTTCTTTTCTTAATATAAGTTTAACTTAAAGTACAAAAAAAAAAATCAATTAATTAAAATATTTAATATTCCAAAAATAAAAATTCTCATTGTAGATCAGTGATGGGAGTATAATTGCAATCAGCTCGAGAGCCAAATGGTAGAGGGGATATTTCCCATTAATAAATAATTGTCATTTAGACAAGGTTTAGACATCATCATTGAGGCTTATTACACAGCACTTCTGATAATACCGATAATACCTCATATCACAACATATAATTGAAAATAAAGAGGTATAGAGCCTGCTTAGGAGGATATAGATCGACACTTCTATTCCAATATGTAGCGCCGTGTGATAAGCCTCATTATCAAATTGAATTTGTCCTAAAACATGTGTCTACTGGAAGAGAATACTATTGTCTAAATACATTTGGAAAAAAAAAGACCCGAAATATGCATCAGTTCTAGCTTTTTATTTCTTTAATAAGCTTTGGATGGCCATTGTCTATTTATACGGAGGTTTCTATATAGTAAGAATTCCATCTAACAATGCTCTTGTTTTCTGCAGCTAGCAAACGTTCAAGAAGGGTCTCAAGGCTTTGCTCAGCTCTACGCTTTGCAACTGAAATTGAAAGTTCAATGTAATTTTGGTATGTGATACTGTAATGTTTGTCGCAGAATGTGTCACTCTGTTGTTGGTCAGTCATATTTCTTTTGTCTTTGGTTACTCATTTTTTCACCTCTTTTTTTCTGTAGTTATTTTTATGAGTTAATTTTTTTTTTGGTGGTAAAAAAAGCAAAGAGAAGGGAGGACTTTTGGTAGGATGTGATGAGGGTAGGGTGGGTATGTCTTTTAAAAAAAGAAGAAGAAAAAAAAAATGAGGGTCTCTCTCGCTGAGGTTCATAAATTTCAATGTGCCATGCACGACAAGATGAAAATATTTTTGTTTTCTGTTTACAGCTGCAAAATATAGTCGTGTTGTTATTATTATAAGGTTGCTTACTTGTGCAAAAGGTTAATGCATTCTGGACGCGGTAAAAGAATTTTTGGGCTTCAGAAGAGAGAGAGAGAGAGAGAAAAGAAGAAAAAAGAGGAGGAGAAAAAGAAACATTTTCATCGTAAATTTTACAAACTTTATTTTCGGACTGGAGGCGATTGTTATTATTATGATTATGAGCTAGGGGGATATATCTTAGAAGAAGACGAAAAAAAAAAGATGATAGTTACGAACTTTGCAGGACAAAACTTACTTTTGAGTGCTTATTTTTTTTATCATTGACTTACCCAAAGTAATATCTTAGAAGGACTAAAACTTTCAAAACAAAATGGAATATTGGGTGTACACTTATTATACCTTGTACACACATGAGTTAAATGAATTCAAATTAAATGTGTTTAGGTGAATTATACGGAATCCAGTTAAGAACATGAAACAAATAGAAATTCGACTTTATTATTAATATTTTAAATTGAAATACTAAATCAATAGTTTATATATTTTATTTAAGTATTAACTCAATATTTTCAGATTATTATAACTGAATAAGTTGAATTCGACGACATATTGTTTGTTTGCCCTTCGCAGGGAGGGCTCTGTAGAACACGTTTATTATTTAAATGCATTTAAATTATCAGGTGTGTACTATAGGTATAAGTTAACATAAATTTAATAATTTTTATTGGTAGTTCACAAGAAAATTTGCTACACGTAATTCCTAAGAAATAATCTCGGTAATTTACGTAAACGTTATTTGCAGTAACTTCAAAAATAATGTTTAGTAACTAGAATAGTTGGTGAAAGACAGAAAGGTTTTTTCTTTATGACGATATCTTTAAAAAATAAACTTTTTATGATAATTTGAAAATAATCTGTCAAGTCAATATTGATTCAAACATACTGAAAATTTTAAATATATTTCGATAATACGTATATCATATTTTTACCATTCTAGTTTCATAAGAAAATTTATTTATTATGAAGAAAGGTTTACATTTAGTTTATTTACATAAAAGTTATTATCGATAGCCACGTTCAAAGGTTTGAAGTCACACTGTGGACATTCTTGTAAAATATCCGGATATGAGCAATTTTTTGTTTTGCTCATTTATTATTAAAAATATGTTAGCCTTTTAGGCTATTTTCTTTTATGAAGTCCATCCAATACCGATCAAAAATTGCATGGTGAAAAAATGCGTATTTTTTTTTGTAAAAAATAAAGGTACATGCTTAAATATGTATTTTATTCGCATTGTCTAAGCAGAGGTCAAAGTTGAGACTTATGCTTTTTGCAGGTGCAAAAAAAAAAATGAAAACCATTTAATAACGATGCCTTTAAGCGTATAATATTATAGCTAGTCTTCCTATAAATATATCTGCAGAGAATCTTTTTTTTTTCTCGATGACCCTTCAATCAGGTAGTGTATGCACGTATTATAGCCTATGACACAAGGGGGGAACCTTATAAAATGGCTATTTTATGTCATTAAAGTCATGATTTTGAACGTAATAATAATAATAATAATGATAATGATGATCATGATAATGCATTGTGTGTTATTTATGGAGCTTAGATGTCATAATTTGATTGCAATTATATGGCAATTGTGTATGTGACCTATATGTTGCTGTTCCTTTGAAATCTGTAAGAAGATAACCTATATATATATTATATAACATATGTGACATATAAGCCTTAAAAAGAGGAGGTTGTGGAATACAATGATTACGTTTTATATTTTCTAATTTCAGGAGAAAAAAAAATTAATATAGCATTTCTTTCATTAAGATTTTGGTGTACAAAATAGATGGACACATGAGATAAAACTCTTTTGACTCTTGTATTTTTTTATTGAGGTGTAGGCTATTTACATTTGTGTTTATAGTCGTTTTTTTCTTCCAGTTTTTAAACCGATAAAATTATCCTTAATTTATGCAGATGACTTAACGAGCAACAAGTCATTTTTACTATTGATAGTTGTTGTTTTTTTCTTTTGAGAAAGTTTTGTCTCTTTAGGCTATATATCTATCTATATTATGTTAGAAGTCTTTTTTTTATGTTTGTAATGTTTGTGGCTATTTTCACAATTATCTCTAGACCTGTATATTAAAGAAACATACAAAGACACACACTGAAACAAGTGATGTGTCCACATAAATGCGGCTTTTTTTTCTCCTAAAATGTGAAAAGAAATCTCATGTGGAGATGTGCTGAGTTATAGGATGTGCTTTTTTTGAAGATCAAGCAAGCAATAGAAGAAGAAAAAAAAGCTGACGAACAACTAAACATAAATAGTACAGGTAGATACATATAGGTATATACATATACATACAGATGTATATGTGGGAAAAATGAAGAAAAATGAAAATGAGTTTTTGTCGAATTTTGCGTTGCCCACCACCTGCAGTGGCGGGCAAATTAAACGTCATCGGTCTTGCAGAGAGAAAAAAAAAAAAGAGTGGATAGAGATCTATAATCAGTAAGGCTAAAAAAAATTATGCTTTTTGTTTTCAATAAAAAAAAGACTTGTTTAGAGGCTACAATCTTAAAGGAACTTTTTGTTAGGTGATGACTGATCATAACCTCTTGAAGAACTCTAGCCTCTGAACGAGTCTTTTTTGATTAAAAAATCAAGGCACCAAACCAATGTAAACCCACTATCAGTCTCTCTCTCTCTCTGCATCAACTTATAATAGAAACCATTCTCAACTGATGAGCCAACAGAACAAAATTTAAATCTTTTCAGACTTCTATGTTATTTTTGGTTACAATTTTTTTCTGTTTTTAGAACTTCCTGTTTTATTTTCTAATATATTTTTAAAAAGTTGAAAGTGCATTTAGAAACCAGAAGAGCAAAACAAAACGCTAAAATACAGTATTCATGTTGGTATTTTTTTTTTAAAATAAACTCTTCATGGGTTTCATGGAAGTTTTGAAAAAGTACTAATTAATAAATGTACCATAATGTTTTAAGATGGTTTATGAATAGCTGATTTTAGAAATCTTCTGTCTTTCACAAGTAAAATTCTGAGAAAGTGGAAAGTGTTTTAGAATCTAGAAGGATAAAAAAATTGATTTAAAAAATAATAAGCAGCTTCTGCTTAAAGTTGGGCCCTTTTCAATCTTGCATGAAAAGTTTATTTTGAAAAATATCAACATGAAAATACCCTTCAAGAAACCATTACCTCCAGAAATTTCTTGTCAAAATATTGTCAAGAATTATTCAACGATTATCAAAACGATTTTTAAAATTTAAAATAAGTGATTAATATAATTTAAAAAATTAAAAATCGGTTGACTTCATATAAATGATGCGGCGCCACCAAACAACAGACATTGGCAACAAAACCCCCCAAAGTTTACTCTTCTACTCGAATTCTGATGTGTTGCAATCACCAGCTCACATTACTTTCATTTGAATGAACCATAGATTTAATATTTGAATTATTCTCCACATGGAAGGTTGTATTGAGTTGAATAGGAATAGGGAATACATGTATTTGATTGAGGAATTCTGGGTTGGGTTGGGGGGAAGACTTTCGTTTTTGGAAATTTAAAATGGCGTCGTTTGGTGACTCAGGAAAAGTCACTTCATTTTTAAGTTTTTTATTTTTTTATTGACTTATTTTAAAATTTAAAAATCGTTTTGACAATCGTTGGGTAAGTGAGTATTGGCAATATTTGGAAAATAAATTTCTGGAGGTAATGGTTTCTAAAACATATTCAAGTATCACTTCACGTTGCTCCTGAAAGACAGAATAATTAAAGAGTTCGAGAGGCTTGTTTACATTTAAATATGATCACTTTAAACTTAAATTTGTCTTATATTTTAGAACTTTTTAAAATATGGATCACACTTTCACTTTATTTTTAAAGTTGTTTCAATGTAGTCTTTTATCAGATGTTTGAGGACAATTTGCATTTTATCTGGTGGCCCACAGTTAAAAATAGTTGTACTTCTTTCTTAGATTTTGGATTTTTTTTTTATCTATTGCACTGTTTGCTTTCTTGGTTGGATATTTTCATATTTAAAGTTAAAAAAAAAGTAAGCGGCAAAAACTTATTTCCATTTTCTCGTCCTTTTAAATACTTTTTGATGCATGATGATGATTATTCCATTTTCGTGCTTTTTTGTTTGTGGGTGTTTTTCTATTCATCTTCAAAGATGTTCTCGTTTTCTTATTACAAGACACTCAAGTCTTCGGTCTTGCATGCTCTCTTTTCTCAAAGGTGGACAACACCTTTTTTTAAGTACTCAATCCAAAGATATATAATGAACTAGAAGGAAATGAAAGAAAATAACCATGTTGGGAATCGTTCAAAATGTCATGCGTTCATTCAATGCCAAATTTTACTTACTAAAAGCAATGCCATTTTACACTTCTTGATCTTTCTCTCAGAGAACCACCTCCTCCTATATATCTTTTTGTCTTTAGCCATCAATTTCTTCCTTATTTATTTGTGTTTTGTTTTCATGTGGTTTCGAGCAGGTGGTAACAACATTATAATTAAAAGATTGGAATTTTAAATGTGGAAGTATATCTTAGCATTGAAGTGTTTTTAGAGAATTTAAATATAAAGTGACAGGAAATTAGTTTGCATCAGAGAACAAATAGTTTGAACATGCTGATATTGTGTAGATGTTGAGTGTCTTGTGTATTAAGAACAACTGTTGGTTACATTTTTGTGGCGATCACTCACACTTGGCTATTTTTCACGCAAGATTTACTGTAAGAAATGAGTCAATTATTGCCGCAAATCTGGAAGAATGTCTTGAGGAGTGAGGGGCCAATGTGACCATACTCTTGAACGACTTTCTTGCGAGACTTAGAGCAAAGTTCAATACATTTGTGAATCATTTTCTCATTGTATTATCAATGATTGAAACAAGAACACATTTGTAAACTAGTCTAATAGTTGAAAAAAATAAGGTGTGTTCTTTATTCAGGAAATTTTATGGTTCACCGATCGGCGTGCTTTGACATAAAAATAAAATTCTCATGTATTATGGAAACTTAATGAACTTTATGAAATGGCTATTAATGTAATGATGACATGTCCATAGTAGATGTCAGTCAAAAGGTACATCCTTATTTCACATGAAAAACGTCGGGTAATTGTCATTTGAATGCTCTACAATTGCATGCTTCATAAAAATCTTGAAGAAAACAATGACTTATATATATATATATATATATATATATATGTCCGAAAAAAGTCGACTGTGGCCATGCTTGGCTAAACTTTTGCAGTTTTGCTTATGTATCATGCGTGAAGGTGTGTTGTTTTTCTGTGCATCAACACAACAACAACAACATCCTTCTTCCATCGTCATTATAAGGTGTTTTTTTTTTTGCAGTATTTTTTATGAAAATATTTTTTATTCTGAAAGAAAAAGAAGATGAAGAAGACATGGACAAGTAATGCTTCAATGGCTTCATGAGAGTTTGCGTGAAGTCGTTTAATTTGAAGGCCAAAAAAAAAACATGTCTTTTTCTCCTCTCTTGCATCTTTTGTGAACTTTTTTTTTCTTCTATAAAAAAAATCATAAAATATCACCATCATATTTATTATATATACTGTATATTAAAAAAAGGGACGGCACAACTTCCGGTTGCAATGTCCATGTCGACCTGTAAATGTAATAATATTCGTTTGCGGTTTTTTTTAAAAGATTCAGATAAGTCGTGCGTGTACGTCATGCGAAATAGAGATTTAAGAAAAAAATAAAATAAAATAAAACCGTTGAGAAACTTGTTCTTCAATGAAGAAATTATAATTTTAAAGAAGAAGAAAAAATATTCACCCGGGAAAAATATGTCTCAACATTTTTGAGAAATAAATTCATAAGAATTATTATTTTTTATGAATATTTTCTAGGATCGAAAGGAGTTTTTTGATAGCTTGCAATTTAATTTGCAATGATTACAATTAAATATATTGATGATATTAAACAATTGCAACAGTAAGATATCAGTTCGACATGTCATTTTTTTTTAAAGTACATCCGGTAATTATCTACCATAATAATTACAGGTGAAAGGAGACAATAATTTAGACAATGTCTTATCTTTCCTAAAAAGTCAAAATATGATGAGCCTGATATTTTGTAAAAAAATAAACTGTGAAGATTTAAGGCATATTACCAGTAATATTTTAGTGAATGAAGGAAGTGGATTTAAACTTTTTTTTCTGAAGCTGCATTACGTTACAATAATTTATAATAAGAAAAATGATGAAATTTTACTTTTTTTCCATCAACATTTAGTAAAAAAAAATTGTGTTTAAAATGGGACAGACTAAACGTCTGTATGATGATACTGACTAGTCAGTATCATCATAGAAAGTGCGGCAAATTACAAATTCATACCGATACAGAGTCCACTCTGTATCGGTATGAATATCTGTCTTTCCCTGAAAAAGGTCTAAACGTCATAGAAAGTGCGGCAATTTACGAATTTTCAGGCCGATACAGAGTCTACTCTGTATAGGTATGAATTTTTTTCATTTTCCAACATTTTTTGGCTATTTGTTGTCTGTATAGTATTACAGACGTTTTCACCATAAAAAGCGCGCAAATTAAAGGATTTTCAGGCCGATATAGAGTCCACTCTATATCGGTATGAATTCGTAAATTGCCGCACTTTCTATGATGATACTGACTATTTAAATATACTGACTTATTTAAAGGTATTGGCAATGCAAATATTTGTAACTTAGTAAAGTTTAATATTTTTTTTTCATAAAAGTTAAAAGTTAAAGAATTTGGCTGAACCATTAACAAAAATTTATTGGTGAACCACCTTAAAGAATGTGTGTTTAATATGGATTGTTCTACATTGGGACATTTTAAGTCGTGTTTTTGGTATTGTGAATTATTAACTTGTTTTTTGCATATGTGTTTTTTTTTTTCTTCTTCTTCTTCATTATTTTTTGTTGTTGCGTTGTGTAAACTACTTATTACATATCCTTCGACATGGCAACCAAGTGTCTCTCCACTTAACCATCTTGGATTTCCAAACGTCTGTTTACAATGAAAACAAACCTTTTGTTGCTTGCTCATATGGGCTTTACATTCTCAGAATGATTTAGTAGTAGAAAAAAAAATAACCTAAGTGTTAGTGTACAATACATACATTTTGTATGTAATAATAGGCATATATACATAGTATATAACAAGAAAGAATGTACAAAAGAGAAAAAAAAATTCTTAAAAGTAGAACGAAAGTTGTCAGGTTTCAGGTTGGAAGGAATCTTGAATTGTGGAGGACATTGGAGAACTTTAAAAAAAAAGAGTGTATAGGACAAACTGCTATTTTTCGTGCCCAGAAGTAACTCACGATCTCTCTCTTATTTGACTATTATTCTAGTACAAGTTGTATATTCTAAAATGTCTTTAGCCTTCATAATATGCTTTAAACATGTCATCATTTCGATTTTCTTCTTGTGTTTTTTTCTTTTTCAAATGTTTGGTATATTAAAAGGCAATTTTTTTTTCTTATAATTTCAGTTACAAAGATGATTTTGTCAGTACTTAACTGTTGCCAAAAAGCTTGTAGTTAAGTAAAGAAAGAAAAAACAATGCCATTATCTTGTAATAAAACAAAATTAGGTACTGCAACTTAAATCTTAATGTTATTCGAAATTGTTGCTCTAAAATCGTAAACAGCAAATTACACTGGCAATATTTACAGCAAGATTCGCTGTAAGAAAATTAATAATACCAATGTCACTGAAAAGCATGCACACACTGTATTGCAAAATAGGAGTTTTTTTGTAAGTCGTTGTCCAAATAACATTAGAAGGTGGTGAAAGTGTATTGTCACGCTGGCAAACAAATTATTGCAGAAATATACAGTAAGTCAAATATTGCTGTGAATCTTGCACTGATTTCTTGGAGATAATTGTTTTCTTCAAGTCAGTTTGCTAGAAACCAGTCTTGCAAGATACATCACACATTTGCAATTACAAATTACTCAATGACACACATACCAGTGAATTTTGCTGTAAATATTGTAAATGTGATATCGGTTTCAGCTGTTAATCTCAATGGCTTTATTTTACAACATGATTCAACTGCAAGACATGAGAAAAAATGTTGTTGTAAATTCTGCACAATGTCTTGCAAAAGAAAACCGAGGTTGAGCATTCTTTCTGCAATTATTTATGTTAAAAAAATCTTGCGTTATGTGGAATTTTATTATATTGTTACATGTACATTGGCAATAATGATGTAGTGCAAGACACAAAGCAGTGAATCTTGCTTAAGGCAGGGAAAACAATGTTAGGGAAAACAATGTTCTTAAATTTACATGGTTAAGAAACAAGTTTCTAGTTAAAGAAAATAAGTTAAGGAAGAACCTAGTAGGTAGATCAGCATGGTATTCATAGGCGTACTTTTGAAATTCGTTGCTTTAAATTTTGTGAATAGACTTCTGTGCAGAACACTACGGTTTGCAATGCATTGCTATACAGTGCCTATTATTAATTTATTATTATCTTGACATTGGTGATTTGTAACAGAAAGTGGCTAACATGTTGTGTTGACAAATTATGTGGTTGCACAGCAAATACTCTTTCAGAATCTTTCAAAGTGTTTGCAATAATTGAGAATTTTAGGTGAAAGACCCTCTGATGGAATGTATCGAACCGAGACAACACCATTTCATTCCCATTTTTAAAAGATAAAAAAAAACATCATCATCGAAGACATTTTTGATGTCCATCTTTAAATATATGGCTATAAATAATATTATTCTTATTTTTAAGCTTCAATCGTAAGTATGTATAGTAATGTACATGTACAGTATATGTAATCAGTGTTAGGTGAAATTGCATAAAGAAAAAGGAGGCAGTGATGCATGTTGCTGCAAATTGCTCTTCTTCTCCTCTGATTTTTTTTTGTGAAGGTCGATAAACTATGATTTAATCTAATCAGTTCCTGTAGACACTTGAAAAAAAAATATGCATGTATTCATCCACCCTCACCTATAGCTTGCTCGTGCCTGGCATTAGGTTTTTCTTTTGATTTTAACATTATTTCTCACATTTTAGCTTCAGAAATATCCAAAAACATTACTTTAAAATCTTTCATAAACAGTGGAAACTTGTTTAAGACGAAATTTGAAAAAATTACACTGCAAGCAGCAGCCAAGAAGGCCTGTGTGAGAGGGACAAATCTTTTTGCAGAACGTGAAATGCATTGTTAAAATCCAAAGATATAAACCCAGTAACAGTTGTAATGGGGTTTGGTGTAGCTGAAATAATGCATTGTTAGAAAATTAATAAAAGTTTAGTTTCATGCATAAAATCCTTTGCAAGAGATCGGAATATTTTTTTCGTGTTATACAAATTTCGTGTTTAAAATAATTTTTATACTATTCTATGGAACTTGACTGAAATATTTCGTGTTAAACAGTTTTCATTGTATTTTATTTAGTTTGAATTTTCATGGAACTGTGTGTGTGTGTGTCCTAAAACTCTTTTTAAATTTAATTAATCATGTAGAATTGGTGACAAAAGAGAGAAAGAGGAGAATAATTCAAAAAGAGTGAGGACCTCCCAGTCTTTAATGGTTTTTGGTTAATCTTGAGAAGGGTTTTAGAAAGTATTACAGTTGGACCTGGACCACCTTCTGCTTCTTATCTTTTTTTTTTGGTCATACTTACATTGTTAATCGTATTACTATACATGTAATAGATGTTGGTATTGTTATAAAATAGTCATAGATATATAACACTATGACATAAATCGTCTAGGTTGAGAGCTACTACTATTAAAGAGTTTTATAACATGAGAGAGCTCTCCCTCTGCTACTGTAGTACGGAACTTAGTACTAACTCTCCCCCTTTTTTCTTTCTCCTTTTATCTTAATGGAGACTGTTATATTGCTACAAAAGGCCCAAATTCAAAAAGAATCCGTGGCACTTGCATTTTAACTTTTGAACCAGAGTTCCAAACATGAAAGAGAAAACCCTATTCAAGGGTTCTAAACAAAACGTTGTTTTTTTCTTGTTTAGAACTTTTAATTTTATGTTTTTAAGAGCTAATTTTTCCTTTCTTGAATTTGCACCTAAGTCAGCTTATGATGATTGTCATTGCAATTTCAAAGTGTGCGCGTGTATATTTTAAAAGTACACGCAATGGCATTATTTACTATAATGCATTTTATATCCTTCCCTGAGTTTTTTTTTGGGGGTTATTTCTCCACCTCATATGACGAACAATCAAGATTTTTTTTTGGGTTTTTAATTCTGACTTTTCAAAAGAGAGACAACTTCAAATTCATCTTTCATTTTATTGCCACTCTCTTGTGTTGTTATAATAAGTAAGCATTGTCATTTTTAAAAAGGTTTTTTTTAAAGTTTAATAGGAACATGTCTTCTTCTAGACTTTTGAAATGTATGGTCACAGAAAACAACAAAAGAGGCCGCAAATATAAGTCACACTTAGCATGTGTCCATTCTTAATCCACTTTATAAATGGCTAGCTATTTTATTATGGCCACACACAGACAAGAACAATTTTTTTGGGGGATTTCATAAAACAGCTATAGCTATATAATACATTCACTATATATAAGTTATAATATTTATACATTACACACATATACAATAATATACACGGTAAGCAAAGCAGTCTTTGTCTTGAGTTTCATTCTCTATATAATAATACAAAAAAGGCCTAACATCCTATTTGACTCTTATATATATATTTTTTATTATTAACAATTTAGAAATTTATTATAGCTGTGTTTGTGACTGACAATCATAAAAATTCTTTAAGAATCCATTATAGACATTTTCCTTAGGCCCTGTTTCCACTTGACGAAAATGAGGGGATGGAAATGTGTTTAAAACTAGAATTTCTTTTAGTTATTAATTTTAAATAATGTAATGCATTTTATTTAGATGTAACATAGATGTAACTATAGTTCTGCCTCAAAATAATATAATTTCAGCGTAAAACATTAATGAAAAATAGACAATTAATGATTTTGTTAAAGTGGTAAGGCGATAAGGGTTTTCTCATTTCAATTGATCTAACATAATGAAGCAAACCATTATAGTGAATAAGTGGGGCCACGTTTGAGCTCTCATATCTAATTGTTTTTATCCGAATAGTGACATTATATTGTTCAAACTAATGGAAATGTATTAGCATATTTCACCATACTGAACTGTCATATTTCTTCAGTTGAAATTTTCACACAGTTTTAATACTTTTTCTCAAGTGGAAACAGGGCCTTACAGACAATTTTTTTTCTTCCTCAAAAATGATAGTGATGTAATTGTAGCTTTGTAAATGTACTGTATAATATAATAGATGACGTTGAAGTCTTGACTCTTGAGAGAACCAACAAAGACCAGTTTAAACTAAAGAAGTTACTTGGTAAGATGACATCATCCGACACTAGGAGTGAGTCTTCTGTGGTTGGTCTTTATGTAGAGTGGTGTGATAATGGATATGTGGGTGGGAAAGTGATTGTAGCACCCTGAAATTCTGGGTGTCTCTCTCTTTCTGTTATTGGCAGTCATCATCTTTAATGACACTCACGACTTTTTCACTGTATAGAGAGATTGCGCGTTAATTACTTGGTCGACCTTTTGTGGGACCTCGGTTAAAAAGTGATTACATGGGGGAGGGCGTGACACTAGGGTGTGGTTGAAAAATAAAACTAAAACGTTACAAGTTAACGAGTTTTATTTTTTCCTTACTTGGGACACTCACGACGACGATTTTTTTTGTTGTTGTCGGTGTTTGTGTTGTTTAGAGGGGGTGTTTGAATTTTAACTGTTAATAAGGCTTTACTTTAAAATTTTTTAAGTATGCCAATTGAAAAAGAATTTTACAATTTGTAATTTTAGTTACTTTGTTGAATTGTTTTTAGAAATGTTTAAGTTTACATGTAATAACAACACCTTTTCTCCTTATTACATGGCCACATGTTTATTTTTTTTTTTTTTTGGCAATTTTAAGTTTTTTGATTGCCTTAAGGCCTAAGGCAAACACTGAAACTGAAAAAGGCAAGGATGGTTTTGTTTTCTTCTATTGGGTGTTCCCAGACTAATTTAAAGTATTCTTCTCACTATTTTCTCCACCCAAAAATGACATTAAATTCACAGCAATTAACACTATGATATGATCACCCTGTATGACCACACAACTGGTTAAAAATGGACATCTTCACACACACAAAAAAAAATAGTTCTTAAATTTACTCATGTTTTACATATAATAATAACACCTGGCCACGTATATATATATATATATAATAAAATACAGAAAGAGAACAAAATGTTAATTACATTTTCATTAGATTACTTTTTCTTTACAAAAAAAATAATCTAGACAGAGGATATTTTCTAAATTATAATTGAGTTTATATTACAATTTTACAGTTTTAATATCAACTATTGTGTCATTTAGTGACAGAATGGTTGACATTAAAATGTTTTACTGTGTAACTTATAATGAATGACAATGTAATAATTAAGCAATATTATTAATGATCTTTTTGGTCATTTAGTAGGGGGTCTATTAGTGCCGAGAAATATTGGCATTGAAGAGGGTCAGTATATATGTTATAAGGGGGGGGGGGGGGTTATGATGGGGGAATGTGTTATGTTGTAGAAACACTTTGCAAGGGGCAGATGAGAGAGAGGATGGTGGTGATCTGTCTGTTTTTTTTTTTTCGTTTTCGGAAGGATTTTTATTGAGTTAAACTAAAAATACAATTCCAACGTTATTTTATTCTTTCTAATTATAAAATGGGTTACAAAAATTGCCTGGTCTTAATTTGATTTTGTTAAAACGATGCAACTCTATCGTGTGTGTGTGTGTGTGTGTCTTCTTGTTTGTTCAAAATCTAATTACAGTTAAACTTTTTGATTCAAATCTCAATTGTTAATCATTATCAATTATTATCATTATTATTATTATTATTATTATCGGGATATGGGAAGTGGGACTGCATGCAAACAAACACATGTTATGAAGACAATAATAATAATAAAAAAGGAAGAACAAAAAAAAATTCTTTTTTATTGTTTTGTGTTTTGTTTTTTTGGTGATAAGTTCTCACGAATTGTTAATTGTATAAAATAAGAAGGCAATTTTTGTTGTGTGTGTGGGGTGTTTTGTGGGCTTCGAAGACATCTGATGTTGTTTCTTCCTCGCTTGTGTTTTTAATTCTGTTCATGTTTAATTGTGGCTACCACTTTTTTTTTAGGATTTTTATGAGAATGATCTTGATTTTCGTCTCACATTAAAAATGAAACTTCTCTCCCTTCTCCTAATTTATAACGTGAAAAAATACCTCTTCTTATATTATGTGTTGTTAAGATGATTTAGAAATAAAAGATTTGTTTCTAACAACTCTGAACTGATCCCTCCATATATATATAAAATGAACAGGAAACGATTGTCGGCTACTACTCTACACATAATTGACAGATAATTCCAATAATTTGTCTGAAAAAAAAAAGACAATACAATATTATACAATTGCAATTTTATTTTACTTCTATAGGTGAATATTGCGTGTGTTGTGTGTGTATTTCTGATGTCCACTTATGGATAGAATAATACATTGTGTTTAAGATTTCAAAATGGACAATACAAAAAAAAAAAATGAGATGAGAAAATTATAGTACTATATATTTTAATGTTAAAAGTGAGTTATTACTTTGTAGGCGTGTTTGTTGTTATTTGTTGTAAAAACATGGAAGATTTATTTTAGAATGTCTAATGTGATAATAACAGCAATGAATGATTATCACTTCAAAATTTGATAACCTTGTTAAAGAGACACACTATTATGCATATAAAATAGGACACACGGATTAAATTAAAATTCATATCAACTTAAATATGTGAAACCAAGGTTATTAAATAAGAATTTCTTTTATGTGTGTTGTGTGTTAGGTTTGATTTTCATAAGAAATTATTATAGAATGATGTATGGGGTCCTCCATGAAGAGAAGAAACGAGTGTAATAAAAATCTGTTTCTTAACCTTGGTTTATATATTTAAGCCTATTTGAATTTGATTTTTAGAAGAAAGTTACAACAAATACGCAGTCTCTTCTAAGTGTTGTATTTTGGAATATGACTAAAACAAAAACTAAGGATGGAGGGAATATCTTTTTCCGAAATATATATGTAGAAAATGCATAGCAGTTGACATCACTTGTTGGAAGAAAAGTTTACGAATCATTTGCTGCTTTTTTCTTCTTCTTTTAAAATAAAACTCAGAAAAGCGGAAGATAAGTCAGTATCACTCCATTTGGTAATAAAGTTGGCAACAATAAACTCTCTCAAGTACCACCATTCTTTAAAAGAAAACAAAGGGACTGTTTGAATTGTGTGTCTTTTCATTAATGAACAGATTAAACTCCAAAGATGCTTTTTTTTTTAAAAAAAAAATTCTGAAGTCTATAGTTTTTTTTTGGCAGTAACCGAATTTCAAGAAACCAATATCATATCTTTTTTTTTTCAAACCAAAAAACTGTGCAAAAAAAACAATCATGTTTTAAAAACTATGAAGAAAATGACATTTAAAAAAAAATACAATAAGATGTTATATTAAAAGTAGAAAATTTAGTCAAAAAATTCAAATTTAGCAAATTTATTACAAAAATAACATTGTTCTTTACGTCCAAAATGTTGGCCTATAATTTCCTCTTAGACAGTTTTTTTTTGGATTTACAAGATATTATTGTCATGTTACATAACCATCATCAAATCAATGGAATGTCACAAATTTGATAAAATCAGTTGGTTTTTTTTTTGCTATCATGACAACATTTTTTTAAAAAAAAAGCTTTTTCAATGACTTGTTCAAATGCAAAGTAATTTCATTAGGCGTAAATATCAGAAATCTTAAATGGTATTTTATGCAGATGTAGATAAGAAGTGGATGAATGCATTAGCCATGTATATATATAATAACATACAAGTACAAATCATTTATGTTTATAATAATTTGATGAAGAATGAGATCTGGAATCTTGCTGTCACCCTTACCCAATGTGTTTTCTCATCCAGAAGCTACTGACTGCAATGGGTAGAAATAAGTGTGAAAAAAAAATGGAGGAGGAGGAGGAGGACCTCGACACTCTTCCTTCTTTTTCTTCTTTACATTGTTCATACTCATCCTTATATACCACTGACTCTTTTGTGTAATCAATAATGAAACACTTGAAACAAAAAAAAAATTGAGAATAGACAGAGGAATGATGGTGTTGATGGACTTGTTGTGTTTAGCAATTGGTTACACAATAATAATAGCACAACACAAAAACCATATTCAAACACACTTCTTACATTGACATGTACACACATACATATACATTCTATAATAATAATAAGAAAGAAAAAAAAAAGGCAAACAGGAAATAGTTTTAGTGACTTTCACGTAAAACGGAAACATTTGTTTGTATTTCACAATTTTAACTGAAATTCCAAATTTTTTTTGTGTGTGTATGTGTGTGTGTGGCTATTTTAACATAACAATGTAGTCCAAACACATGTTTACTTGACACTCTTTTAATATTTAAGTAAATTTTTAAATAAATTTTTTTTTTCTAACTTAAAGGAATCAATTTTTGTTTGTTTGTTTGTTTGTTTGGCAGGTTTCATAAAATAAGGAAAACTAAAGGAGTTTTGAGATAAACTTATACAGACAGAAGCTATACTATTCAAACATAAAAAAACTGAACTTGGTAAAAACTGAAATGTGGTAAGTTTACATATATTATTATTACATTCAACCTGTTTTTGTTAAACGTCATATAAAATATATACACATTTATATAATATTATACAAGAAGAAACACATGACATTTTTACCACAAAACATTGTTAAATTTTTTTTCTTCTTCTTCTTCTAAACATGTTGAGAGAAGAAGAGAAAAGAAGAAACCAATATGTTGTTACTAAGGAAGAAATACTTTTTTTCTTCTTCTTCAATCTTTATTTCTTTAAAAAAAAAAAACTCTTGTTTGACTTTTCTGCACTGTCATCAACATTTTCCTTTCAGATTCCTTCACCGAGAAAAACCACAAATACTTGTTTTTGTTTAGGTTTTCATAAGAAAAAAAAATCCTATAGAAAGTATATATATAGACTATATAAGGTGTTTAAGTATATTTCATCAATGCAATTTAAAAGATTATTTTTTTTTTCTTCTAAATAATACACAATCTGAATGACAAGAAGCGCACATGCACACATTAACTGACTACTTTGACTGACGACTATAGGCGATTGTAGCAACAACAACAAAATCCATGAAATTATTTGTTTCTGACAGTCATTCAAGTCAGATAGATATACCTATTTATTATATAAAATATATTATAAAATGCCAATAGCTTTTTTTTTCTTCCCCTATGTAATTTTATTTGTTTGTTTGGTATGTTGTCTGGATTCACCATTATTCACTGTCATTACCTTTTTTCTCTGAAAATCTTTTTTTTTTAGCTTTTTTTTTCTATACACGAAAGCTGTTAAACAATTAATATTATTTATATATAATACTTAAAATTATATATGTGTAAGAAAAGATTGGTTAGAAATATACTGTGTATAAGGAAATGCATGGCTTACCGTGAGCAACCCAGCCGTGCTTACAAGTATCACAAGTCCGGATATGGGATTTGCCCGGAGTGAAACAGTCACAGGAACAGTTTGGTACTGTACAACGTATAACCTGTAATAATAATAATAAAACAACAATAAAAAATAGGGATGATTTAGTAGAAATGATAACCTTTTTTTTTTTTAGATGAAACTCATGATTACATACACATTCTAAAACGAAAGTGCAATACAGAATATATTAAACACTTTTTCTACATCATTTTATGGCTCATTAAATGGGAAACTTATTAAATAGGGTCATGACATTGTTGTTAGTTATTAATTACCAGTCATTGCTATATATATTTGAAGAAAATGTTGTTGAGAATGTGGCACATTATTTGAATTTGGTGGTCATTACCGTATTTTTTTTATGAATTAAAAGTTTCTTAACATACACTTCTCATTAGCCTGATTTCTTCAGGCTGATCAGAAGTAATTTCTACTTTTCTACACGTGTGAACTTTGTTATAAACTAGAATTGTATATGACATGACATGTGCCAAGAAGTATTTTCATTGATATTTTTTTTCAAACTGAACTTCTTGTTGCAATTTGAAAACGATCAAAACGTCCATTTTTTTCAAATATAGATATAGATTATTGAAAATGCAAGATAATGGGTTTATAAATTGAATATCTTTATGGAACCGTGTGTTTTTTTTTGTAATATTTTAAGAAGTTATCAAACTAAGGTAATAACTAGAGCTCGAATTTTAATGCAACATCAAGCAAATGTTTCCTAATTTGTGACCAAAGGACCAATAACAATGGTGAAGTAACAATAGTTTTTTTTTTCAATAAAAAAAGACTGGTTAGAGGTTAAAACTAATTGAAAATTGATAGTAATGATATATATAGCTAAGTTTTAACTAGCCTTTTTGATTAGAAAAATCATAATGGTGATAAATACTTCACAATTAGGACTTGGGCCACAAATTGAGAAACATTTGCTTGATATTGCATAAAAAAACCGACCTAGAGTAAACAATATTTAATGAAAAGAAGTACAAATATATTTTGAGATTCATCAGTTTCTAGGATGTAAAAATCAAGAAAACGTGTTTAGGTTACACATTTTGAAGAAAACCCTTATTGTTCTTTTAAAATTACAGAAATAGTTGGCCATGTGCAAAATTTCTTTTATTTAAAATTATAGTGTAAAGATGGATGTGTAAAAATGTGACATTCTTGATTTAAGCTTATGTTTAGTTTCACATCCAAACTAAATTTAGGTTTAACTAAAAACTTGAGCCACTTTTATTTTTTTTTTTTACTAAAATAGGTCCCCCATCAGATTTTCTTCTTAAATTGTGTTTTATGATTATATCCTCTGACACTTTGAATACAAAAAAAAATATTTTGTAACCAAAAAAAAAGCGATATAATAACATTTGTGTAGTTTAGGAAATTGTTATATATTTACGTAATGTAGTTATGAAAAGCAACAATAAAAAAACTCCCCACGAAATTGTGAATTTAGCCGAATTTGCTGACTTTTCTAGATTTGTGACTGTTATATTGGGATTTATACCGTTTGGTAAACACGTCATTAAAAGGTATTTGTTGTAGGCCAGAAATAAGTTGTTTGATGGAGGAGGGAAAAAGCAGGAGAAGGAGGAGGAGGAGGAGGAATGGGACGGACATCTGTGTGTTGTGTAATCTAGTCCAAGCAATTTTTATATATATTTTTTCGGTTATATTGTATTTCGTTGTATGTTGTCCCTTATAGAAGAAATAAGCGTTTCAAATCTTGGTCTAGTTAATCTTCTTTTTCCTACAATAGAAAAACTATAAAAAAAAGTGGTGCACCACTCACTACTACCAAACAGTATGTATTTTTTTTTTGCATTATAATTGGCACACATACTGACACTGTCACTATTTTTTTTTACCTTTAGTAATTTTTTTCAATAGTGTAGTTTTTTTTTTGGTTCTTGAGAGATTTTCTCTCCCCACATCTTTTTTTTATATTCCTCTTTGAATTAATGTGTATTGTTTAAGTTTGTAATATCTTCTCTCTCTCTCTCTCTCTTCTAATGATACCTTCTTTTAATTTCATTTTTTCTTCCCTATCTATTTTTCTTTCTCACTTTAAAATCGAGTGAGATTGATTATTTGAAGAATACAGGGTGCTTTATTTTATTTTACACTCTACAGGGTGGATACAATGTCATGTAAATCTTGTTATCTAATTTTTTGTTTTCTGTTTTTTTTTTTTTTTGTAATTTTAAGATGTTTTATGAACAACTGATTTTCGATCTCTTGTTAAGACCTTTCTAGAACTTGATAAAAATATCTCTGAAAAAAAAAAAACATCGGAAAGCATAAATTCCACTTAATAAATTGAAAAATTATAATAGGCTGCCAATGGTATGATGAAAAACTCTGAATCAAGGTCAAAGTATATATCTAAAAACTATCATTTCAGAGTTTAAAATACAAAAACTCTTGAAATAATAATGAAAACAATATTTCAGAAAACTGAAAAAGAGAGATGGTGCTGAATTACATAATTTTCACAAGTTTTTTTTCAGAGTTGTTTTTATCGAGCTCTATAGAAAAGCCTTTATTTATTCTTCGAGTTTCATTAACAACTCTTTAGTTAACTATTTAGAAATTGAAAGTGTATTAGAAACTAGAGCAGTTAGTAATGAGTACTAATGACTGTCCATTTAAAGTTGGCTCATTTTCAAATCTATTTTAAAAAAAAGCTTATTTTAAAAGACATCAACATTAAATTACCTTTAAGTAGTTGAGCTACCTTTTTAGTTTCTAAAATATTCTTTCAAGTTTCAGTTATTTTTGCTTCAAAAAGACAGAATAACCAGACTTCCACACTTCAAAACCACCATAATCATAAACGTTTTGCAAAAAGCTGATGATGAGTGACGATGTTAAAACACTTTAAAAAGGGTTAAAACACAATATAAGATGAGAGATTATGTAAAATTTAAAATTGCATATTAGGTAAGAACAAATATCAAAGAGTCCTGCATTTGTATGGAGAATAATTTGTAGGATTCATGTGTGTCATTGACTAACATGTTACAAAGCCATACATAACAATTTCTTGTTTCAAAAAGTAACAGAGACATTGTGGCCACTCTGTACTTGGTTGTTTGCTTTTTGCATTTTGCCAAATAATGGGCCTTGTAAATCATAAAATGTGGTGTTGGGGGGAGAAAAATGGAGTTTGTTTGATGGAATGCCTATGTTCATTGAATGAATATGGGTTTCTTGTTATAATGTGACAGTTTATGGACCAACTTGCATTTGTCACAATCACATTGTTATAGTTCTTTGTGATTTCTGACAACTTATTTCTCAGTCATCATTATGATGATGATGATCATCATCGTCATGATGACGGTGTCATTTTATCCCTCCCCCCTTTTTATTTGAGTATTTATCCCTCCATAGTACTAAAGATACTGTCACTGGTGTCTTTTTTTTAACCCACTCTTCCTCAATCCATAAGGGCCCCTTCCCTCATCACTGTTGTTTCTTTTTAAGTAAACACATAAAAGAATTACATTAGATAGAGAAAAAGCCCCCCCTTACATATAATAATTTTATATGAAGGGGGGGGGGAACATAGAATATATATATATAAAAAATGTAGATATAAATATATATATGCTTGAAAAAAGTGTTTATTCTGGCTCATCTGCGAAGTTTAGTTCATTTGCATTCATGCATTTGTCACAATTTGGCAGTGAAAAACTTCAACTCTGACCATCACTGACAATAAATCATGCTTAATCCATAAGATGCCAAAATTGATCTTGCTTCAACTGACTAAAAGCTTTCCAAATAGTAGTAGTAGTAGTAGTACTACACACAGTCGACGAGATAGAGATATATTTATGAAGAGCACAAAAAATACATATTTTTCTTTTCTTATAAGAAAAAAAAATCCCTTTCTCAATATATAAGAAGCATTTTTTGTACTTGACTCGTTCTTTTCAATGTTATTTGTATGTGTGTTGTGTTGGCAGTGGGATGAGGAAGAGATTTTTGTACGAAATGGATTTTTAATGAATCAATATTATTTATCGCTTTGTGTGGAGAGAGAGGACATCACGTCTTTGTTTGAGCTAAAAAAAATATATATATTGATACAGAAGAAAAAAAATAGAATTCCATTAAAATGTGACGAAATAGACAACAACAAAAAATGCTAAAAATTTATATATAAAAAAGAAATTTCAGGTCCAGATAACAACTATTTAGAAAAACCAAAATTTTTAAAAAAAATATATATATTCGCATGGAAAAAAAAAACTTCCTTGCATTTTAGTAAAGTGGAGGAGGAGTTGAGTGGATTTGTGGGTTGGAAGATTTGAGGGTAGAAATACAACAAAAGAATAACCCAAAATGGTTATTAAATATGTATCCTTATTACTTGATACAAGTATATGACTACTGAGTTTGATATAATGTGATGCTTCTTTTAGAGAAGACACAATTTTTTTTATATAATGACGAAGTGCATTACACACAGAAAAAATTCTGTGGGGTAATGGGGTGAGTATTTGTGCAAAATTCAAGTGTAGATCTAACTATTTTTTGATGGATGAGGATTGAAAAATATGTAGGTGATTACTTCACTTGGACTTCATTATTTAGTTTCGTAATACTAAAAGTAATTCTGAAGAGTATTTATTATTCCTTCTGGTTTCCAAAAATTTCCAATAATTATAAAGCTATAATTTAAAATGAACTTTTGTATTTCCCTCAAAATGTCTGTTATTTATATTATTTTTAGTAATGAAACTGAATGGTTTGCATTTTCCATATTGATCAACAAGAGAATCGCACTAATTATGAACTTTATAAGTGGCAATTCCATTAGTAATATTGACATCAAGATTCACTGCGACGTGTCTTAGAATAAATTGCAAATACTATTTTAATAATACTTTTAACAAGACTTAAGATGATTTCTTGTAAACTGATTTGCAGAAAACATTGTAAATTTCACATTCTACTTTTCCAACAAGATTTAGTACAATACCAAATCTTGTTGGAAAAGGAGAATGTGAAATTTCAACTTTACCCAACTTCGACGTGTTGCACACACCATGAAATAATGCAGCGGCAATCTAAGATCGCAATCTTATCTACTGCGCATGTGCATAAATATTCACATACATTTTTTTTTTACCAAACCTTATAATTTTGTGTGATATTTGGTGATCATTGCGGAAATCCTTGACAAAACCATTACTAAGAATGACACAAAATAAGTGCATTGTGGGCCCTGAATAACTAATGAGTAATTCAAATAAGTAATGATTCCAAAACCTTTTTGATATTATATCTTATGTATTATAGTTGCAAAATTTGTCAATTTTAACTAAAAATCTAAAATGTTACAGATTTATGATTTATGTATAGTAATTTTGGCAAAGATAAATTGAAATATCTGAAGGTAAAATTTTTATTCTTGTCAAATTTTATTATGAGCTATAGAATTGGGGGGGGGGGCTGTTTTATATTTGAAAGTATGCCCTGCTCTCTTTCAATGGCCATTCACACAATCTTAAGTCTTTAGAGTATGGAAAAAAACCATCTGCAATACAAAAAAAAATAAGAAATATGGTTAAACTTTACTAAGTTGCAACCCAACCAAACATTGTATGGGATAAAGACTCCTCTGTGTTATGTTCACACATAATCCATTCTCACTTAAGATTCTATTCTGGCCACCACCACCACCACCACCACCAACCACCATCCACCATCATCACTACTTTGAATTTTTATTTTATTTTCACTTTTTTTATTCTTCTTTCTATCTCTAACCATATGCTTACTTTAGCATGAATTGAATTTCATAAAAATGTCACCAAGGGGGCTATATAGAAACAAAAGAGAGAAAGAGAAAGGAGAAAACCTCATTTTAATATATTTGAAAGTTTTCAAAGGTCCTAAATCCTGGCCAAGTGGGCAATGTACTCTTGAAATTGGGAAGACCCTCTTGTAACAACATATCTGATATGATATAGCCCCATGTGGCGATTACCAAAAAAGAAATCAGTTAAACATGGAGGGGTTTTTTTTTCTTCTTCCTCCTTTTTCTCTATAATGGTGAAGAAAAGTAGAAGATACCACCATATCTATAACTAAACCATTTTGTATATTTGGAGTCTATAGAGCCAATGTATATTGTCTTTTGTTCTCTTCTTTCTTTATGTATATGTATATGTATATATATATATATATATATATATATATATATATATATATATATATATATATATATATTCTGTATATACCAATGTTTTATTGTATGGAACTTATACATCTTGTTCTTTAGAACCACTTCAACTCCCTGTATTGCAGCTAAATTACATGAATAAGCCCTATTTTCGTAGGGAATTGCTTAGGAAAAAAAAAGAGAGAGAGGGTAGAATATACCATGTTAGAAATAGTGAAATATATAAAGGATGATGATGAGGATGAGGAAGAATAAGGAGAGGAGAGGTTGATGGCGAATAAGGGTGGTAAAAGTGGCTCAGTTATATTCTCTCTGTATGTATTTAGACGACGGAAATAAATAACACTTTCGACGTTAATCATTCCCCTGAGAGTGTGCAACTTGCAGCATATTGATATATCGGCTGAAATATTAATGGAGCAAAGAGAAGTTACACTGTGTTTGAGTTGTGAAAGAGTCCGTTTGGTTGATATGTGCCACACACACACACACATATAACCACAGACTGACAAGACAGAAAAACGACAATCCTATCATTTAATATATTATAAAGAAGGTTTGTATAGCTGAAAGAAAATATCTCAAAATTTGTTTCCATTTTTATTTTGTATGTTTATTGGCCATTTTGATTATGATATTTGAATTAATTGTTGTTAACGTGGTAAGTAAAATCTTTTAAGATCATTTGCAAGACAAACTAGAGATTTACAGTAGAATATCTTGATTATCCGGACTAAATGGGACCGTTATACCTGGGGTCCGAATCACCCGAAAGTCTGTATATAATAGATCTAATTGAAAGGTTGTTCGAAAATAGAAGATAGCTTGGTGCTGAGCTTGTTTTCATGATGATGATTAATGAATAACTATTATGAAATAATGATCATAATTATTGAAAAATTAAAAATCAAATTATTTCAAAATGTAACCTTAAGACGAGAAAAAAAAAACTATTCAAAGTTTGTTAGAAATTATTTCAATTTTTAATATAATTTAATTTGAAACTAGAATAGTAAAATAAACAATTTTGCTACAATTTTTTTTTTCATGAAAACTATTAATTATTATTAAGTTATATTTCAGTTAAGCCCTTTTTTCACAATGATAGTTGTCACGATAGTTGCTGTCATGAGAGCAGCAACTATCGCGAGAACTATCATCTTGAAAACCACATGATAGTCACTATCGCACTGTTACGATAGCACTATCACAACTATCTCGTTTGACTAGATAGTTGATAGTACTGTCGCAATAGTAATAGTTGTTGTGTGACCACTAGCTTGTAGGGAAATATCCACTTTGTAGGAAAATTTGGCTTCTGTAGGGAGAGAGAGAGAGAGAGAGAGGCAACACTGTTGTTGACTCAATGATATCCTGTGAAGTAGACGTCACACTGTCATGTGACACAACTATCACGTTACTTCAAGATATGTAGACAGTTGCTATCGTGAGAGTCAACTATCGCAACTTTCATGACAGCTACTCTCACGAAAGAACTATCACCGTGAAAACGAGGCTTTAGGTTCAAACTGTCATAAAGTTTAATTTTTTTTACAAATACATGTATATCAACATGAAAGAATAGTTTTTTTTTAACTTTTTTTCTTACTGCAACTGAAGCAATTTATTCGAATAAAGTAGCATCACCACTAGGGCTCGGATTTTGATGCAATATCAACCGGAATGTTTCTCAATATGTGGCCCAAGTGCCAATTATGAAGTAACAATCTCGTTTAGATAAAAAAAATTGTTCTTTCTAACTAAAAAAAATAGTTAGAGGCTAGAACTCTAGTTGACAACTGATAGTAACCAGACATTAGCGTCTCTAACCAGCCATTTCTTTTTAGAAAAATCATAATTGCAGTTGCTCTAATGATGTTGATGATTACTTCACAGTTGGCTCTAATTGGGCCACAAATTGAGAAACATTCCGGTTGATATTGCATCAAAATCCGAGCCCTAATCACCACGAATGAATGTATTTTACTATTATTTTTAAATTAAGAACTTGAGAATGTTGAAAAATCCTTAACCTTTTTATACATTGAATACTTCAAAGCATCTTTAAATAAAGTAGATCCTACTTTTGCGCGAGACAAAAGAATTTGGTGAACATAAAATATATTCACATTTTGTATGAACAAACATGGTTTATATACTTTTTTTTATACAAAAAAAAAGACAGATGTAATATGAAATTGTGGAATAGTTTGAAGACATATCATTACATTTGAGTTTGAGGGTTTGTGTAGTGAGCTTTTATATGTCGACACTAAAGCCCAGAGGGACGCATTATCAAGAACGGCCAGCATGCATACACATAAGAGAAGAACGAATTTTCAAAAGAATTTCAATGTGGTAAGCTAGTGTTAAAATTTTACATTGGTTGAGATTTTGTGTGTTGTAGTGGTGGTAGTCAGTTGCAAGGAGGAGATTTTTTCCTAGTAAATCAAGATGAACTGCCCCACTGGACTGTAATGTACCATCATCATCATCATCATCATCGTATGCTATGCAATGCATACAAAGAAAAGGGATGATTCCCTCGATAGTAAAAGACAATATAATATATACTAATACCAAGTGTTGTTGTTACTGAAATAGTGTGTATGTGTGTGTAGTAAAGTAAATGTAAAGTCGTCTTGTTGTTGTGAAATGTGTATTTGGTGCTTACTTGTCACATAAACTCGATAACTTAGTCTTGAGTTATGTTTACTCGTGTCGCTGGTACAAGTGAGATTATGTATATATGGCATGTAACATACACACACATACAGTGATGTAACATACACACACATACAGTGATGTAACAAAAATATATATATATACACATAACATATACTCAACAATATGAAATGGATTTAAAAGAATAGAGGGATTGGATGGGATGGTGGTGAATGGAGTGGAAGATGGAAACGTTTTATTCGTGGTCTCAGTTTGGAGGCAGTTAGTTAGTTCACAATGCAAATTTACTTAACGAAATTTTTAAAGATTAACTTTGAAAAGATGAAGTAACTTTAAGAAAGACTTTAAGAACCTTTAAGAAACCCTAAACCCTAACTTTAAGAAACTAGAATAATAGGTGAATATGTTAAAGTTGTTTTCATTAAGATTTTTTATTTAAAAAAAATAAGGTGGTTTTAAAATGTAAACTGCCTCTCAAACTTTTGATTATTCTGTTTGTTTTTTCAGGTGCAAAATGAAGAAAAAAACTAGAAAGTGTTTTAGAAACTAGAAGAATAGCTCAATCACTTAATGTGAATTTTCATGTTGAATATAATGATATCTTTCAAAATAAGCTTTTTATGTACGTTTTTGGAAAGTGGCTCAGCTTATAAAAAGTTTATTTTGAAAAATATCGACATGAAAATACTCTTTAAGTTAATTGAGCTTAAATGTACCCTTCTAGTTTATTTTAATTTTTACTGTTAAAGACAAAATAACCATTTTATGGGAGTCATAATTTTGTTTTGTTTTGACAATCAATATATTTGCAGCATTAAAAAATATTGAAATTGTTGTTGGGTTTATATCAATAGGGTTTTATACTTTCTGGTTTTGACAATGCATTTTCTATGCTGCACTTGGACTCTTGTCCCTCTGCCATAGGCCTTTATGGCTGCTTGCAGAGTAATTTTTCAAATTCAAATTCAAACCAGAGTTCGAAAATCAGCTGTTTTTACTCTAAGTGACTATAACATCTGATCAATTTCAAACTTATCAAGAAAAATCTAATTTAAATTAGTAAATTTATCTTCTACTATCCTAGTTTTTATCATTGTTTTTTTTTCTTTCTTCTGAACATAAAAGTTTACGGTCATTTTAGAGTTTAAGACATCTAGAAAAAAAAATGACTGTTGAGCCATTGAAATTGGTTAGCACGCGGACTGGACTAGTTATAACAATGGGACGTATTATTATTATTATTATTAATATTACGGAGTCCTATTTTCAAATTATATCAAATTTGATGTCAATGTAAAAATTCATTGTAAATTATCTGATCATAATAATAAATATCAGGTATTTTGGCCTTCTTATTTATTTATTGTTGTTTTGTTCTTAATGTTAGTTGTGGTCTCATTATTCAATGAATGAATATTTTTTTTTTCTGTTCGACATTTTCAATTGTTTTCTTCTCTCTTTTTGTTTTGGTCGGTCACACAACCTATGACATTTTCTGTAGGCCAACATATAAATTTTGATTTAAGTTTTCAAACTATAAACAATGAGATTTGGAGGAGAAAAAAAAATTATATTAAAAAAAAAACTAAAAACAGGAGGAGGTGGGATAAAGGGAAGGAACGAGTGAGAGAGAGAAGGTTATCCCCCAAAAAATACAATAATGAGACAATAACAACAACAACAACAAGAGTGATGACAATAGAAAAATGGCAAATGGTTTTGTGACCTGTGAATGGTGTGCGGCCACAATCAATGACCTTTTCTCCCATCTTCTTTCGATCTAGAAAAAAAAAATTGAAAGAGAAAAAATATATTAAATGAGAATCCATTTTGTTACTTCTTGTCGATTTTTTTTACACAACGACATAAATTTACAACCTCAATAATATTGAAGTTATGGCAATTTTTGTAAGAACTTAAGATGAAAGGGGGTTTGGATTCAGAATAAAGCTAGTGCTAAACTCACGCACTTGTGATAGAAAGTTTCATGTAAAAGTTGACGAGTTTAGCACTAACTTTGACTTCGCAATCATCAAGAATACGACCCTGACTGCAAGTTGTGGAGAAAGGAAAGGAGGAACATGTGGGAGACATTATGAGACTGAATTGTTCATGATGTGGCAAATGGTCAAGTCCCATTTGGCATGTCACTTTTATCAAGAAATTGGTTTGTCTTAGTTTGCTAAATGATTTGGTTTAGAAATCAAATCAAAAACTGAGTATATTGATACAAGGTATGGGTATGTGTTGTCAGCTTCTCATCGAAGGGAAAAGGGGGGAATGGATGGCCGTCATCTTAAGAGTATATATGCTTGGTCTTTTGAGGGACTTTTGAGAGGTTTCTTGGAGCGAGAGAGTAAAATAGGACTTTTGCGTGAGCAAAGACAATGTTAAGCGAAAAGAGCAATTTAGTGTTGTTCATTTGCAGATGGTCCTGTGGATGAACCTATTGCTCCAATGACATTCTTTCATGATTAGCTTCTGTAATTGCAAGCGGATTTGATGGCACTTCAAAGATGTGGCCAAACTTTCAACATGGTTATTCCATCTGAGATTTAATAGCAGCCACTTGCCTTTCTTCATTTCCATTTTCTTTTTTCAATGGTGGGTGCACAAAGGTGTTTTGGGCATATGTTGTGGTTTTGGTATATGGTTTGTAAAGACAAAGGGGGAATAGACTGTATTAGTAAAAGAGGGTGGTGGTGGTGGTAGTGGTCATTCACTCATGTTGACCCTGTGTGTGTCTATATCTAAAACCACCATCAAGACGACAGTCATCATTTCCCTTAAGTTCTTCTTCTTTCTTACCTCTGTGAATCTCGTGTATTTCTTTTAACAAGAAACAATTTCTTTTTCATCTTCTTCTGACAGACACCATTAGTGAGTTCTTAAGACATTGTTGGTGTTTTTCTTTATTAGTTGTTTGGTTGTTGTTGTTGTTGTTGTTGTTAGAAAAAAAAAAGAAGGGACATAGTAAAGAGGGGGTGGACAAGAGAAGAAAAAAACCTTCTTCAAAGATTTTTCTCTTTACTTCAACCATTGAAACATTTTCAATCTTTTTTAATGAATAAAATGCATTCAGGTTAACCATGATTGCAATTCAATCCTAAAGGAATTCTATGCTACTTAATGAGTCTAATGAATAATGTTTGTTATATTAAATGTCATAAAATATTTATAAACGAGAAATTTATGTAAAATTACGAACATTTTCTTTAGAAAACAAAAAAACAAAAATCAAGTTTTATGTTTTACTAGTTTAAATGCTGCTAGTTAAGTCTATCTAATTTTTATGTTATCTAAATCTATATCAATTTTTTTTTCGTCGAATAAAAAGTGATCTGTATTAAATTGAGAGTATAAATTATGAGTACAAAATAGCTAACATGTTTAGATAAAAAGATGTAGCATAATATGTGGGTCACGACCCTTTTTTTTTTCTTTCTTCTTCTGAAAGAGAAAGTTTTAAGTTATAATAGGGAATGTATGGTGTGTGTCTGGTGGTGAAAGTTGATTTACCACAAGAATCTATGGTATTTTCTACTGCGAGGCATTTTGATTCGAATTTTTCTAAACCACAAATTTTATTACACTTTTCCAATCATGTTCTCTCCATCATCGTTTTCGGATGTGATAGTTCCATACCTAACTTATTTTTTTTTTCAAATGTATTTATTACACACATTTCAACAACAAACACATAGCCTTTAGCAAATTGGATGAATATTAAAAATTCATTTTTTTTTGTTCTTCTTCTTCAAAAAAGTTCTCAGACGAATTTCTTGTCTCCTCTTGAGATTGAATCTTATGATCTCAACAACCAAAAAAAAAAATGTTCTGAAAATTAGGCTACTAAACTATTACGTGACACTGAACAAATTGTATTATATGAGAGAGCTGTTATTTATGGAATGGAAAAAGAGTTTTACAAAGAATTTTTATTGAACTTTTTTTTAAAAAAAGTGATGCTTTTTAGTTTTACTGAATATCATCATAACAGTCAATGGCCCACTTGAGTCAGGGTGTAGACTTTTATTTTTTCTACTAAGGGATTGATGGAGGGAGAAGGGGGTCAAGAGAATCCAAGTAGGGGTTGGACAAGAAAGGGTGGGGTGGGGGAAGGGTCACCAAATACCCTTGAAAGTAATTTAAGTTAAAAAAATTTTCAGCGCATGCCAAAAAAAAAAAATGTTTAAAACATTCATCTAATGTCCAGGTTGCAATTTTGTGCAAAACACCAGGTATATGCACAAGAAACTTCTTTTTCTTAAAAAGGTATCTACAATTGTAGTGATCAGCAAGTACCATAACCACAAACCTCAACACTGAATAACAACTGTTAACAATTAATTCACATTTGTTTCAATGTCTTTTCTCCTCCTCCTCCTTCTTCTCATGTACCCCATAGGCCCACTATAGTGTAAAGTAGGAACACAAAGACAAAAAAAAAACAAGACTATAACATCCTAGGGTGTTGTAGTGTAGTTTTTGTATACAAAGTGCCCTATAGCATTAAAACTATTGCTTGGAAAGTTGAACGTTTTGCTTGTAATGAACCAAAAAAAAAACCTGTTGTGTCCCAAATTAAAGCCTAGTACCCCCTTCAGATGGTCATAAATATACTAGAAGCTGTCAGCAAACAGGATGAGAACAAAAGGGACTGGCTTATGACCACCGCCACCATGAGGAGATAGGTAGAAACCTCCACCCTTAAAAAAAGTCTCTTGACCACATATGGGACAGGTATGGCGGCGGCGGCCAACAACAACAACAAAAAAACACAGGTAAAAATAGGCGGAGACTATGAAAATAGTTTTTTTTTAAGTTTAGAAACAAACGTGAGACAGAAGAAGAATAAGAAACCAATCTGTATAAAGGATGGTGGCTGGTTTTGATGAACTTCAAAGAGGGGATAGGTAAGAGTGATGTTGGAGGGATGTGGGGAAGAGAATCTGCCGATTAAAACTATGGAACTATGAGAAGAAAAAAAAAAAGGAGGCGTGTCCAGTGTTATAGTGAGTGACTTTTAAGATTATGGACAATCTGAAACTTTTGAAGGCCATATAACATTATGGGTTGACAAAAACCAATTTTTTGATGTATGTTAGCCTCCTCCTCCTCCCTCTACATTCTATTACTAATGAAACAGTGGTGTCTGTTGGGTGAATTAGTAGAAGGAGGAGGAGGAGGGGGTTTAAGGAGTGAGAGTTGTTTTGAAAAGATGTGAAAAATGGAGACAAAAGAACTGAAAGAAACCACCAAAAAAAATATAATGTGGTTCTTTTTTCTTCTTCTGTTGTTTGGTTGGTATGTAGTGTGGTTACAAACAAGACTTTTAAATAAAAGTCTTGATTGAAAGTATAGTTCCTACTATGAAACAGGGGGAGAATTTTTGTTGTTCAGATTGCAAAAAAAAAAAAAAATGCATCATCAGTATGATGATGATGATGATGATGAGGTGGTTGGTATTGGTATTGGTGTTGTTGGACTGGAGACAGAAATTACCTGTGAGGCTGTGACCAACAACATTTTTTTTTTAAAAAAAAAGTGATGAGCTCCTCTATCTCTCACTTTTCCACCCACCTATATACACCTTTTTATACTTTTTTTTGTGCTCATTGTCACCCTCAAACGATAACAATAGCGCACTGCAGCCTTCAAATGAAATGACTTTGCAAAATTAAAATTAAAAAGAAAACTGGCCCAGAAGAATGAACATTTTTCTCTCTCTCTCCAAAAGAAAGAAACCAATAGCCACCTGGAGGCCACAAAGGTGTATTAAGAAGTTTTTTTTTTTAAAAAAAAAGAGAAAAGATTTCTATACTTTCTTTCTAAACATTACATATGAGGGATGCAAACGAAAAGATATAGAAATATGTCCAATATATCTCTTTATATAATTTTTTTTTCAACATTTATTTCTTAAAAGAGTCGGTCAATCTATATATTCTATATATAAGCCTATTTGCCATTGAAGGGGGGCTAACATGTGTTTGTCTCTCACCGATATTTTTTTTTTTCGTTAAGAAAAAATTTCGCTAGCACTCAATGTATATGAAGAAAAAAAAATTGACAATAGTTTGGTGTGAAATTTCAATAGATTTTGAATAACATGGTGTTGATTGAAAAAAAAAATGTTGCTTTTTAACTGTAGGCTATAGAAAAAAAAATATTTTCATATTAAAATGAAATGTTATTTATTATATGTGAAAGGCTCATATTTGTTAACAAAAAAAAAATTTGAAGTCTTTTAATAATAACTTGGCTGAGAAATAGTCACTCCATTTATCTGAAACCAAAGTTATTGTACTTCATTTTTGCACAAAGACTTCTACTATAGGCTAAACACATTGTAATATGTAAGATTTTTTTTATTTAAAAAAAGAAGTCAATTATGCCATGAGTATAATAGCAAAAATGTGTGACACTCGCTCACTGACTCTCTTTCTACGAAAAATCTTTGAAGCGGTTTTCCACCTTTTATTATTTTTTTTTTGACATGCTGAGAAAGCAATTCATTGGAATTATTATTATTATTATTATTATTATTATTAAGGTGCAACTAATTTTGAAGTTTTTCATGTGAAAAGCGCAACTTTATTAATATTTAAACTGTGGTATCATCAGAAAAAGAATGTATTTTTCAAGTCGCAGAAAAAAAAGGAAGGACCACAGATTTTGACGGAGTCTTGGTTTTAGATTTGAGTCACTTTGATTGAACTACCGGTATTTTTTTATTGGAATGGGGTCCTGGAATAGGCGTAAATGATCTTCGTGTCATTTTTTGTTATACCACTTGTTGTAATGTATATCTGATAAATAGGTCTCGGATTTTGACGCAATATCAACCTGGAATGTTTCTCAATTTGTGGCCCAAGTGCCAATTGTGATGTAATCATCATTATTAGAGCAACTGCAATTATGCTTTTTCTAATCAGAAAAGGCAGGTTAGAGAGGCTAGTTGTCTGGTTACTATCAGTTATCAACTAGAGTTCTAGCCTCTAACTATTTTTTTTTAAATTAGGAAGAACAATTTTTTTTATCTAAACGAGATTGTTACTTCACAATTGGCACTTGTGCCACAAATTGAGAAACATTCCAGGTTGATATTGCATCAAAATCCGAGCCCTACTGATACATAATGATCAGGAATAATTAATCAGGTAGATTTGTTATAAAACAATGGCAAAAAATTAGAAAGTGTGAACCGTCACCAAATTTATTTTAAATATGACAACTTTAAATTAAATCATTCAATTTTCAATGAAATAAAAAATTTGCTGGCGAAATTTTGAATATAAATTTTAAAAAAAATTATTCACTTTAAATGAGTGAATGTTTTAATGAGATTTTTGAAAATACACTTTTGGTTAATTTTTCTTTTATTTCAATTTAACAAAATATACACAAATTTATTTTTAAAACTAATCTAATTTAATTTTTAGCATATTCAATTATATATTATTTACTTTCTAGCAAAGTTTAATTTTTTAAATTTCTCTGAAGAAGAAAAAGAAGAAGAAGAATTAAGCTAGGACCGTTTTAATACATTTTACACTTAGAATTTATACAATAAATTGAACCCACTCTTTTATTTTCTTAGTTTGTGTCCCCTTAGTGTGTCTTGATTACACAATTTACAATGTTAAGTGAATGAATGCTGAGTGTGAGAGAGAGAGAGAGAGAGAAAAGCTATCTCTTCTCAATGAAATGAAATAAGAAGAACCAAGTGAATTGTAATCATGTCAAGTCAGTGGCATTTTCTTATATTTTTGTAGGAAAAAAAAAGGTTTCTATTATTCTTAAGAGACATACATGGTACAATGTATACTGATGTAATTGTTCAATATCTCTAGGGTAAGACACCAAAAAAAAGAGGGGGGGGGGTAGGTAATATAGTGGTAAGAAACAGAAAAGGCCACAGTCGTCTTGTAAAAGATTAGTCGCATAGGTTTCATCAAGTTTAGAAGAGAAAGGGAGGGAGAGGTGGTGGGAGCCACACTCGAAACTACATTAACTGCCATGTCAATTACCTGCCAACTGCAATCTTTAAGGGGGGAAGGTCAAGAAGAACAGTGCAATCAATATATTGACCACTATAAATGGGCAAGGACAACTCAAAAATTAACACCTCAATCTATGGCAGTGTGTGTGTGTAAGAGAGGCATGTATAGGAAAAGACACACCAAATACCATTTCTAATAGTGAGAAGTGTGAGAGGACTTGACTGACCATTTACTTAAAAAGAAGGTGGGGTTGTCTTTAATGAAAATACACTGAGAATGTATTCCCAAGACTCCTTCCTTTATTTTTTTGATGTTGAGAATTGTAATTAAGAATTCTGGGTGACCATCATCATCATCAGTTAAATGGAACTTGCTGCTCACTTTCTGTTGTTTTTTGTTGTGTTTCCTAAATAAACGTGCACACTTTTCTGTTTATTCTTTGCTCAATTTTTCAATATACTACCTCCCTCTCCCCCCCCCCCCTCCCAATCTGTTCCCAAAATTCTCTTTTACTGTTTTTCTTTGAAAAAACTCTTCATAGTGTCTGTCTATCTCTCTAAAGTCGTCAAACATTTCAATAGAGATCGAAATGAAGTCTATGATCTAACTCACTTATTCAACTTGCTTGACCTTTTTTTTTTTGGAGGAGGAGGGGGGGGGGGGGGCAGGGAGTTGAAAAAACTTTTATATAACAAGTAATGAACTTAGTGATTATATATACTGTAGAGAGAAATCAATTAAATTCCAATTCAATGCATTTAATTTACTGGGGTTATTTTTATGGGATGGTGAGGAAGTGGTCGACTTTTATTGGAAATGATTACCTTTTAAATTGTTAATTGTGTTTTTTTTTAGAAGAAGAAAAAAGTTTTTATATATTAAGCCGGTTCCACACGATGCATGCATTTGTCATACATTTCCATTCCGAATAAAGTTATGAAAAATGTTTTATAGCCATTATATTCTCTGTATTTTCTTGAAAATATACAAATGAATGGAAACTAATTATTATTCTTCGTTTCTGAAAAAAAAAATATATTAAAATGTGTGTTAAAAACTAGAAGGGTAAATGAGTCATAAATATGTATATTTCATCTTCGACCGATCTTCATAAGTTTAATTTTAAAAAACGGTCCACCTGAAAGTATCCTTTAAAATGGCTTATTATTAACTCTTCTAGTTTTTAAACCATGTTCAGTTTTTTTTATTAAAGTTTCTAAAATGCATAATAAGAAGATTTCAGTGAGGTAGTGACGTATTTTCATTATTTTCTGATAACTTTACCGAGAATGGATTTTTTTTTTAAAACCTTGAAATGCAAAACAGAGAATCTCTTAATATTACGATGATGATGATTTTGATAGCAAATATAAGAAGGGGTGTTTGTTGTAATGGGACTGAACGAGAACGTGTTTGAACAATTGGTTCGGTTCTTAGCTTCACCCTGAACACAAGAAGAGATCTGCATTTTGTATTTATTGCGTTGACTTTTCTCACTTGCCACGGTTCTCTCATCGGATTCTCACAATCCATCGTCGAATGGGGAAATTCGATCAGAGAATTCTCTCAAATTATTCCTACTCACCCATCCACCCACACCTTTTAAACACCTGATCAAGTGGGGGGAAGTGTGGGAGGGGGACCCCCACATCATAGTTAAAAATTTGAAATACTTTTCAAGTATTGAATTGAGTTTTATTTATAGAAGCAAAACCAATTTATTAAACTTTTTTTACACTAGTTTTCTTTGTTGATGGGCCACAGGTGAGCCACTGAAATGATTTAAAATGCAATCGGTTCGTGGTTTTTTGTTGTTGTTGCTAAAAACAAACTGCTAAAGCAGTTTTTTTTTTCAAATCAACTTTTAAACGAATTTCACGAATGCTGAGGTTATTTTTCTGCCATTCTAAACTTTTTTTTAAAGTGAAAAAGTAATTTCAAATTGTCTTTTAAAACTTTAAAAAAAAAAGATATCATCAAGATTATTTATGCATTTTTTCTCTTTTTTAAAGTCCTTTTTTTTTGTTTTAAATAAATGTTAAAATTCTTTTAAAAGTTGCTTTAAAAAAAAACCGTTCTCATCGTTCTACTTCTTCTGCACCGCGTCAAAGATGAACTGATTACGGAGCTGTTGGCAATTATTTGGCCCCCTGGAGACTGGAGTTTTGAGGCGAGAGAGAGAGAGAAGGAGAGAAAGAGAGAAAGAGAGGAGAGAGAGAAAAAGAGAGACAGAGAAAGAGAGACAGAGGGAGAGAGAGAGAGCGAGAGAGAGAGAGAGAGAGATGAGGCCCCCCCCCACACTTAAGTTTGAAGAGGAGGGCGGGAAGACCCATATAATGGCTGCCAGGGATTATAATTTAGGTTTTGTGTTAGGGTGAGAGAGTTAAGGTAAGTTTGGTTTTTTCATTTAGCTATTTGCTGAGCTAAGACATTCTTTCTCTCTTACTCGATCCGTTTACATTGCATTTGAACACGGGGTGGGGTTACAAAGAGGGTGTATGTGGGGGTGGATGTTGGAAGGGGGGAGGGGGAAGGGAGGAGGGTTGCTATTTATTATTATTATTATTATATTAATGCCTGTCCGTGTCTCCGTCGTTCCGATTCTGTGATTGACCATACATCACACGATTTGGCTCCTCTGATGCATGAAATCTGTCTTGTCAAACTGAACTGCCATATCGCAGACACGCACACGAACACGGGTATATTACACGCACTTATATATAAAAAAATAACACGTACGCACACACGTTACAGCAAATATTCCGAGTTGTGTGTGTGTGTTTTTTTCACTCCCTTTTCTTCCTCCTTCCTTCCTTTTTTTTTTTCTTTCCAGACTCCATCTTAACAAATATCTTTGAGGTGTAAGAAGAATGCAATTTCGTAGTCGCCACCTTTTTTTTTTTTCAATTTTTTTTTTTGTGTTCTAACCCCCCAACCTCTTAGATGTCCTCCCAATTCAAAGGTATATATCTTGAACACAACCACTGACACGCGTTTGTGTGTGTCTGCTTCTTGTATATATTTATCTTAAATATTGGTCTTAACTTCTTAAGTAACGTTTGTCAGCTTTTTAAGTATTTAACTTCTTAAGTAACGTTTGTCAGCTTTTTAAGTATAATTATTTTCCATGCATATATAAGAGAATAAGTCAATGACATTTCTTTCACTCCTCCTTCAAACTTATAAATTAACAATCCAATGAAATTCATTTGTATTTTTTTTTTTCAAATGTGGGTTTTTTTTCTGTATATAGTTTATGGAAATCCAAATGAATTGAATAACGTTGAAATAAGGACTATGGATGAAAGGCATACTCGAAGAAAATGACATGCTGATAAAGCTTTAAGAGTCCTGTAGGCCTACTTTTACAGGATTAGGAAAATGAAGCTGTTTTTAAACGTGAACACATTGTAAAATGTGCAACAAAAGTTCAAGTGGTTTCAGAGACCGGAGTTGTCCCACTTTTCGAGACTTTCTTCATATTCTCTCTGCCTTCAAAATTTCATTGCTCAAGTTAGAATGTGCATTTGAGAAGACCTCTATAATTGTTCTATTGGTACTGAGTTATAGGAGCACTGAAAAGTGCTGTCCATTAGATTTTAACAACAACAATACCTACAAAATGAGCCATTTAGATAGCATTACTCATGGATGCATATTAATTATTAAGAGCTAAAACTGGTGCATATTTCTGGTATTTCTTTCCAAATGTATTTTTAAGGTTGCATATGCAATTCGCTTCCTGCTGATAGTTCTATGTTAGAACGAATTCAATTTGACGATTATTATGGTTAAAAAAAACCTTATGATTTGGGAATTATCCAACCTGCCAAAATGGCTCTCGAGATGATTCTATAGCTGTACTGAGTGAAACTGAATTGAACCAAGTGTTCAATTCCAATCACCCTTGCAATATCTTATATGCTGCTGTGGGTAGCAATCACTGTTCCTCGTTCACTAGCTGTCTTACTACAGGTGTGCCTGAAGTAATTTTCAAACAAACTTGGCTGATATTTTCAAATGTCTTCAGATTCCCAATACACTGTTAAGTGTATATTTTCAAATGCATCATCCACATGATCATCAGGGAATCTTTGTTTCTTTATCCAGAATTTTCAGATCAGGCGAATTTTTTTTTTTGTTCTTCTCCCAATTCCCCACCTAAACAAACTCGATCTTAAACATGTCATAAGTTATAATCAGTTGATTATCTCTTTAAGTTTCCAAATTCTATTTTTCTTTTAGTTTGTGTGAGGAGGTTAAAGGCGTGAAAACACAAGCAACACACAAGTTTCCTCTCCTCCCATCTTATTTCTATAGACATAATAATGGACATTATAATTTCCAAATGAAATCTTTGACAAGTCGACACTTCAAAAAGTTTTATATTCTTAACTATACGACCCACTCGAAGGCGTCGTCGTCGTCATACAATAAAAAACGGTTATTCTTTTTTTTTTTTTTGGAGGGAGGGTGGGATGGGGGGGGGGGCTGTCTGTGTGTGTGTGTGTGTGAACTATTTTGTATAGGATGTCATAAGTGTTAGAAATAAACGACGACAGGAGTCCTATCTTATGATTGTGCCATGACTCTGCCATTTTCCCCCTCCCTTATATCCCTCCTTTCTCTCTTTATATTCATGATTGAATATGTCTTGTGTGGGAGATGATTGAAATTACCTTTCATTATGAAATGGCATCGATAAGGTAACAAACTAACAAAACACATTTTTTTTTTTTTGCTTTCTTCTGATGAATTCTGAAAGAAAGAAGGAGAAATGTCTGCCAAGAAAAAGAAAAAAAAAAAAAAAGATCACTCAAAAGTCGTCTATATTAATTATCAGTGACTTCTTTAGTTTAGAAAACACAAAAAATACTTCATAAATACATAATGTTGTTGGAGGAGGTTTGTGAGTGACAGCCCCTGGTTTCTTGTTGTTATTCTTGTTGTATGATTTCAATTTTTAAATCACGTGATTTTTCACTTGAAATTTTATTTTAATAAAAAATACAATAATTGAGAATATATTGAAATTAAAATTTGAAAACATTTTTATATTTTAAATTTTACGATACTACTATAGTGAGTTAGATAGGCATTTAGAAATCGGGACGAACACAAGTTGGCTCCGCCCTTTTTTATGACGACCGGCAAGTTCTAATTGGTTGGTGATGTAGTCTGACGTCACATGCTCCGCCTTTTTCAACATCGAACCACACAACAAATCAATTAGAAGTTGCTGGTCGTCATAAAAAGGGCGGAGCTAACATGTGTTCGTCCCGATTTCTAAATGCCTCTGTGAGTTAGTTATGTTAATTAAATGATGAATGTTTTCGTCAATGATTTGTTACATAAAATGTGTAAATTAATTTATAAGTGTCAATCAGCGGTTATACACAAGTAGAAGTATTTGAACATTTTTACTTATATAAAGTGCGCAGAACAGTGCGTAGTGTGACAGATTATCGTATATCTGACCTTTGTGACCTTCTAGACAAGAAAATTGGGGGGGGGGAGAGGTGTGCTAAATATGTTGCAGAGCTCATCGTATATAGCTTTGTAAATTACATAAGAATGATGCTGATCCTGAAAAAAGTGCTCTAGTAGATGTGATCATTTAAGAAAAATAGAACATCTTCTAAATAAATGCAACTTTGAAGAAATAATTTAACATTCACGTCGTTATACACATGCAATGTCACATTTATAAATTAATTTATACATTTATTTAAGACATAATTGATGGTGTATAACGGGCTTAAAGTTCTAATTGCAAATTATAAGAATTGAAATTTCTCAAGTTTAATTTTAAATTGTTTTAAATAATAATAATAATAATAATATATTTTATTAAAAATCTGAAGGTGATAACTGATAACACACATCATACATACAGTAGATACTGAGTCAATCACAAACAAATATTATATGCAATAAGTAAAGAAATACAAAGTTTCCAAAACATTTGTGTCAAATATATATAAAAATACAATCCAAAATGACTACAAATACTCAGAGAAATCAAACAGTTTTACCCTTTTTTTTTATAAAAATTATCAATAAAGGAGAATTAACTACGTTTTTTTGGCAAATTTATTTTAAGTGACAATACAGGGGGGATTTAAGAAATTCCGCCTGTCTAGCTTCAGTATTCTGCGGGCGCAGAAAGCAAAATCTAAAAGTCGTGTCCGCTGGTTCTAACATTCAGGATTTTTATGTTACTTCTGCTATTAATATAATGTCTAAGACTCAATGACAGTAGAGCTCTTTATATTTCATAATAAAACATTTGACTCTGAAAGGTTTATTTTAAGATTTTTTTAAAAAAATATTTTAAATATTTAGTTGTGATTTTTTTTTTTCGATTAAACTTAAATGTGAAAGTTGAAATTTACATTGTGTCACCCTGTAAAATCTTCACTTGTTTTTGCAATAGAATGTGTAGTGATGGTGTATCTTATTATACACCCTGTAAAGATCAGCCATATTTATGCAAATGAGGCATTTTTTAAGAGGGTAAAATGTAAAGCCGGAGAGGAGAGGAGGGAGAGAGGGGGATTGAATAGGTTGAAATTGGTGGACTGTATAATAATGGTAAAGTGTCTGACATTGTGGGCTCCATTAAACTGTGGGCATTCCCAATTGTTATGGAGGACATGATAATAGTGAGTGAGTGTGACCCTAGGACTCTGTTCTTAGAGTCAAATTCAAGAGCCATCTTTTTTTTTTCTTCTCTCTCTCTCTCTCTCTCTCTATCTTGAGAACACTGAAGAAGATTTACAACAAAAGGTTTTCAAGTTGGTGTCCAGCTGTGTTGGACAAAACGAAAACTGCTGGCGATGGGCCCATTTGTTTACTTAAAAATGGCCGACGTCATAATAAGTCTAGATTGAATGGAGGGCCCCCCCCCCAAATAGAAAAAGATGAAGGGTGCAAATCCATCTATCTATATATCCTTCTTGTGGTGTTGGTGTTTTTCAGTTATTTTTTTAGGGAGAGGGTGTTTGTTATTGATGATTGCACTGCATTCTCTGCGACCTATTAACTTTTTACTCCTAAAAATGAATGAATAGTCACTTTTTCTGTATTTTTTTTTATATAACCGACATTCGGACTAAAAAGAAAAAAACTGTTTCTTGTTGTAAAAAAAAAGTCTTGTTATTTAAGTATCCATATCCAATGTCCTGGTTATTATTTAAGAGGCAGCAGGTGCACCATATGGAATATGACATTTCATTGGGACACAACTATTCTCTAGTAAAAACTAAACACTTAACAAACTCATCATTTTCACTTATTTCAACCCGAAAAAGAAAAAAAACGACGACACGCTTAATGTACAATGGTATAAATTGTACATATTTTCATTCCATTTCATCTTTTTCTTCTCCGACATTTTTTTCTGAGTTTTCTTTTTTTGCTTTGAACCTTCCTCCAAAAAAAAAAAAAACCTCATAAGAAACGTCCCAAATGAATTGATGTCTCTTTTTTCTTGTTTCCTCTTTTTCTAGAGATATTTTTTCTAATAAGAAAAAAAAAAACGAAACATGGTGTATTTGTACTACACAATGTTAACTACAGAAAAGTGTTATGAACTTTTAGTATTATGCATTAAAATTAATATAATAAAAGATAATCTAATTGTCTTTTTTTAAATATATTTTTTTAAAAAATTTATTGAATAACAAACGTAGTTTTTTATTATAATTGTTTTTAATTTGTAATGTAGTCAATTAATTAATTAGGAAACACTGAGGTGCTTTTTTTTTTCTTCAAAATTAACCTTAACCACAATTGATAAGATTAATTTAAAAAACACACACAGATTTATTTGAAACTTTTAAGAGTCATTTAAAATATATTGTAATTTCAAAAAAAAAAATTTCTTTGAAATTACAACTTTAAAAGAATTAAATAAAAATCTGCTATTTAAATTCTCAATTCTCAATGAAAAAATTCCCATTTTCTCTTTAAAAAAAAACCAAATCTCGTGATTTAAATTAATTAACTGGGTTCGTTATTGAGTTAATATTTAAAAAATCAGAATGGTTAGTGGGCCATTTTTGTTAAACTTGAGCTAACATAAGTATAGTTAACTTGTAACCGGAAGTAGTTTGAATGAAAAAAAAAAGTTCATGGTTAATAGTTATCAATTTGAAGATACCTTTTGATGAAAATTTATATCACTTTTATTAAAATGTATTATTTCTCATCTTTTACCTTCGACACACATACACAGTTAAATGCATTTAAATATTAAACACGTTCTACAGAGCCCTGTGAAGGTCAAATGAACAATATGTCGAATTCAATTTATTCAGTTAATAATCTGAAAATATTGAGTTAATTAACTTAAATATAAATATATAAACTATTGACACAAAATACTGATTTAGTATTTTAATTTAAAATATTAATAATAAAGTCAATTTTTATTTGGGTTCATGTCCTTAACTGGATTCCGTATAATTCACCTAAACACATTTAAGTTGAATTCATTTAACTCATGTGTGTACAAGGTATAAGAGTGAGAGAGAGAGAGAGAGTTGAATTTCACATTATGGATGATACGACATTTATTTATGTTAGTTAATTAGCATTAATTTTTGTTTTTTTTTTAAAAAATATGCCTTTTAATGTTTCCCATTGCGATGATGATTAAAACTGACGAGAGTTCTGAAAAAATGAACAAGAAGAATAGGGGAGGGGGGGGGGGGGGGTTGAATAGAAGTGTTTTCTTGATCTAACTTATGTGTTTTTGCTGCTCTTAATTGTAATAATAAAGACATCATAAGGAAATGAAATGGTTTCATGTCATCTTGTCTATCAGTTTTCGATACAAAACCGAAATTAACTTTTCAATTAGACACGAAATAGAAGAAAGAAAGAAAGAAAGGAAGAAAAAAAAAAACTTAACTAGTCTCAAGTCAGTCATTTGTGTCTGTACCGAAGTGCCATTTGTGAACGTGTTTTCACGGGCTTAATTACAGTCATAAGGCAGCAATTTTATAATTGCCCTCTCTCTCTCTCTCTCTGTCTCTCACTCTTTTCAAAGAGTATTTTGAAAATGGTGATGGGGGATGACGTTCAATTTTGTTTTTAGAGTCCATGTTGAGAGAGTATCTTATACTCTCTTCCTATACACTCTTGTGGCACTTTTTTTTTGGGTTGCCTTTTTTTTCTAAAATATATGTGTATATGGAGAACGACGACGCCACTATAAAAGTTTTCCTCTTGAATTCCCATAGTCCCTTTTCCATTTTGCTTTTGCATAAATATGTCCCGGCAGTTTGTGTTTGTGTGTGGGTCTTATTTGCCTCTTTTCCATCTATCCTCTCTCTCTCTCTCTCTCTCTCTCTCTCTCTCTCTCTCTTCCTTTTTACCCTTATTTTCTAACCTTTTTCAACAACAGTTTCCATTACAACTTTGTGCTCTAAAAATATCTTAACATAAATGTTTGCTTGCTTAAATGATTTATCATTGGAATAAAAATGCAAGATGGTGGTGGTGAAAAAAAAAAAATTCTTGTTAGACAATTTTTGTTTTGTAAAAGTTTAAACAGCCATCTGTTATAATTAACTATGGTTATACACTATATTCACTAACTGGGTCAAGATGATGATCTGATCAATATATGCTACCTTTACCACTAGTGACGACACATTATTACATTGGGTGACAGAAATGGTCATCTTGACCAGTTGTGAGACAAGCAACGAAATTATATATACAAAGGAAATATTTTTCAGTAACATGTTTAAGATGCTTATTATTGAACAAACTCATTTTTTTCGAATTCATGTTAATATTTTTCAAAATAAACTGTTTTTTTTTTTTAAAAAAATTATTTTGAAAGATATCAATAGGATTCGGATTTTGATGCAATATTAACCAGAATGTTTCTCAATATGTGGCCCAAGTGCCAATTGTGAAGTAAAAAATCTCGTTTAGATAAAAAAAGATTTTTTTTTCTAATTAAAAAAAAAAATAGAGGCTAGAACTCTAGTTGACAACTGATAGTAACCAGACATCTAGCCTCTCTAAACAGCCTTTTCTGGTTAGAAAAAGGATAATTGCAGTTGTTCTAATGATGATGATGGATGTGTTTACTTCACAATTGGCACTTGGGCCACAAATTGAGAAACAATCCGGTTGATATTGCATCAAAATCCGAGCCCTAGATATCAACATAAAAATATCCTTAAGTGATCGAACTTCCCTTCTAGTTTCTAAATCACTTTCAAGTTTCTCAACTAAAAAAAAAAACAAAATAATCAAGAGTTGAAGAGGCGTTTACACTTTAAAAACCACCAGAAAACCTTTAAAGCCACGAGAAAACAATTCAAAGTTTGGTTAGAAATTAGCAATTATTAGATGAACATGCTAAAATTATTTCATTACATGATATATTTTTAAAAAATAAACGTTTTTTTTTAATTTCAAACTGGGATAGAAATTTGATTTTTAAAGATATAAACGTCATGAAGATATTGTTAAACATAATCACCTACTATTCTAGTTTCTAACAAACTTTGATGATTTATTTTATCTTAAATTTATTTTGCATTTTGGAAACAAGATTTTCAAGACAAAATATAAGTTGTTCGATCTGTAAAAATGGTTACCAAGAAAGAAAAAAAAAATACCCCTTGAGCCCGTTATACACCATCAATTATGTCTTAAATATTTGTGTGAATTAAATGATGAAAGTTTTCTTCAATGATTTGGTAAATAAAATGTATAAATTAATTTATAAGTATCAATCGGTGGTTATACACACTTGTAAAAGTATTCGAACATTTTTACTTAAAAAAAATGTGCGCAGAACAGTGCGTAGTGTGACAGATTATCGTATATCTGACCTTTGTGACCTTCTAGACAAGAAAATTGGGGGGGGGGGGGGAGAGAGGTGTGCTAAATATGTTGCAGAGCGCATCGTATATAGCTTTGTAAATTACATAAGAATGATGCTGATCCTAAAAAAAGCGCTCTATACAGTAAATGTGATCATTTAAGAAAAATAGAACATTTTCTAAATTAATGCAACTTTGAACAAATAATTTTAACATTCATGTCGTTATACACATGCCATGTCACATTTATAAATTTTAATTTATACATTTATTGAAGACATAATTGATGGTGTATAACGGGGCTTTAGAATTTTGTGATTTGAATTCCGATATACCGAATTTTATATAAAGTGGTGTGGTTCTCATTAGTTATCAATTGTTTTCTAAGATTTCCATTGTGATAATTGTAAAGCTCATTTTGAATATTCATTGCATTTTGAAACTTGAATTTCATTGCATCAAATTTTATTCTCATTTTTCTTTTTAAGAATGCATTTTCATCATCATCATCATCATCATCATCATCATCACAATGAATGCTGACAATGAAAAAAAGGTCGAAATGAATAGGACCTTTTGTGTCTGTGTGTTTGTGTGTGTGGTGTCCGGCTCAAATACCCAAAGTAAAAAAAAAAGTCTTTTCTAAACAGTGAGTGAAATGGGCTCCATGTGAACAATGACTACGTATACACACGTAACTATAAAAAAAAAACGTAAGCTGACAATCTCATTTTTCATAATCTCTTTTAAAACTTAAAACTCTTGAATTTTTTTAAAAAGCCATTTTCTTCTATAATCGCGTGCGATTTTGAAACAGAAAAAAAAAAAAATTCTGAATCGGTTGTTGATTGCTGTCAGAATAATTTGGATAAATCCCACTTTTTTTTTCAGGTGTCCCGACACTGAACACATATTGCACACGTTTAAAGGTCATAGACCTCCTTCTCTTTTAAACCAAAAAAGATGAGGTTACAAAATGCGCGTGCTGCATATTCATACAAATACCTACACCATATTAGTTAACCTAACTGATCGAATGAAAAGGGGAGGAGGAGGAGGAGGGGGGGGGGGATTGAATCTTGAATTAATCACTTTTATAATTTGTTATTGTATTCTTGGAGTGTGATCCGATGGTATTTTTTTCAGGGGCAAAGTATCTTGTCTCCTGGAGTCATTCTGGTTTTTCATCTTCTTACATTGGTGGGACGGTACATCCATTTCGGCTGATTTGATTTTTTCAAGTCCTCCAGGATTGAGTTTTGTAACTTGGAGGTGGAGGCTAAGTATCAGATGTTATTATAACTGATGATGGAATGGGTGGCTTGAATACCAAATTAACATCTTTCAAGTGTAATTGGTACACAATGCACCTGAGACCAATGTTATCCTAGCCAAATTCCGTTTTAACAGAATGATGTCATGTCCATTGATGCTAAAAAAATCGATAAGTAAAGGGTAATAATGTGCAGAAGAAAAAAAAAACGTCAATCCGATTAAATCGAAACTATTCTAGCCTCCACCTCGAATCCTTCCTCTCAATCGAGATCAAAAAAGAACTTGGAAAGGAAATCGGTAATGATGGAACAAGTCTTTTCCATATAAGTTTGTGGTGACAACACAAAAGAGACATTGAACACAAATTTTCTAAAGTAAGGTCATTCTCTCAGGTGTGTTTGGCCATTTTTCTTTCAGTAGTTATTCGTGATGATGCATTAATGAGTGATACATTTTTTTTAAGTGTTCCTAATTCTTTTTTTTATCTTGTTTATGCTGTGGATGTGTAAAAAATGTCCGTTTCAGTATATATAATATTAGAAAAAATGTAATATTTTCAGAGGAAATTAACAAATTTATTATTTTTATTTTAGAAATGTATAATTTCAATTAGATGCTTTTTTTTTTGGTTGGTAAAAATGGATAGAGGTTGAAATCAAGTGAAGTGACATTACAAATACAAAACGCATGTGTTTTTTTTTTTTTTTGCGTTGTGTATTTATGATTTGAACATGACAAGTTGGCAAATTGACCCTTTTTTTTTCTATAGTTAGTAATATAGATTCATGGCAATCCACTGAAATTGTCACTTTTTTGACGTTTATTGTTTTCGAAATTGAAAACTTCACGAATAGAGAAAGAAATCACAATACACACACATGCACGGTACATTTATGAAGGCGCGCCTGTTCTTTCAAAAGTCATAATAGACAAGTACATCAATTTAAGCGTCAATTTGTAGTTCTCCTCCTCCTCCTATTCCTCCCCTATTTTTTTTTTAAAAAAAGCAACTGGCAACATTCAGCTTTTGCTCATCCATGTGGATGCAAATTCTTAAGTTTTTGTCCTATTGAGGCCATCCTTATAATATGGCTTGATGAGGAGGAGTTTAAAGGAGGACGTAAATGTGTGTCTGTCTGTCTATTGTTGAGTGTGTGTATGTTTAAGTTTTGAATCACATATTACATTTCTTCATCCATATCAGCTATTCTAAGCTTATATTATGCAAAGAAAAGCAAGTTTTTCTTCTTCCCTTTTACAGACACGTGTCACTTTACCATAACTTTTACTTTTGAAGTTTTTAAACAACTCATTTTGGGTCTCTGGGTCTTCTTCTGTTTATCTACAGTATGTGTCGCAAAAAAACAACTTTCAACTGTCGCAAAAAAACAAAACGCAGCAGTTGCACGCGCACGCCAATGCTCGTGTTCGTGTGTTAATGATGGACCTTCTCTCTCTCTCTCTCTCTCTCTCTCTCTCTCTCTCTCTCTCTCTCTTGTAATCTGCATAGTTATGCAAGTTTTTGTTTTTATCAAAACAGATGCAAAGATTTTTTTGTTTTTGTTTTGGTTAAACCCATTAGCTGCCATTAGATATAAATTCCTTTTTTTTTTTTTCTCCTAATTCTTAATTTTTTTTTTAGATTATCTCTGCTGCTATTAGTAAATTATTAGATTTATTACATTCGCAGTTTTTGTTTCCTATTTTTATATCTAAAAAAAGCGGAAAGATTGGAGGTAGAGAGAAAGAGAGAGCGAGGGTTTTTGACCAGTTGACAAGTAGGGCCAGCCACATGCAGAAACTTCGTGGCTTCAACTTTTTGTTTTGTGAAAGGCAACGATTTAGTTTTTGTGTTGTTGTAAAGTGGAAGTCAATTAATTTAAATGTAAAGTGTGAATAAGCAAAACCAAAAAAAAAAAAAAAAAAAAACCGAACTTAAGAAGAAGAAAAAAATAGTCAGAAGAAGAAGAAGAAGCTCTTTATAGAATATAATTGAATGAGTATGAACATTTCTCGAATTTAAAGAGTAATTAATAATTAGGAATTCAAAAGTGATTGACAAACGTCACATTAAAAAAAGTACATGTGAAAATTCAATTTAGATAAAAAAAAAATATGCAACAATGTAATATGGTCTTGTAACAATGTAGGCCAGCTTCTATTTTTTTTTGGTCAATTATAGCTTTCAAACAATATTTTTTTTATTATTATTAATTTAATAATAAATTCCTACTACCAAAATTGTATATTAATTCTGAATGAGATATAATATTTTCTTATAAAAACGGGAGAGAGAAAGAGAGAGAGAGAGAGAGAGAGAGAGAGAGAGAGAGAGAGAGAGAGAGAGAGAGAGAGAAATGATTATATGGTTGGCTATATTGCTGTTATCACAAGTTTGTTAGTGACAAGGACCGCCCCACATGATGCAAAAATGACCGAAAATTTACGATTGATGATGGGGTAGGTACATAATGGTGTCAGTCAGTCACTTTGGCGCTGCACTTAGATATTGAAAATAAAGTGTTCAATAAATGTACTTGAAGCCCATCATCATCATCTTGTTAGTATGTATTCCATTGCGTGGACATCATCTGATCGAGTTTATTTCGTGGCTAACGTTAGAATACATGGTGTAGGTCTATCTGTAGTTGTAACTATCTCAAGGGGAAAAGAAATATAGTGAAAAACCGTTTAACACGAAATGTATTTTCGGCGCGTTCCATTAGAATAGCATAACAATTTTTATAATACGAAAAAATATTCCGGTCCTTTTCATTTCGTGTTAAACGATTTACACAATACAACTTAGACATTACAGTTAGACTGCAATGTCACCAAGTGACAAAACCTGTAATATCTCTTTGTCATTATGAAAAGAATAACTGCATTTACTTAACCAAAGTTATAGTTAACTGTAGTCAAGCTTGAAAGTGTATACTCTGCTATGTTCTCATTTATAAAAAAAAAAACATTATAACTCTGATGAAATGATTTTGTGTCACTTCCTGTTGATGTTCACGTCATATTTAGACAATATGATACATCTTTTAAAATTTACACTTCTCATTCATTGGAAAAATTGAGTACTCTCACTAGTCGCCATGTTTTTTGTATGCGAAATGCATGTTTACAACATTTATTGACGTTTTAAGGTTTTAAATAAGTCAACAATGTGGTTAACCATGTTGTATAAAATTATAAATGCAGTTAAATAACTTCATTGTTGGAAAATTTAACTGGGATTAATTTAACCACGTTTGTTTGCACTAAAATGAAATGTAGTTATAATAATGGAAGCTATGTATAATCATGTTAAGATTTCTAAACTTTAAACAAAGGTCAATTTCACAGGTTGTGCAAGGACATGCTGACAAGTTGTGTGACAAAATCAAGTGGCAATGAACAACTCGGTGTGAAATAAAGTTTTATGTGACGTTTTGAAGATATCATTGGTTGAATTTGAAGCGAGAAAATCGTTTTAGAAACAGCTTTTTGATTAACCAGCCTACATTCCACGAGTAAATACATTGAGAGTCTTAAAGGTCAATTTCCTAATACTTTATGGATTCTGTTTGGTAGTGCTAATTTTATTGCTAGTTTTATGGTTCACTATTGAGAAGAAAGAAAAAAAAAAGAGGTCCTTTCATTTTAAGTGGGTTAATTTGATAAACTGTGAAATAGCCTACCTGAATGTAGTCAATATTACAGTATTAACACAATGACAACTTAAAATTCATTTTAGATGTTAAGAAAAAAAAAGCTAAAGCTGTGCTAATGTTGTAACCTATTTATATGTGTATAATAACACCAGAAGTTCGTAATGTGGGGGTGGATATGTAGGTTTTTCGGTTTTGTTTTGATACATCCCAACTGCAGGACCTTTTTTTTTTTTTTGTGAAATTGAAACCGTGTGTAGATCACATATTTTTCAGTTGAATGAAGGCGATTGTTTCTTTGGGCAATAGAGGATAATAACACAAGGAGTTCAGTAGCTGAAAAATACAGTCGAACTGATTCTCTTAGGCACACACACGTGCCTGTGGCCTGACATTATAGGATTTTTTAAACGAGAGCCAAAATAACCATCGTTTTTTGAGTTCTGACACAGTGTACTGTACTGTACTGTGTGTATGTATACAGTTTATACTGTGACTTCCATGGAAAAATGCCGCTCAGAAACCAAATGGGACATATGGAAGATGTGGGGGTGGTGCAAATAGAGGGAGCAAAATGGGAGCTGTGAATTTTTTGATGGTTTTGGTGGCACCCGTCTTTTAGGACATAAAAAACTGTTGTTGTGCCTTCTTTTTTTTGTACCATGCCATGCCATGCACCCGTCTTTTTCGGCTTTCTATTATGAGATGATGCTTGAAATGAGTACACACATTCATTTTTGTATGAATATCCTGTTAAGAGTAACTTAGATGTAAACTCATCTCGGATGAATCCTGTGTATATTATAATGTAGGAAGGGAAGTTATGTTTGTGTCTCTCTCTCTCACTCACTGTCTCTTTTTTTTTCTCTCTCAATCTCTGGGGCCATCGTCACTGTATTTGGTCGGTATGTCTTTGCAGTCAATGAATAAATAAGTTTTGTGTATGTGTGTCCCAGGCGTGTGTTGAACGTGTGTGCACAGATGTTTAGAACACTTTTAATAGCCACTTTATGGCTTATACTTTTTTTTTTCTTTTCCAAAGTTAAGTTTTCTCGCCAGATGGATGGAGATGTATGTTATGAGCTTATGAACAACCATTATATCAAGCTTCAATGACAATGACTTTAATAGTAATAACTTCATTGGTGGGCTGGCTCCATATTGCAACATGTTTTCTTTTTAAGTAGTGAGTGTCCTGTTCTCTCACATGACCAATCCTTTCTGTATACTAGGACCAAACCAGACAGTAGCATCATGTTCAAAGTGTGTATAGTGAGCACTAAAGTTTTAAATTCTAAGTAAATGAGTCATTGAATAACTATGAGGTGTTGAACCAGAATGAATGTGTGACATTCAGTTTGTATATGATATGTTAGGCCAGTTCCACACGATATGCGTACTTATGTCACATATTTTCAGGGTTCCATTATAGCAAAATCCTATTTTAAGTTTACACACACTGTTTGAAATCGGCCTTAGTACACTAGGGCTCATAATCAGCCTGAAAACTTAAGCAAAATCAGTGAAATGAAATTGAGGCAGTGATTATCAGGGAAATTTGTAATTTTTGGTCAAAAAAAAAAATCATGGGAAAGCCCCAATTTGTTTTATAAAAGGTTAAATTTTTATTTAAAAAAAATGTGTAATGCAATTGACGGTAGCGACATCAATTGCTCAAAATTTAAAAAGAAAATATTAGAAAAGTTTTTGCTCTCTTCGCCTTTACACTGCACTAATTTGAAAGTTTAAAAAAGCAATATAAGATAATTTGCAAGAATTGAATTTTTTTATATTTGGGTGTGAACCTTTAAAAACATGGTAGCAAAAAGGTACTAATGTAAAAATCCTGACTAAATTAGCTGTGGTTAGTCTACATTCACTGCTATACTATATGTCCTGCAATTACAACATTGTGATACTTTTGAAGTTCTGACATTTTGCACAAGTTATAATTATTGTTTCCTGCAAAAGCAAGCTTTTTTCAAGCAGGTCAAAGTAATATACAGTACTTTTAAGATAACAAAATCATTTGCCAGAATTCCAGAAAGATAACTTATTCTACTTAGATCTATTTAAACTCTGAAAAGAATTAACTGAAGAAGTCGTAAGTTACCAATTTGGCGGTTTAAACCGCCAGTTTTTACCATTTCTACCACATCACAATCATTTAGGCCCGCGATGCACACATGGTTTTTTATTTAGACGTGTGGCACCGTTGCGTCGCCGCAATTACGGTCTAAGATACTAGAAGTTATGTGGAGCAATGCGCACATACCTCCGTTGCCGCAGCGGGACCGCACGTTCAAAAAACGCATGTGTGCATCGGGCCTTACTGGTCAGTATAAACGCCACCTTTTTCTCAACCCTGATAGACTATAATAAGATTTGATCACACCTTTGGTTGTGGCTGGACTTCTACAAAACTGTGTATTCGTTTGGTGTGTCCTTTGTATTGTTTTCAAGGTTTTTTTTTTTTTTACTTTGTCGGCCATGTTGGTTCGCCTTAATGTGTGTCAGCCGATGGCATTGAAATTTTAAATGAGTTGGTGTCTCTCATCTCCGTCCCTCCTCCTCAGTTCATGTATTCGTTAATGCAATTTTTACCGCTTAATTAAAATTTTATTCTTTCACATGAGAGCTAAAGAAGAATAGCAGTCGTGACACTGAGCTACGCCTCTGTATTATTTTATCCAACCTCTTCGTAATTTTTTAATGACTACCATCTTTCTATCTCTGACATATGCCTGTGTGTACAGAGAGAGAGAGAGAGAGAGATAGAGGCCTTTTGAGTTCTACCTGTGTTTTTTTTTGTCTCTCTCGAAAAGAACACAAAAAAAAAAGGTTTTGTACCTTTAATGTATAATGCATTTATATATGTTATAATTACAAAATACAAATTAAGGTATATTTTTGGAATGTCAATATTTGAAACAATTATAGTGTACCACACACTCATTTATAATCCAAAACGCAATTTGGAATTACTTGCCTTAAATGTTTATTTACTTAGGGTCCTAACCTAACAATCATTGTCATTAAAATCCCTATGAATATTATATACATGTATGTATGCCATGCATGTTTAAGGTGGAAGGGGGTGTGGGCGGACTTTAATAACTGTTGTCAAAATATATGTTTGAACATGGAATGTAAAACTCAAGACCGTGACCTTTTTTTTTTCTTGAGTGAGAGGTTGTTGGGGGTTGAGGAATTATGGGGGGTTAGTTGACTTCATTGTGACAATATTTGCATCAGTAAAGGGGAGGGGCGGATTGACTCCCATAGTTGAAAGAATAGAAAAGGCTCTTCTTATATATTTGCTTTGTTAAATATTTGTATGCAATACAAATGCCATTTTGCCTCTTTCTTTGTGTCATGGCTATTTTTTTGTGTGTGTGTGTGTACCTGTGTGGCCTTTGCATTTGTCCCCCTTCACTTGAATGGATGGTCCAATATCTCTACTATATGGTGTGTCACCTGTATCATTATGCGATGGGCATTTTCAGCTTATATGCAACCTTTCTTTTCACATTCCACAACAATGGAGGGGAGGGGAGGGGGGGGGGGTTCTTCTTCATCGTATATATATACGAATCATAAGAGTGCCCCAAGTTTTTCACTTTTTTTTGCAAGTTTATATTTACTTAATAATTATGAAGAGGGACATCTTTTTGGACCTAAATTCTGTCTTTTTTTTCTGGTGAAAATGGAATGGCCCTTTGCTTTTAGATGAACATCAGGTGTACATAATGTATTTCGTGAGATGATTAGGCAGTTACAAGAAAATGGTCGAATGGAACCTAGAATGGAACTTTGGTTATTTCGTGCTTTTTAAGCAACAACTTCTGAAAGACAATGAAATGTGTTTTAGAAACTAGAAAAGTAGAAAGTCAGACTAAATCACATAAAGGGATTTACATTGTTGATAGATGTCTTAAAATGACAGTTTAGTAGACAATTTTTAATTTTTAATTTTTGGCTTTTCACTTGAAGATACGGCCCAGACAATTTTTTTTAACTGCCATAAATACAGTAGTTTATTTTTTAAAGAAGATTTCAACAAAGGTTCATTTAAGATGTTTTATGAACAGATGATTTCGAACTCGAAATTTTCTGCGTTTCATGAGCAACAAACACTAAGGAGAAATTGAAAGTATGACATTAGATACTAGAATGGTAGCTAAATCACTTTATAGTATTTTCATCAAAATTAAACTTTTTATAGACAAAAATTTTAAACAAAAAGTGTCGTTTACATAAAGTAGTTGGGTCATTTTCCAACCGAGATAAAAAAAAAAAAACATTTTAAAGGATATATATCAACATGAAAATACCCATGAGTTATTACGGTTACCTTTCTAATTTCTAAAGTAACCAGAATTTGAGAGGGCGTTTTATACTTTAAAACTAACTTAAGTCATTTTCGAAGTAGTATTCAGATTGCCTTATTTACTCCTAAATTATTTAATTAAGCTTAATTATAAAAATTTCAGATCTATATGAATAATTATGAGACTGAAATATAGATAATGAACCAGAAATGCAAATTTTGAAATCATTTCAAATTACTGGCTTCATAATTTCAAAAAGGTACCTGGTCGAGCCAACCTTTTACTTAATAATTTTCATATACTCAGACACAAATTAAACACTCAATTATAAATTTAGACGTCTGTCTGATTCTGAAATCTAAAAACTGTCAAAAACATCAGCATTTTTTTCTTCTTCTTCGTATTATTATTATTATTATTATTATTATTATTTCTATTATTATTTCTAATTCGGTTCATTCGCAACTTTTTAAACAACAAAAGTTTGCTGAGTAAAAAATTGTTTGGTTGCATATTATATTGACGTTGTTTAATGGAAGGTAAGACACAAAGTGATTTTTGAAGAAGGTTAAAGGTGATGCAAGTGTTGCTTATTAATCTTAATTGCACCGTGAATGGATAAATGAGGGGAGGGGGGTGGTGGGATGGTGGTGTCACCATCACCATCATCATCATCATCATCATCATCATTATGAATGATATCACCAGACTAAATAATTATGTTTACACACACACATATAAAGAGGCTTATTAGTTATTCATAAATATATGAAGGGGAGGGGAGGGGAGGGGGCGGTCGAGGTGAGAGTTCACCTTTAGTAAACAAATAGAAACTACATAAAAATATATTTACATATTAAAGTCTCATATTTTATTAATGTGTGTGTGTGTAACATTGAAGAAGTCTATTGAAACAACAATACACAATTAAAAGTGACCAATGTGGTAACTGTGCAATTTGTATCAAATCTAAACAACCAAATTAAAAAGTTTGTTTAAAAAATAATAAGAGATTTGTTTAGAAGAAGAAAAAAAAAAAGATGTTTTGTAATTTTGAACCTTTGGAAATATCAATTTGATCCCATGTTTGTCTACAGTGGACGACGATAATAAGGGCCAAACGAGGTTATGTTTTTAGTAACATTTCCTTTAAAATGTTCGAAGTGATTTATAATTTATGCAAACTAATTAATACATATATATATATATATAAAAGTGATAAAACGATTATAGCCCCATATCTATACAATGTAAATGATGGTTTATAGAATTTAACATATTGTCTATTTGCAATTTGTCGCCATAATTAAATGAATTTTGATTTCGTTTTAAGATCTAAATTAAAAAAAAAAATTTTTTTTTTAAAGAAACTTAAAATAAAAAACGAATTTCTATCGGAAACGAAATTTGGTAGATTTCATCGATAATTACTAAAATGCATATTAGATTCAATTTCAATTATAAATTCTATCCCATATATTATTTTAGTTAAAACGGAAATTTTGTTTGGTCCTCCTAATTTTTAATTTTATCAGTTTCGATAATAATTCAAATGAAAATTACAAACAAAAATAAACTTATATCATGAATATACAAGTTTCACCCTCGAAACATAGCGACTTGTATCAGTAAAATTGTTAAACATTTTCTGAAATAAAATATTTATATATATATATAAAAAAAAAAGAAATTTTTTAAAAAATTACATTATATATAAAAATGGGAAGGTCCCTAATAAATGGCCCTTTCGCAGTATTTAAGAATAATGATACATTTAAATGCGTGCAAGGTACGTTTTTTAATATAAATGGGCGAAAACGAAATCTTCGTTAAATCGTTAAATCAAAACAAACAAACAAACAAAACAACAAAAAAAAGCTTACGATTAATTTTTATCAAAATGAAAAAAATAAATCTTAAAATTGATTAAATATGATGATTGATGATGTATTTTCAGTACAAGTTACAAAATCATGAAAAAGGGGTTATTATTATTATTATTATTAAATATAAGGCCAAACAAAAAGAGGTATAAAGAATGAAAAGTATAGTAAGTTAGGACTTACTGTCATATTGCAGACAGGCGACATTCTGTAAGTTCCATGAGCATTAAATAGCATGATGGGTGTCACACGAAACACACTAGCAAACCCACACACACATATACACACACACACTCCTCACAGACACAAAAGTAAAGTTAGGAATTCGAAACTTTTGTTTTTTTTTATATATATATATATATATATATAAAATTTAGAAAACTAGAAACTCGAAAAAAAAAAAAGTTTGATGTTCGGAAATAACGTTACTACACACATCTACCATAAGAAGTGTAACCCCTCAAACTTATGTATAGGCGCCTGCGCGCGGTTTAGGTATATTAAGACGAAAAATCAAACAGTTGTTACACTTAGAATCTAATAGATATATGTGAAGAAAACAGAGAGAGAAGTTAAATTTGTATTGTGTGTCGTGAGCGACAAGACTTGAAAGAATGACTTGAGTTTTACTATTATAACATATATTATACAAGAGACATACACCAAACAACACACACCTTCAAGAAGAAGACACATACAATCTCGAAGTGTTGTTATTCATTGGGACTCTTACACCATTACGTACATTACAATTGACATGGCACCCGTACTGATAAAGAGTGGTAAATTTGAAAGTGGTGGTGGTGGTATATTACCTTTTTTTTTTTTTACTATTTACACATAATATAATAACTGAGAGAAAAAAAAAATAACAACAGTTGGTCTTACTAATCGAGAAAGGTAAAAACAAAACAATGGAAAAGATAGTACTACTCACCACATCCATGACAAGTCGACCGTTGGCTGGGTGTCTCGGTCTGGCGTCCGATTGGTCCCCTTCGCTCATGTGCAGTCCGAGGGCGACACAGCCCGCGCCCTGCTGGTTGCCCTGATAATCTTCTGCTCCCAACAACATCACATCGACGGCACGCATCGAATGGGGGGTTCCAGTACTACTTCTAGTATTGTTGTTGTTGTTGTTGTTAGTGGCGTATTTCGGCATACCATGCACTACCGATTGTACAGACGACAAATCCGTCATCACGGAGCAACATTCGTTTTGTTGTTGTTGTTGTTTCCATGGTCGCCATACACTATTGTGATCATCATCATTGCTGTTGCTACTTTTAAGCCACAAACCTTTTTTGACCAGGCAACTCGGACCGACTGAGGAATGGTCACCATGATTCTTGCCCTCAATGATGGCCAGATTTAAGAGGGGAATTGCACTTCTCTTCTTTTTTTTTTGATTGATCACATACACACATATACATATACAAACACACAGACACACACACAGTGAGGAGGGTTTTTTTTTGTGTGGAGTGGAGGTTATTCCTTAGTCTGTCTTAAGAGTTGACATTAATTTCAACCAGTGACTTTTGAAGGCTCAGACATTCCATTAAAAGTGGTACCTTTGACTTTTTTTTTCTCTCTTTCTCTTTTCTCTCCCTCTTTTTTTTTTTGAACAACAGTCAAGTTGATTTGAAAACTTACAATTGTACTTGCACTTACTTATTTCACTCACTGACTGACCACTCACTCTCTCAGTCGCTCTCTCTTAGTGGTCACAATTCCCTCGGGCTTAACTTCCCTTTGACTTTTGCCGAATACTCGTAAACGGTCTTCAGGACACAAACATTACACATGTATAACACAAAGACACAAACCGATCGTGCCTTTTAATTTTTCCACATGTATGGCCCAAAGGTGAAATTACAACTTTTTTTTTAGGGGGGAGAGAGAAAGATGTCCTAAGCTTATAGGCCACTTCACACTTTTTTAAGTCTCAAAAAAGAATAAAACAGTTTTGTTCCAACATATATAAAGAATTTTTTTTTTTTTGCAAACTTTTTGTTAATTTTAAGACAATTTATAAAGTTTTCCAAGTTTGATTCCACGTATTTTTTTTTTCTCCGATTGTTTCAATTTATAAAAAGTTCCAAACACTTTTTGATGATGATGACGGTGATGATGAGGAGTCTGATTACCAAATGGTTTACTGTATTCTAAGGAGTGTGGGATGGTGGTGGACACAAAACACAATTCAATGTTGAACAATAGAGATTAATACTCAAATGACAACGTTGGCGCGTGCTGTAGGCGCATATGAGTTACGTACGGAATACACACACACACAACACATACACCTATTGTAATCCATGTAAAAGCAGGTGGCAATATATACATTTAATATGAGACTAGAAGCCTCTTAAATGTATGCATAGATAAGAAAAGGTGGTGGTGGTGGAGGAGGAGGAGGCAACTTTTTGTCTAATCCCTTGATATAGCTGTTTTTTTTGTGTCTTTTTTTTTTTGAGGGGGTTTTTGTTGGTCCGCCCTTCCCACCTGATCTCTTTTATATATTGTTCTGAAGAGAGATGTCTATAGAAAAACAAATGCCTTCAACGTAATAATGTGATGATGAAGAGAGGGTGAAGTGTGCTGCTGCTGCTTCTACCTTGGGTCTCACTTGGAACACTATAGGTGCCCCTTAAGTTCGATTCTGTTTTTGTTTTGTTTTTGTATTAACAATAACAACGGTGTATTTACCAGCTGTTTTTTTTTTACAGACCGGGTTTCTCTTTCTCTTTCTCGGCTGTTCTTTTGCTCTCTTTTCCACACTCGGGACAATTTCACGCCGATGATTGTTGTTGTTTTACAGACACACACAAACACATGCACTACGGATGTTGGTAGTGACTTCTTTTTTTGTCTGTTGGGTCAGGTTGTTTGTTGTTTGTCCAAGTTCTTCGTCCTGTGGTCCGCGATAAGGAACTTGTTTTTTTTTTTTTAATATCCTGTAAAAAAAAAAGAGAGCGAAGTATAAAAAGTCTCGGTGTGTCCGTCCGTCCGTCCGTCGTACTTTTTGCACCCCCGCTCGTTGATTCTCCGAACACTCGCACTCACACACACACTCACGAGTAAAAATATACATACATACACACACACACTTTGGTCCAGCCCTATCAATGAATCACTTACCAATAAGCACAGCTGAGTGCCTAGGCCAACCCCCCTTGTACCACGGTACTTTTAAAAAAAAAAGAACAAAATTCTACATGTATTATATTGGAGAAATGCGGCCAGTCGTCAATCAAGAGCCCACAAGAGCTGTTTTAGTAGACAAGAGTTGGCTGGAATTTTTTTTTTTTTTTCCCTTAAAACTTGTTTCTCCGTCTTTTTACGTTTTGTTTTATCCCTCCCTTCCCTCCTTTTTCCCCTTACTGAATAATGCTCGATCTTCGTTCGTCTTCTCCGTCGTCGTCGTCTTCGTCTTTTTCGAGAGGCAGATTCAACCTCGAGTTGCTCTCAACTTCCATCCATCGAAGTATTATACTCGATGGTGATGGTGATGATGATGAGTGGCTTTATCTCTCTCTCTCTCTCGCTGTATCTTTTTTTTTGTGTGTGTGCGTTTTGATGCTTGACCAGCTGATTGATTCTAATCTTGACTCTTTTTTTTAACTATTTCTTGGAGGTTTCAGGACAAACAAACGGCACTAAAAATATAAAATCGGAGATATGTCCCAATGATGATATTACTTTTACTGGTACAACAAATAAGTTGTCCCACTCACTCACTCTCTCTCTCTCTCTCTTTTTCTGTTGGTTTTAAGAGTTTGACTGCAGAATATAGTCACGTTGCATCATTCATTTTCAAAAGCGTGAAACACATGAATTGTTAATGTTTCTCGCCGGTTTCATTTCCACTTATATAATGCGTAAAGATGAGGAGGAAGGTTTGACGGTGGTGGCAACGATGTAAAGTGGGGAGAAAGACGATGAGATGAAGGAGGGTGAAAAAATGAACGAAGAAGGAAGATAATGGCTTGGAGGTCCAGCCATGAGCCACGGCACATGCTCTGTACTTCTACGGGCTTTTTTTTAACTAATGACGACTATGAGTTTTTCTGTTTAGAAAGAATATTATGATGGAAGTGAGTGAGAGAGAGAGATAGAGGGCAATGGGGGGGGGGGGGGGGGAAGGGGAATATGGGACGACGAAATGATGTTGGTTGGGGGGTGGTTGGATGACAATTATACTTGAGTTGAAGGGGGGAGGGGGAGGGGGAGGTGGGGAATTTTACTTGAGTTGCCTTGAAGGGAAAAATGGATTTACGGAAGGTGTTCTTAGGGTGAAGAGCTAGAGGGAGAATTGTGAGGGGTGACTTGAGAGAGAGATAGGGAGAAATTTAAACGTAGTCACGATGTGGTGCATGCATATTATCCTCTTCATCCTAATCTCACGACAAAAAAAATCTCCCTTCAGTCCCTGTTGTGTATAGCTCTAAGCTACGACGACGACGA